>CM054149.1:62403380-62420880 GCA_028751875.1 Rapana venosa | reverse complement strand
CCGGGGCTCCCAATTTTTAAATTTTCCCCCTTTTTAAAAATGTACCCCTTTTTTTTTGTGCGCTCGCCATACTGCGAATCACGTGCTGACCCATACTTTTTCCCCCCCCAACTGCTGATTCACCCGGCTGCATCGCCATACGCTGATTTAACAAAGCCCCGTCCCCCAAATCTGATTCCCCCTTTCCCCTTTCGATTCACCAGGGTGCATCGATACTGCTGATTCACCCCCTCCCCAAAGCGATTTAACAAACCCTTTAATGCTGCATCCCATACTGCTGATTCACCCTTCCCATCCCATACTGTGATTCACAGTGCGCATCCCATACTGCTGATTCCCGGCTGCATCCCTACTGTGATTCAACAAAATTTTAGCTGCATCACCCTAGCTGATTACCCCCGCTGCATCCCATCTGTTCACGTTTCTGCATCCCATACTGCTGATTCAACAAAGCTTCACCCTCTGCTGATTCCGGTTCACCTGCTGCTCCCATACTGCTGATTCACGTGCTGCATCAATACTGCTGATTCAAAAAGCTTTACCCGTTCTCATCCCCTTTTTTCATCAGTGCTGCATCCCTACGCTGATTCACAGGGTCACCCTCGTGTTTCATAGGGTGGTCCCAACGGATTTACGTGCGATCACCCTTCTGTGATCATGCTGATCACCATACGCTGATTTTACCCGGGCATCCCATTGCGATTCAAAAAGCTTCACCGTTTCTCTCCCTACTGCTGATTCAATCTATCAAATACTTTTTTTCAAGTTAAAACCTTTTTTCTGATTATCTTTTTTGGTCCCTTTATTCAAGTGGTTTTTTAACCCCGTTAATCGCCAATGTGTTTCCAAAAAGGGGGGGTCACAACTGGAAAAATCTCCACCTTTCTTTTTTTGGTGCTAAAGCATTACATTCATACCAAGGTTTTCCCGTTTCTTCACGAAATTTCTTTACATCAGTGTTCCCATTTAAAACAAAAAGTACCCTGCGCATCCCCCTCCCATTCAAAGGCTTCAGATTCACCCCACCATTCCAAAATTTCCTTCCCTTCTTTACCCGGGTTTTAAAAGGTTACCCGTGTGATCTCCCCAAGTATTTTCCTGTGCCTTTTAACGGTTAGATTTTTTATCATTTCAAGGGGTTTTTTTTAAAGGGTTTAAAAACTTTTTTTGCTGCTTTTGGGTTTTTTTTTTTTTTTTTTTTTGTTGACGTTTTTTTTTTAAAAAATTTCCCCATGAAATTGCAAAAAAATGGGTGCTTGGGGGGGGGGGGGGGGTTTTTTTGGACCGAAAGGTTTTTTTCCCCCTTTTCACTTTTTTGGGTTTTAAAAAAAGGAATCGCCATTCGTGACGGGGGGGGGCTTTTTGCAAAAGGGTCGGAAAGGTCGCCGCAGGACACTTCATTTAAAAAGGGGGGATGGCAATCAAAACTTTTTTGCTTCGATTTTTAACCCCCCCCTTTTTTCCCCCCCTTTCCCCCCCTTTCCCCACAAGCCCCAGGAATGAAAAATGTTGAATGAAGCTAAATTAAAATAAAATTTTGGGCCCCCCTTTTAACTTTATGGAAATACCCAGATGGTTTGTTTCAGGATGTTGGGCTTTGTTTTTTCCCCTTCATTTCATAGTTCAGTCAATGTTTAAAAAAAATTTTACTCCCAATGATGGGGGGGCTTCTACGGTGTACTGAGGTTTTCCCCCATTTGTTAAGCGTTTTTCCCGAAAATTCTGTGGGTGACCTGGACCTGGCCCCTGGGAAAGGGAAGGCCCCTTTGGAAAAGCGTCTGGTCTTTGTTTATCTTCAAGAGGAAAAACACCCCCCCAAAAACATCCACAAACCTGCAACTGCCTCCTTTAAAAAAACTGAAAAAGGTTGGGGGGTTTTCCGGGTTCCTTTTTTGAGGGGTATTAAAAATTTCTGCTAAAAGGCCAAAAAGAAAAACCCAAAAAAAAAATTGTTGGGGTAAGCGGAATTTAAAGTATACTTAAACATTTTTAAAAAAAATTTTTTCAGGGCCCCCGGCAAAAAATCGTGAAAAAAAAACGATAAAAAAAAATGGGAAAAAAAAAAAAAAAGGGTTTGAAATACGTTTTAATAGAAATTCCCCCTTTGGGGGTGTTTTGGGAAGAGGAAGGGAAAGAAAGTGGAAGGGAGGAAAAACTTTATCCCGTGGGTAACCCCGGAAAATTTTTTATTTGGGGGTCAGAAAAGATAAAAAAAGGGGTTTTTGTTTTTTTTTCATATTGTAAGAAACTTATTAGGAAAAATTTTTTTGGGTCTAATTCTTCCACTTTCAAAAAATTTTAAAAATCGGGGTTTTTTTTTTCACGGGGTTTTTGTTTTTCATAAGGAAAAAAATCAGAAAGTGTTTAAAATTTTCCCCCCCTTAGTAAAAGGGGTTTTTCTGGTTTCCCCCAGGGTTACGTAATGGTTCCTTGCCCCAAGTTGTTCCCCCAAAGTTGGTCAGTCTGTTTTTAGAAAAAGAATTTAAAAATGAAAATTAAATTTTTAAAAAAAAAAAAAGGTTTTGTTTGATACGTATGATGTGTGGGGGTTGGGGTTTTTGTTTTGGTTGGGGAAGAGGGGGAAAAAAAAAAGGGGGGGAAAAAAGGAGAAAATTTTAAAAATTAAAATTTTTTGTTTCTTTTTAAGTATGGTTTGGGGGAATAAAATAAAAAAAAGTTTTTTTTTTTATTTTTACCCTATTTTTAAGGAAATCTTGTGGGTTTATGTTGAAATTTTTTTGGGGGTTTTTTTTTTTTTAAGTTAAATCCCGTGCTTTTAATTTTTAAAAGAAAAATCAGAAAAAAATTTTGTTTTATAAAAATTTTTTTTATTTTTATTGGTAAAAACACACAAATTTTTTTTTTTATCAAAAGGGCTAGTTTGAAAAGGGGAAGGGGGGGGACATACAGAAAAATTTTTTTAAAATTTTTTGTCAAAAATTAAAATTTTTTTAGTTTAGAGGGGTGAGAAAAAAAGAGATTTTTTAAATTATTTTTTTACCTTTTTTATAATAAAAAATTTTATTTTTTTTACATTTTATGTGTTTTTTAAAACAAATTTTTTTTTGGGGTTTTTTTTTTTTTCAAAATTTTCTATTTGTTTTGGGGTTTTTTAACCCCCTTTTTTAATTAAAATTTAATTTTTTTTTTTTTTTTTTTTTTAATCATCCCCCTTGCTTTCAAAAAAACAAATTTTTTTTTCATCAAACTTTACTTCAAAACTTTTTTAGGAAAATTTTAAAAAACAGACAAAAAGGGAAAAATCCACTGTTTTTGGGGAAAAGGGTTTTTTCCCCTAAAAGGGGCAGGCCCCAAAAAAAACCCTTCAGTTTTTTATTCCTTTAAAAACCAAATAACAAAAAACAACCCACCTTAAACCCATCACCGCCCCAAAAAAAAGGGGCTCCGCCCCTTTTCCCCAAAAAATTTCTTTTTTTTCCCCCCCCCACCTTTTTTGGATTGCGGATTTGTAAAAAGTTTATAGATCGTTGACACAACTAAAATAAAACTTAATCAAACAACAAAGTTTTTCCCTTTTTCAGGTTGCTTGAAACATTTACTGTCAAAGATATCTTGTGCTTTATGTTGATCTACATATTAAAAATTACATGTTTACAGATTAAGATTTGGAACACCTGGCCACTGTTTGGCTTTGAAACTGGTGTATTGTACCCCCTTCAGTAAGGGGCTATGGCCTATACTGAATAAACCATTTCGAGTTTCGAGTTCGAGTTCTCTCTCTCACACACACACACACCATACACAAACAAATACATGCACTCACTTGACTTGAATTGACTCCACTCGACTCGCACACCAGAGAGAGAGAGAGAGAGAAGAGACATACAGACAGACAGAAATTCAGGTCAAATCATGTCCAAAAAAAATTATCTTTATTGAGGGTAGAGACAGACAGACAGACAGCCAGCCAGACAGACAGAAATTCAAGTCAAATCATGTTAAATTAAAATAAATAAAAACTTTATTGAGGGTACATAAGAAAACAGCTACAACCCTAAACCTGTACATATTGACCTGTGTTCTTTTTATCCCCACACTTTTGTGCTCCTCTGCCCCCCCCCCCTTCCCCCCCCCTTCCCCCACCCCTTGCTCACATGGGTCTGAAATGTAGGTCACTGACTCCAATAAAGCAGAACTATTACCCTCCCTCCCCCACCCCCTCTCTCTCTCTCTTTTCTCTTCTCTCTCTCCTCTCTCTCTCTCTCTCTCTCTCTTTTCCTTTGCCTCTCTCCTCGCAACACACAAGACACATTACACACTGACACATACACACACAGAGCTAGAGTCATACACACACACAGTTACAGACACACACGCATACACACACGCACACACAAACACACGCACACATACACACACATAGTTACAGACACACACACGCATACACACATGCACACACAGTCACACACGCGCACACACAGTCACACACATAGTCACACAGTTATCTTCTTATATCACTTTGAGTGAAGAGACGTGAAATCAAAGCAACAACAACAGTCCACACACACACACACCACACACACACAGTCACGCCCCTCCTCCAACACACAGTCTCTCTCTCTCTCTCTCTCTCTCTCTCTCTCTCTCTCTCTCTTCTCCCCTCTCTCTCTCTCTCTCTCTCTCGCTCTCTCTCTCTCTCTTTCTCACACACACACACACATATATATACGCACGCACGCACACACACGCACACACACACACACACACACACGCACACATGCATGCATGCACACATACACACCCCTTTAATTTTGCAAACAGGGCAATGCAGATCCAGAGGCACCTAACATAAAGTCAAGAAACATGAATAACACAACACTTGATTGTCTACTCTGCTAATGGCTGTGTCAACATTGACACACTAGCTGGTTTGGGGTTGGCACAACCAGTACTGTCAAGAACGCCGAAAAAAGCCCTAGTTTAAACATGTTTCTAAGGGCTTGAGATGTGATGTTCTTTACCACTACTCACTCCAGACTTAAGGTCAGGGTGCTAGTCCTTAACATGAAACAAAAAATAAACTAAAGATGACCATTTATTTTTGCTTGATTTACATGAGAACACACACTGCTTTTTTTGCATTAAGTTTTATTTTGATCAGCAGACACTTGTTTATGTTAAAATAGTGCGAAAGGAATGCACAGTATGCAAATTACAAGTGTTGTGTGACCTACTACTACTACTACTACTACTTACTACTACTACTACTACTACTACTACTACTACTACTAATAATAATAATAATAATAATAAAAATAAAAATAAATGGAACTTATATAGCGTTATATCTTGCAAAGACAAATCAAAGCGCATGCATTCGACCTAATCTTACACAGTCATACAACCAATGACAAATAATCAATAGTTCAAACAGATATTATAAACATGGTACTGCAGACCAAATCTATGAAATAAAATTGCAATAGTCAAATGTTTTTTCAAAAGCACACACACACACATACATATAAAACAAAAAGAAGAATGGTATTTCCGTCTGGAAATGACCCTCATCGGAAACAGTAATCTTGTTTTTATCTTGGGAAATATAACAAGACAAGACAGGACAATTCCAGACAACATGAGCTAGACAGGTCAAGACAAGACAAGACAAGACGTGACAAGGCGAAACAAGACAACACCGAATTGTATTGTTTACGGTCTTCACTCACAGCTGCTTTCTTGCATGAAGTTGGGGCCACTCCCAGCAGAGACAGCACGTTGCCACAAGAGCAGCGCCACCCAGTCATTTCTTCTTTTTTTCCTCACATTTTCCTGTCTGAATGTGTTGTTCTTGTTTCCTGATGCGAGTGACCTTTGTCTTCAGAATATTGCCATGAACAACTCATATTGATGCCTTGGAGGTTTTTATGTGGCTCTGAATATGTGTTGCACAAAAGAGGCGCGTATATCATTCTGTCCGAAAGACTCTTTTTTATTTATTTTATTCATACCACTTTAGGTCACGACAGATTTCTCTGGGGTAAAATTCGGGCTGCTCTTCCCGGGGAGAGCGCATCGCCAAGAGCAGTTGCCACCATCATTTTTTTTAAATTCCTGTCTGCAACTGTATTTGTTTCCTATCAGGGTTACATTTGTTCTACAAATATTGCAGGGACGACTCTTTGATGCCATGGGTTTTTATGTGCTCGAATAATGTGTGTATGTCATGACTTCGGTTTTCTTTCTATCCGAAAAACTCGTTTCACTTTATATTCACCACTTAGGTCAAAGATTTTGCGTAAAATTCGGGGGCCCCCGGGGATCAAACCACCCATCATTTTTTTTTAAATTCCTCTGACTGTTTTTGTTTTCTATGGGGCATTGCAGGGACCTCTCGGCAGGGGCTTAGTCAAAATGTGGTAGTGGATGGACTGTGTCCTCATAAAAACAGACGAACCACCGTCTACTGGTTTGTGGATGGGGTACATATTTGACTGTCTACGATATTATAGACTTGTTGTGTCTATATAGAGTTACTTATAGCATAGAATCCATACTATGATGAGACAGTGATCGTAAAACGAACCATGTAGAGGTGGGGAGTCACATATTTGACTGTCTTTCGATATATATATATATGTCTATCTATCTGTCCCGTAGACTGACAACCGTGGGGGCACCCTCAAAGACTCAACAACCAGTTCCCTCCATTCCTCTCTCTGTTCTGCCTTTCTCAGGGTTTTGTTGAGTTCTAGGCCTGTCCATTCGCTGATGTTATCCTCCCAGCTCTTCCTTGGTCTGCCTCTTCTTCTTCCTCCTTGGACAGTGCCTTGTAAAACTGTCTTTGCAAGTCCTTTGGATCTTGTGACATGCCATACCATTTAAGTTTACGCTTTTTCACGATCGCTTAGAAGGTTCTCATGGGTCCAATGGTTTGCTGGATTCTGTTATGCACGCTTTCGTTGCTTATGTGGTCTTTGTAGGAGATGCCAAGGAGTCTCCGAAAGCATTCATCTCCACCGCCTGTACTCTTCTCTCCAAATCTGCAGTCAGGGTCCATGATTCACAGGCATACAGAAATATGGATATGACAAGGGAGCGCATTAGTCTGATCTTGGAGATAAGTGGGATATTTTTATCTCTCCAGATGGTGTTTAGTTTTGACAAAGCTGTTATTGTCTGTGCAGTCCTGCATACTACTTCTGGCTTGGATCCCTGGTCTGATACAATGGCTCCCAGGTACTTGGAAGCTTTGAACTGTTTCCAGCTTCTGGTCATTAACCCTGATATCAGTGCTAATGCCGTTGGTGTTATTAGTCATCAGTTTGGTCTTCTCTGCACTGATTTCCATGCCGTATGTTTTGGAGGCCTTATTCAAGTGTTCTGTTAGGCTGGCAAGCTCTTTTTCTGATCCTGCTATTCCATCAATGTCATCTGCGAAGCGGAGGTTTGTGATCGTTCTGCCACCAATGCTGACTGATCCTTCATGATGTTCCAGTGCATCAACCATGATTCTCTCAAGGAAGATGTTGAAAAGAGTGGGTGAGAGTAGACAGCCCTGCCTTACTCCAACTGTTGTTCGAAACCATTCTCCAATGTTGTTGTTGTAGTACACTGCACTGGTGGCCTCGCTGTACAGCTGTTTGATGACTCTGATCAGGTTTGCATTGATGCTGTACAAATTCATGGTTGCCCACAAAGCTGCATGCCACACCCTGTCAAATGCCTTCTTAAAATCGATAAATACGTGGTAAAGGTCTTGTTGACGTTGAAGGTACCCTCACATAGTATTCTGAGGTTGAATATCTGTTCTGTTGTGCTGCGCCCTGCTCTGAAACCTGCTTGTTCCTCAGCAATGATGGTCTCTGCTTGTGGCTTCAGTCTATTCAATATTATCTGCAGCATGACCTTGCTTGGGTGGCATATGAGGCTGATTGTGCGGTAATTATGGCATTGTTGTAGATTTCCTTTCTTGGGGAGGGTGATGATGAGTGACTGTGTCCATGGTGTTGGCCATTTTCCGGTCTGCCAGATCTTGTTGCAGATTCTTAGTAGGGCGCTGATCATGGGTTCCCCTCCAGCTTGAACCAACTCAGCTGGAATGTTGTCAGCCCCTGCTGACTTTCCCTTTTTCAGCGATCTGACTTTTTCAAACCCTTTTCAGTAGAAACATGGGGAAATAACCCTTTTCAAAACTGCCCCCCCCCCCAACAACCCCCCCCCCCCCAAAGCAAACTAATAAAAGAAAACCCTTAAAACACCCCCCACCCACCCCACCACTACCCAAAAAAATCCCACAACCAAAGCAAACAAACAAAAAAAGAGAAAGAAAAACCAAACCAACAAAAGAAGAAAAAAAAGAAAAAAAGAGAAAAAGAAACAATGAGAGAGAGAGACAGACAGACAGCAGACAAGAAAGAAAGAAAGAAAGAGAGAGAGAGAGAGAGAGAGAGAGAGAGAGAGAGAGATGAGAGAGAGAGAGGAGAGAGAGAGAGAGAGAGAGAGAGTCTGCCCCAAAACGTTTGAGTCAGATGGGGCTCTGTCCAGGGCTCTTGGTGTAAATAGTGTTTATACATTCAATAAGCATAAAACAAATGTTAGATAACGAACAGAATCAGCAGCGCATAGCAACAACAAGCTAATGGCCATATTGTGCTGAAGTACAACACCAACATTCACACAGCGGTTAATGATCCCTACAATGACTGAAAGAAGAAGATAGGGGCGGAAAAAATGACTGAATAATATACTAACAGCATTGACATACAGAAATCACGAACCAATTGAAGGTTTCCCAAAATGACATATCTATCACATAAACAAGGAAACGTTTGGGGAAAAAATTGGCAGAATCCCTTGCTGTTTAACCCAATATTAAGAAATGACAAAGTGAAAGTAAATGACAAAAAAGGAACAAACTTGCAAGACAAACATACAAGTAAGCTGCAAGATGAGATGGAAAGAACGAACAAAACAAACAAACAGAGAAACAAATCAGCGAATCAACACACACACAAACAAACAAACAAAACTTATCAGACAAATACACAAACAATCATACAAAACAGACAAAGTGAGAGAAAAGTGGAAACAGATAAGAAATGTCTAGCCATCCAAAAGTTAGTCAAGAATGAGTGTACTTGGCTAATAATGATAATAATAATAATAATAATAATAAATGGAATTTTTATAGTGCTATATCTTACAAAAAGAAATCAAAGCGCTTGCATTCAATACACCCCTACACATACAACTAATAACAATTAACAGAGTTAACAAATTCAAATGCACCACACACACACACACACACACACACACACACACACACACACACACACACACACACACACACACACACACACACACACCACGTCGTCTAATATCACTCAGAGGGATCATACGTTAAATTGAAGACAACAAGAACAACACACACACACACACACACACACACACACACACACACACACACACACACACACACACACACACACACACACACACACAGAGGTTATTCACTTTGGCAGGGTGATGGGATTTTGGCTTTTTTTTAGGCAGGGATAGATTTGAGATGAAACAAGAGGGGGAAAATCAGATTTGGAATGAATATGTCTTGAGGCTGGATTTTAAAGTGTCATAAGTAGGCTTTTGGCGAAGTGGGAGAGGGAGGTCATTCCAGATCCGGATCACCTATACTATATTTTTGATCAAGGCTCCTCGTCATAAGCAAGTTAGAACATGGCACAGGTGGGTGAGAAGGTGAGGTGGGGTGGGGAGAAGGGGTACTTTCCCGTCTAGTCTGTTATATGCACTGGTATAAAATCAGTTAACCAACAACACCATGAGCATAATCCTACATGCTTGAAAATTTAATCTTTCAATGAGTATAGGACAAACCCAAAACAAAGACCTTATCTGTAGACTGCATTGCCTGGCCCTTCGCCCCCCCCCTCCCCCTTCCCTCCCTTCCACCCTCAAAAGTGACAAACAAGATTTGTATTCTCAGGTATCATGTTGCTTGCAGCTGAGGAATGCAGTAGGGATAGGGTTATATTTTTGGTATAGTTGTTCGATTGGGCTTGAATTTTCAACGAGGTGGCAACCCAAATATGGCCTCAAGTGGGTTATGGCACCTTTATTCAATTCTTCTTCATCCTCCAACGCTCAAATAGCAACTATTGTTGTCTGTTATATGAGCGAAAATGAGTCACACTGCCGTTAAGCACCGGACATGTCAGGCCCAGGGCAACCGACTAAGTCTTTCTGGAGAAAAGGCAGCAGAATGGACCAAGAAGGCAGAAAATAGACAAGAAGGAGGTGGCAGGAAGAAAAGGAACAAGGCAGAAACAAAGAGAGCGATAGAAAAGAGGAATTTCTAGCACAGAATTTCCAGAAGGTGGGATGGTATTTATATTGACAGCCCTCACCCCCCCCCCACCTCCCCGCATCCTAAGAGGGAATTCAAGTCCCTATAGCACCTCACTAACAGAGAAATTCATGCATGTTACAAGCCTTAGATTAAAAAAATGTAAATACAAAAGAAACATTTATTACAGAAGAATAAAACAACACAATATACAAACATCACCTCGCACACATTACAAGATAATACCATACCAGAATTTTATCATAAAAATCAATAACAGAAGGAATTCAAGTAGTCACAGCCAAATATACATAAACAAAAACATTTACCACAGAAAGTAGTAAAATTCTATCTTAAAAATCACACACACACACACACACACACCACACACACACACACACACACACACACACACACACCACCGCACACACGCACACACACCACACACACACACACACAGATGATTGTCACATGTTATACAATGAGAGCACTATCACTTGATAAGATGGAATCCTAAGGGTAAAGGTAAAGGAGTCCCATAACCTATAAGGTCGTAGGGGAGCGAGGCGACAGAGACCTCACTTCTCTAGGGCCAGCATATTGAGGGCGGCGCCCATCTCCTCTCCCTCGCTGCTTTACCTTCCCTGACCCTAAAGAGGGCAGGTACCCATTTACAGCTGGGTGAACTGGGGAACTGTACTGAAGCCAAGGCGCGCAAACGGTCACCCATCCAAGTGGTAAACACGCTCGACGCTGCTTAACTTGGCTGGGGGAAAGCGAGTGCTCCGACCACTGAGCCATCCCGTCCCGATTGATATCTTACACTTTAAAAAAAAAGAGATAGGAATAGGCCAAGGTAATTTAAAAAAAATCCTACACACATGACTCTTTGTTAATTCAATAACACTGGCTTGCTGGAACAGGTCTGGGAAGGGAGAGGGGGGGGAGGGAGAGAAAAGAAAGCCGATTAATGAACTGAAAGTAGCCTTTCCACGCACTCCTTGATTTGATAGCTGCAACAGGAAAGTATTGATTGGCAGCCAACACGGCCCACTCTTCAGCAAGGAAGGACAGAGACAGGAGCTGCAACACTGATGCTGCAAGGAGACAATTTGCTTTTGTAGTGTGCCTTCATTGAGAGGGGTTCTGAAATCCAAGTGCAAAGGTACACACTCAGTTCGATCATCACCAAGAATAAGCAAAAAAAAAAAGCCCCAATCAAATCAGGTTCATCTTATTCAACAGGTAAGTGATTACAGATTTTGTGTTTTCGGGGTGTTTTTCTTTCAGCATAGCATTCATAACAGTTTCTCGTGATTTCTTCTTCATTCGCATTCCCTACCTAACATAAATCTTTGAGCTGGAAATCTGCTGGGCTAGGGCACGACTAATGTATTTACTTAATTGATATTCATAAGAAATAGATGTTGATAATAATTGTAGCCGGGTTATGCAGACACAGCTGCACTTTTCTTACAGTAAAGTCAGCAATACCACTATTTTTAGACATTCATTAGTACGGCAAAGCGATTCACAGAACTTTGTCAGAAGATTCACGACACCAAAGAATGGCCAGAAGAATGAACACAGTCTCTTGTAATACCCCTACCAAAGAAAGGAAACCTCAAGCAATGCCAGAACTACATAACCCTCAGTCTCATAAGACATCCTAGCAACCAGCCGTCATGGCGCAGTGGTTAGCGCCTTGGGTTACGGACTGGAAGGTCGCGGGTTCGATTCTCATAAGAGTCATAGGGATTTTTCGGACTCCGGCCGGCTCCTACCCAGGTGAGTGTGCTGTGTGCTCAGTGGGAAGACTGGAACCACACAGTCGAGCTTCATCCACTTAACGGATGCGAGTTTGAGAGTGTTGCTCAAATTACCTGACCAACACTGCAGGTGTCTGTATCTCTCGGGCCCGGTTGACGCCGGGATATATTATTATGATAGTAAGCGTAGAGTACAACCCTGTCAAGTAGTCTCAAAGCATATGCACTTCCACAGCAGCATCATTATGCCATCCTCATTGTCATTGATCATCATGCAATAAACAAAAAATTGCCTCTGATTCGGTGGTCGCAGTTGCTCTGGTCTCATGGTGACCTCAGATTCGGTTTCTCCATACCCTTCTGTGCCTGTGACGAGTTTGTGTCAAAGCCTTTGGGGTTGGAGGTTTGGGGAGAGACAGTCGTTGGAGGGACATTGTGGTGGCTGCCATCTCGGGTGGGCAACTCACTCAGTCTGGCTCCGCAACTGAGCTAATACTGTCGTTAGTAGGGGGCTTAGTAGGTGGTGTCCTGCGTATGTTAGCTCAGAACAGGCACCAATGAACACCACCAAAGTGACCCAGCAGCAGTGCAGGGCCCCTCTGGCTGGTGGCCCCACGGCGGCCTGATAGTGATGGGCTCCCTGTGGACCTCCGACTCTGAGAATGAGACATAACAAATCTGGATATGGCTGTGGCGGGGAGATTGGAATAAGCGGCGTGGGAACAGCATGACGGGGGACGTCACAGAAGATGAGGCAGCAAAAAACCCCAAACAAACAAAAAAACATCCTAGCAAGATCATGCTGCAGGTAGTCCTCAACAGACTGAAAAACCAAGCGGAAAAACTCCTGGCAGAAGAACAAGCCGGCTTTAGACCAAAACGCAGCACAATGGAACAAATTTTCAATCTGAGAATTCTGATAGAGAAACATCTCCAACACTAAAAAGACTTGTATCACAATTTAATAGATTTCATAAAAAGCCTTTTACAGGGTATGGCATGACAGCCTCTGGCAAGTACTCAGGCACTTCAACATTGACAACTACCTCATTGAAGTCATCAAGGCACTGTACGAGAACGCAAGAAGTGCAGTTTTCATGAACAATCACATGGGCGAGTTCTTCAAGATCACGGTTGGGGTCCGTCAGGGCTGCCTTCTCTCACCTGTACTCTTCAACCTCTTCCTCGAAAACATCATGACAGAGACACTGCAAAACCACCACACTTCCATCTCCATTGGTGGAAGACCCCTTTGCAACCTCAGATTTGCAGATGACATTGACCTCATGGGCGGCAGGAAACAAGAACTGCAAAACCTCACAGATAGTCTATCAGATCGAGTGAGCGCATACGGCATGGACGTCAGTACAGAGAAATCAAAGATCATGGTCAACAGCGCAAGTAATGACAGCACGGAAATAAAGATGAATGGAGAAATACTGGAAGAGGTGAGTCAATTCAAATACTTAGGCTCCATCCTAACCAAAGAAGGCACATCAAACAATGAAGTGAAAGCTCGCATTGCAACAGCAACATCTGCTCTAGCCAGACTCGAGAGGATAATCAGAAGCAACAACATCAGCTTCTGCACCAAATACCACCTCTACAAATCCCTCGTGATATCTATCCTCCTATATGGCTGTGAATCATGGACTCTGTCAGCAGACAGGAGAATCCAAGCATTCGAGAACAAGTGCCACAGAAGACTCCTCAAAATATCATACAAAGAACACAAGACCAACCACTATGTGAAAGAAGAAATCAAAAAGCGTGAGGGCCCCCAAGAACCTTTGCTCTCCACCATAAAGAAGAGAACACTGATGTGGTTTGGTCACACCACAAGACACAAATACATAGCAAAAACCATCTTGCAAGGAACAGTCGAAGGCAAGAGAAGAAGAGGCCCCAAAAGAAATCATGGGTTGACAACATCAAAGACTGGACCGCCCAACCCCTGCAACACCTTCTACTAGCCACACAGGATCTGAAGCATGGAAAAAGATCTCTGTTGCAAAGAAAATCAATAATAACAACTTTATTAAGTCATACTGTTTGCTCATATTTATGGATATGATTGTTGAAATACTGATCTTGACGCGATTCATCTCAGCCCCAATGAGAGTTGTCCATTTTTGTTGTAAATCAATATTTTTCGCCTATTGGATCGTGTAGGTATAGGCACATGCCTACCCTGATATTAATGCTTGGAAAGCAGTTCTAATTCTTATTTAACGAATCTTTAATAATCATGATTATTGTGCTATTGAAGAACATGTGGAATGAACTCTGTTTAGATAAATAAAACAGCTCATATTAAGTAGTAATAGATTGTAAGGCGTACGACACTGTGTGAGTCATAGTAGTCATAGTAACTGCCATTCTTTGCAGTAAACAAGTTTGAATTATGGAACTACATTTTACCAAATGTAGACATAAAAATATAAAACTATGGTATGTTTTGTATTGGGTTTCGATATGACTGAATACAAGATTGGAAGATGTTGATATGGATAGTTTGTAGTATTAGAGATCGTTATACTTTATGAGCAGCTTAGGAAGGTTGGTTGGGTGCACAGCACACAAGAAACTGTGTTTTCACACCACTGGTGAATTATGAATATCTTCTCTCATGGACATCTGTGGTTAATAATATGCATATGTATACAAACTGTGGTGCGTATCCTTCTTTTTCTAGTCATAAAGTATTTAGTTTTGTTGAAGTTTTAATGTTTTATTACCGAAAGTTATAGTGTGCAGCTGTTAAAAGTGTATCTAGTCAGACGCTTTAATCGCCCATAGTTTGCAGCTAAATGACTTTTGTGCAAATGCATCTTAATGCTCGTGTTTTCTAGTTTATTTCGACATATAATATGTCTAGTTTCGTTACGCGGACAGCAAGATAATCACCACTGAAGCTGCATGAGAAACACAAAATTTCCTCCATCGTGGACCAAATCACTGAAATGCTTGCAGGGTGGTGGTGCTGTCTTTGCAGTTCTCGTAGCCTGTATATAATAATAGTAATAATAATAATAATAATAATAAAACATAAATTTATATAGCGCTATATCTTACAAAATGAAATCAAAGCACTTGCATTCAACACACCCATATATACAACTGATAACAATTAACAGAGTTAACAAATTCAAATGTACATACCCCCCCCCCTACACCCACATACACACAAAGATTATACACTTTGGCAAGGTGGTGGGATTTTGGCCGTTTTAGGCAGGGATATATTTGAGATGAAACAAGAGCAGGGAAATCAGAGTTGGAATAAATATGTCTTGAGGCTGGATTAAAAAGTGTCTAAGTAGGCTTTTGGGAAGGGAGAGAGGGAGGTCATTGATCACTTGACCATAAACAGAGAAAGAGTGGATGGCCAACAGGGGATTGGTTGAGTCTGTATTCATAAGCACAAGGTATCTGCAGAAGAGGGGAGGGAACAAGGAGGAGAGTATAGGTGAAAAATTGAGGGATATATATATATATATATATCCCTGTATTCTAGCAAGATATATATATATATATATATATATATATATATATATATATATATATATTTATATATATATATATATATATATATATATATGTGTGTGTGTGTGTGTGTGTGTGTGTGTGTGTGTGTGTGTGGTGTGTGTGTGTGTGTATGTGTGTGTGTGTGTGTGTGTGTGTGTGTGTGTAGGATCCACTACAAATCTAAAACTGAAGTCAGATGTCAAATTACACAAAACAAAGAAATGCAATGTAGCCAAGCACATCTGCTGGTCACCTCACCCTGATTCTGGGGACTGGGATTTCCTGCAAATCATCCCCATAGAGAGAGTTAGGGATGAAAACAAACTGTTAGAAAGAGAGATTTACTGGACTTGTAATCTGGGAACCATCTTTCAAGGTTTAAATACAAGACAGGACCTTAACTTGTTAAGAAAGAAATACAACAATTGAGGTTATATGGATATTTGTTACCAATACCCCTCACCCCCCAAATATTATCATGAGTTTGGTCTCTTTAGTTTAGCAATTTAGCAATGCAATTGTTGACTATAATGACTAGAAAGATTGATACTAACCTGGAAAACTGGATAATCATACAGGGTATTTTATCTAAAGTATGTTTTACCCTGGATGGACCTCTGTGTGTGTGTGTGTGTGTGTGTGTGTGTGTGTGTGTGTGTGTGTGTGTGTGTATGTGTGCGTGGGTGTGTGTGTGTGTGTGTGTATGTGGTGGGGGGGGGGTGTGTGGGGGTGCATTTTTGCTCAAATAAGGGTTGTGAGTGGGTGGGGATGTGTATGGGTTTTTAATTAATCACTCATTTTACCCTGCGTTTTGCTAGATATTTCTGTTAGGTATTTTATCAGTAGAAAGTAATATTGCTAGATATGTAATTTTATCCACTATTTTACTGGAAGCTTGTTCTGGTCATCCTTGTCATTTTAGCTTGAATTTGATCTTAATCATATTATTTTCTTAAACCCGTCTAGATATTTTATCAGAAGAATGCTTTAATTATTTTACTGGAAGTTGGTCTAACTTAGCCTTGTCATTTTAGTCTGAATTTGACCTTAATGAGGTTATTTTCTTAAACCTTACTGGGGATTTTATCAGAAGAACTGTTTACTTATTTTGCTGGAAAAGTGTCTTAGTCGTCATTGTAATTTCATTCGGAATTTGATCTTAATCAATTAAAAAAAAGTGTGAGCTTGGTGATGTGATTTTATTTAGGGGTTGTGAAATCTGTCCTTTTTTCACTACTTGTACTCTGTATTGTGCTGGATATTTCTGCTGGAGATTTCATCAGAAGAAAGCAGTACTGCTAGCTATGTAATTTTATCCTCTGTTTTACTGGAAGCTTGTTCTGGTCATTCTTGTCATTTTAGTTTGAATTTGATCTTATTCATGTTATTTTCTCAAACCCTACTAGGGGATTTTCTTCTTCTGAGTACTGGAGGATAGAATGACAGGCCTGTGGTCAGTGTCAAGATTGGTATTGGGGATGACTTTCGAGTCTTTGATGGCGTAACGTGTTCTAGATCTTGCAAGTATAAAGTCGATTTGAGACGAGATGTTGAGGTCGTTCCACTTGTACCAGGTGTAAATTTGGGAGGCTCGGTGTTGGAAAAAGGTGTTGGTGATGATCAAATCATGCTCTGCACATAGTTCCAGCATGTGGTTCCCGTTGTAATTGCAAGGTGTTCTGTGGTCACTGTGGGGTCCAAGATGTTTTGTCCACGGGTTTCTTCTCTCACCAACTCTGACGTTGAAATCACCCATGACATACAGGTCGTTGAGTATGTGGGTGTGTGAATAATAAATTTATATGTCTTTTCTAGTCAATGTTTTTTTAACATTGTTTTCCCAATTGGTGTGTGTGTGTGTGTGTGTGTGTGTGTGTGT
>CM054149.1:62370880-62398380 GCA_028751875.1 Rapana venosa | reverse complement strand
AGCCTCCGTTCTTGATGAGCTCAGCCGGGATGTTGTCAATCCCTGGTGACTTGCCTCCTTTCAAGGATCTTACTGCTTCTTCTACCTCTTCCTCCAGCACCTGTGTGCTTTCAGGATCTGATGGTCTGGGATCTTGTTCGTGAAGTTTGTTCGGATCAGCCTTCAGCTTGTAGTTGTACAGGTCGCTGCAATATACAACAACAAAATGAAACAAAAATAACAAAGCATATAACCGTGACGCTGGGTTGAAGAGAAAAGATTAAGTCTGAAGGAATGATTATACTTTCATTATGAGTACATTTGACACAACATAAACTGAAGCTGAAGAAAAAGTATTAAACTGAATTGAATTTAATGAACTGAATTAAATTGAATGAATGTTATTCAAACAGGTTCAAACTGCTTTTTTTTACCCAACCAGCCCCTCTGGCAAAAGAACACACACACACCAAAAAAACCAACATAAAACTTCTCAACCAAACAACAAAGAGCACAAATTTTGTTCCAAAGAAAAAGGAGGAAAAAATTTAAGTAATCCAAAATGTAAAATACAGAATTAAAAACCGACGAGAGGGAGGGAGAGAGAGAGAGAGAGAGAGAGAGAGAGAGAGGGGAGAGAGAGAGAGAGAGAGAGAGGAAAACAGAGACAAAGAAGACAATGACAATGACAATGACAAGACAAATTATTTTAATTTCGAGATAATGAATAAGCACACATGTGCTTTTTTACATCCCAGTCCCCGCCCGTTAGGGATACATCTTAATAATAATAACCCAATACTTATACAGTCTACAATAAAAACAAGGGGAAATAACCCTTTTCAAAAAGGCTCCCCCCCCCCCCCCAAACAGCCCCCCCATCCCCAAGCAAGCAAATAAAAGAAAACCCTAAAAATCCCCCCCACCCCCACCCCCCCAAAAAACCCTAACCAAAAACAAACAAACAAAAGAGAAGGAAAAACCAAGCCAACAGAAGAAGATAAAAAAGAGAAAAACAGACAAACAACAACAACAAAACAACAACAGAGCCAAGAAAAATAACACAACCAAACTTAATAAGTCATAAAGATAAACATCTACACATTGTCAAATGGTACACATACTTGTTACACATAACTATAAGATATTGAAATAGGGCACTAATTAAAACTTAAATACAGTGGGAAGTCCAATAAAGTATTTAAAATATAAAATATAATCCTTCATTAGGATACACTATAACTATAAGCAAGACGATAAAAGGTGAGACAGAGACAAAAGGGCAGAGAGACAGAGAGTGTGTGTGTGTGTATTTCAGAGATAATATCCAATATATAAAATTTCCCCAAAAAAGTATGCGATCCCATCAAGACTCATTCTAGATTATATTCGTTTCAAATTATATGTCATGATAATGAAATAATTTTAATACCCATACATCCACACTCCGCTCTGCGAAGTCAGGTGGAAAACATGGGAGAAACAACGACCCAGGAAGACCACAAATTATACTACAGTGGAAAACAGGAAAAAACATGAACACGGCGTGGGGTTCTCGTTCACAAAGACACCGTGAACAACCGTCATGAGCTGTCAGCCTGTGTCCACAGACTTATTACCATCCGCCTGAGAGCAACCCCCTTTTTCATAACTATAGTTACAGGCAACGCCCTTACATCAGACTGCACAGATGAAGCCGTAGAAGAATTTTATGACCAGCTACAAGAGGTTCTGAATCAAAAACCCCAAAAAGACATCCTCGTTGTGCAAGGCGACTTGAACGCCAAGGTAGGAGAAGATGCATGGAAAGACTGGGAGGGCGTTTGTGGCCACATTTTAATAACCAATCAAATGAAAGAGGCTTGAGACTCCTGGAGTTTGCCAGTAACAACCACCTCCAGCTAGTGAATACACTTTGGCCCCCCACAAGAAATCCAGAAAATGGACATGGCCATAGCCCAAATGGAGAACACCACAACCAAATAATTACATCATGGTGAAAAGACGGTTTCAGTCTAGCGTTAACCCTCGCACAGAAAACGAAGTTTTTCCAGGAGCAGACAGGGAGTGATCATGATCTTGTGAGATGAACTTTCCGGGCTACGTCTAAAGAAAATCCACAAGCGGGAACAACATCAGGATCAAATTTGACCTCGAGAAGCTGAAGGACCAGAGGTATTAGAAATTTTTCAAGCAAGGATAGTGGAAAGTTTGGCAGCACTCACTGTAAAAGACTCAGACATAGATACACTGACGAATAGTTTCAATACAGCGGTGACGAAACAGCAAACGAGCTTCTTGGCAAACGCCGACCAGTCAAAAAATCATGGTCACACGAACATCCTACAACTATGCGACAAGCTTTAAGAGTTGAAGAAAAAGAAAAATGAAACAAAAGAAAAAGCAAACAATATAGGCAGTAAACCAAAAGAATCAGGAATCCATGACGGGGGCCCAAAGAGAAATAGATCGGTAAACATGCCAAACAAATAAAGAGAACATCAAGAAAAACAAAGCAAGAAGCATATCAGCTGGTGAAAGACCTGACTAAGCACAAAAACAGAAAAAGGTTAAACAATCCAAGACAAAAATGGGAAGTGTCTCACTGACGACCCGGTTTCTAAAAAGTGGACAGAATACGCTCCGACCTGTATAACTATAGAACCGCAGGAGATCCGAATTCCCCTTTAAAATTTCCCGAAAGCAAAGACACAGACAGTCACCCTATCCTCCGAGAAAAATGGAAACAGCAGTTTAGATCGCTGAAAAAGGGAAATCCCCAGGGCGACAACTTCCAGCTGAGTGGTCCAAGCTGGAGGGGAAGCCATGATCAGCGCCCTACTAGAATCTGCAACAAGATCTGGCAGACAGGAAAATGGCCAACACCATGGACGCAGTCACTCATCATCACCCTCCCCAAGAAAGGAATCACAACAATGCCAAATTACCGCACAATCAGCCTCATAAGTCACCCAAGCAAGGTCATGCTGCAGATAATATTTAATAGACTGAAGCCACAAGCAGAGACCATCATTGGGTGAGGAACAACAGGTTTCAGAGCAGGGCCCCACACAACAGAACAGATATTCAACCTCAGAATACATGTGGCGGTACCTTCAACATCAACAAGACCTTACCACGTATTAATCGATTTTAAGAAGGCCTTTGACAGGGTGTCATGCAGCTTTGTGGGCACCAAGAAATTTGTACAGCCCTTTAATTTCAAACCTGAAACAGAGTCATCAAACAGCTGTACAGCGAGGCCACCAGTGCAGTGAAATACAACAAAAACCCCATTGGAGAATGGTTTTCGAACAACATTGGATTTAAAAGGCAGGGCTGCTACTCTCACCCACTCTTTTCAAACACTTCCTTGAGAGAATCATGGCTGATGCACTGGAACATCATGAAGGATCAGTCAGCATTGGTGGAAGAACGATCATAAACCTCCGCTTCGCAGATTGACATTGATGGAATAGCAGGATCAGAAAAAGAGCTTGCCAGCCTAACAGAACACTTGATAAGGCCTCCAAAAACATACGGCAGGGAAATCAGTGCAGAGAAGCCCCAAACTGATGACTAATAACACCCAACGGCATTAGCACTGATATCAGGGTTAATAAACCAGAAGCGGGAAAAACGATTCAAAAGCTCAAGTACCGGAGCCATTGTATCAGCCCAAAGGGATCCAAGCCAGAAAGTAGTTGCAGGACTGCACAGACCATAACAGCTTTGTCAAAACTAAAACCCATCTGGAGAGATAAGAATATCTCACTATCTCCAAGACAGACTAATGCGCTCCCTTGTCATATCCATATTTCTGTATGCTGTGAATCATGGACCCTGACTGCAATTTGGAGAAAAAGAGTACGGGCAGTGGAGATGAGATGCTTTCGGAGACTCCTTGGCATCTCCTACAAAGACCACATAAGCAACGAAAGCGTGCATAACAAAAATCCAGCAAACCATTGGACCCTATGAGGACCTTCAAACGATCGTAAAAAAGCGAAAAATTTTAAGTGGAAATGGGCATGTCCAAGACCCCCAAGGGAATTCCCAAAAAACATTTTTGAAAGGCACTGCCCAAGGGGAAAAAAGAAGAGGCAGCCCAAGGGGAAGAGCGGGGGAGGATCCACCCAGTAAATTGGACAGGCCTAGAACCCCAAAAAAACCCTGGAAAGGCAGAAAGGAAAAGGGAATGGGGGGAATGGTTGCTGAGTTTTTGATGGTGCCCCACGGTCGTCGGGACTACGGGGACAGATAGTTAGATAGTTAGATAGACACCCACAAAAAAAAAACAAGAAACAAAAAAAAGAAGAAATCAAAAACCAAATACAGCCCATTGAGGGGGGGAATATAAATTGTGGGTCGGTGAGTGGTTGTGTGTAGGTGTGTGTGTTTTTGTGTGTGTGTTTTGTGTGTGTGTTTGTGTGGGTGTGTGGGGTGTTGGGGTGTTTTTGTGTGTGTGTGGGGGGGGGGGGGGGGGTCGGGGTTTAATACTAAATATGAATACCCCAATAGCACGCGATCAACCAAAAAACTTTTTTGATTATCTGTCTGTCATGATAAAAAAAAAGGGTGAAATCCCCTACCTACAAAATTAAAGAGGGGGGAAAAAGATTTAAAGTCATAGAAAAAAACATTTTTAAAACTTTTGAAAGGGAATTTAGAATAAAATTTTTTTTTTCCCGGGAAATAATAAATTAGTATCATGTGTATTTTAACCCAGTCCCCCCCCGGGGGGTCACATTTGAAATTGCACTCAGTTCCTTTTATTTTAAAACCAGTGGAAAGAAAGGGGGGAAAAAAAAAAATTTTTTTTAAAAAGAAAAAAAAGGAGGAAAAAGAAAAAAAAACAAAAAAAACCCCCCGGAGGGGCAAAAGACAAAAAAAAACCCCAGAAACCCCCCCCCCCCCCCCCCCCCCCCCCCCCCCCCCCCCCCCCCCAAAAAAACCCAAAAACAAAAAAACCCTCCCAAACAAAAAACAAACAAACAAAAAACAAAAAAAAAAGCCAACACTTTCCCCCCACCCACCACACACAAAAAACATACCCCAAAAAAAAAAAACCCAAACAAACAAAAAACCCCAAACAGGGGGGTTTAAAGGAAAAAGGAGTCCCATAACCTAAAGGGGTTCTTTGGGGGTAGCGAGGCGTAGAAAACCTCACTTCTCTGGGGGCCAGATATGGGGCGGCCCATCTCCTCTCTCTCGTGTTTTTACCTTCCCTGCCCTTTTAAAGGGGGAAAGGTCCCCTTTACACCCTGGTGAACTGGGGTAATTTGTACTGAACCCAAGGCGCGCAAACGGGCCCCCCCCAACCAAGTGGAAAACCACACTCGACGCTGCCTTTAAACTTGGCGGGGGGGAAAGCGAGTGCTTGACCCACTGAGCTACCCGCCCCCCAAACAAAAAAAAAGGGAAAGTAACAATTTACAGAATAAAACAGAGAGAGGGGAGAGGGGAGAGAGGGAGAGAGAAGGGGGAGGATGGGAGAGAGGGGGGGACGAGAGAAGAGAGAGGATTTAAGCCAATCTTTTTGTTTCAAAAAATTAAAAACCCCTTTCATATTGTAGAATAATACACATAGTTTTTTCACGTGATAAAAATTTATTTTTTAAAATAGGAGATTCACTGGAGCCCCAAGTACAGTCAACAAGCCCAAAAAAATTTTGAAAATGAAAGTATAAATTTATCCCCTTTTTTGGGAATACACAAAACAATAGGAGAGAGAGGAGAGAGAGAGAGAGAGAGAGAAGGGGGAAGAGAGGGGAGAGAGGAGAAAAGGAGAGAAGATGAGAGAGGGGAGAGAGAGAGGGGAAAAAGGGAATTAATTGAAGGGGCCCTTGGGCCCCAAAAAACAGGAGAGAGAGGGGGAGAGGGAGAGGGAGAGAGAAAAGAGGAGGAGAGAGAAAAGAGGGGAGAGAGTGTGTGTGTGTTGTGTGTGCGTGTGGGGTGTGTGTGTGGTTTCAAGAGGGTTTATAAGTATTAATTCTCAAAACAGTAAAAATTCCCTTTTAAAACATTTTTTTGTTTACTATAAAAAAAAATTTGTTTGATAATAAAAAAAAAATTTATAAAAAAAAAAATTTTTTTTTAAAAATAAAAAAAAATCATTTCCCCAATACTCTCACAATAAAAAAAAAGGGAAGGAGAAGAAAAAAAGAAAAAAAAAACAAAAACCAGCCAAATCTATAAGGTATAGTAAGAGGGGAGAGAGTGGGGGGGGGGAGGTGAGAGAGAGAGAGGAGGGGAAGGGGGGAAAATAGGAGGAGAGGAGGAGAGGGAGAGAGAGAGAGAGGGGGTGTGTTTCAGTGAAAACTTATAAAAAGAAAATTTTCAAAAAACAGTGCACAACCCCGCAAAACTTATTTTGATTTTTTTCATGCAGATTTTATGTTTGTTTTATGAAAAAAATAAAATCCCAAATACTCATACAATAAAAACAAGGAAAAAGGAGAAGGGGGGGGGGGTTTAAAACCCCAAAATCTTTTAAGGGGTTCAGGGAGAGAGAGAGGGGAGAGGGGAGGGGAGAGGGGGAGAGAGAGAGGAGAAGAGAGAGAGAGAAGTGTGTTTCAAGGATAAAACAAAAATTATACAATTCTAAGGACGAAACAGGATCACCATCAATTTCTTTTCAATTTTATTGGGTTACAAATTGAACCCCATAAAAAAGAAATAAAACCCCAATTTAAATTCAAATTTTAAAACACTTTTTTTAAAAAAATTAAGGAGAAAAATTTAATTTTTCCCAAAATTTTTTTTTAAAAAAAAGTTCAAATTTTTGAAATCTTAAATTTTAAAAAATTTTTTAAGGGAAAAAAAAAAAAAAAGGAAAAAAAAGAGAGAGAGAAAAAATGGGGGGGGGGGGGGGGGAGAAAGAAAGGGAGAGAGAGAGGGGGGGAAAAAAATTGGGAAAGGGGGGGAAAGGGGGGTGGGGAAAAGGGCGTTTTGGGGTTGGTTTTTTTTGGTGGCGGGGTTTTGTTTTTTGTTTTTTGGGGTTAAAAGGTTTGTTTTTTTGTTTTTTTTTTGGGGGGGGGGCTGGTTTTTAAAGATTTAAAAAGCTTTTAATGGGAAACCAAAAAAAAAAAGGTTTGGGGGGAAAAAATTTGTTTTTTAAAAGGAACATTCCTGTCAAATTTTTTTCATTTACCCATATTTTGTGTGTGGTTTTAAAAAAAAAATTTTTAAAAAGAAAAACTTTTTGTTTGGCCCTTTTTTTAAAAGGAAGGGAGAGAGGGTAAGGAAGAAGGAAGGGATTGGGGGAACCCCAAGGGAGAAGAGGAGAGGGAAAAATTGAATAAAAAGGAAAGGGGAAAAGGGGAAAGGGGAAAGGGTAAGGAAAGGGGCCCGTTTTTAAAGGTTTGGTTTTTTGGTTGGACTGTTTTGTTTTTGTTGAATAAGGGGTTTGTAAAATTTTTTGAGATTTTAAATTAATTTTTTTAAAAAAAAACCTTGGGTGAGGGGGTTTTTTCCCAAATTTACTTTTTTTAAAATTTTTGTTTTGGGATTAATTTTTTTGGGTTAAGGGTTTTTTTATTTCTGGGGGTTTTAAAAAGGGGTTTTTGTTTTTTTTAAGTATATGGTTTTTTCCCGGCCCATTACTTAAAACTGTCCCTTTTTTTAATTTTTACCCTTGTGGGGGAAATAGGGGTTTTTTGTGGTTTCTTATTGAAATAAGGTTGGGCACCGCAAAATATTTGGGTTTTGGGTTTGATGGTAAGGGGAAAAGGTCTTTATGTTTTGTAATAAGAAAAAGGTTTAGTTTCCTTGGGGAACTCAAATTTTGATTTTGTGGGGTTGGTTATTTTTGGGCCTTTTTTGAAGGAAATTTTGGGCCCTGGTTTTCTAATTTGAAAAATTTTTGGTTAAGGGTTTTTTTAAAAAATGGATAAGGTTTGGGTTTTTTTTGGGTTTGTGGTAATTTGTGAAAATTTTTTTTTGGGGGTTTAAATATTTTTACTCCAAAAAATTTAGGGGTCAAATTTTTTTTTAACCCTTTCCCTAGGGAAATAGGGTTTAGGGGTTTTGATAAATTTTGTTCTAAATAGTTTGTTTTTGGGTTGGAATTAAGGGGGTTTGGTGGTTGTAAATGACGGAAAATAGGTTTTCCTTTTATATTTGTTTCCCCAAATTTTAAAAGGTTGTAGTTGGGAAATTGGGCCTATTAGGTTTGGGGGGTTTCTGAAGGAAAAAAATTGGGTTTTGGTGGATTTTTTGGGGGTTTTTTTTTTTTTTGGGGGGGCTTTGGGGGAAAGGGGTTTTTTTGAGACAAAATTAAAAATTTATTGTTTAATTTTTGGGTTTTTGATAACTGGAGGGTGATTTTTCAATTTTCCGCGGTTATTTTTAAGTTGGTTTTTAAAAATTGTTTTGAAGGTTTTTTAAAAAAAAAAGGGTTTTTTTAAAAACCAAAAATAAAGGTAGTTTTGAGGAAATTTGGCTTTTTTAGTAGTTTTAGTTAAAGATTTTTGGGGGGATTTTTGATTTTTTAAAATTTTTAAAAATTTTTTTTGAGAAAAGGGGGAAATTTTATTTTTAAATTTGTTCGTGTAAGGGGCTTTGTTAATTTGTTTTTAAAAAAGCTTTTTGTTGTTATTTTTTTAAAATAATGTTTAAAACGGGCCTTTAAAAATTTTGGGGTTTTGGGGGATAGTTTTTAAATATTTTTTTTTTCGGGGGTTTTTTGGGGTTTTTTGGAATTTCAATTTTTTTTATTTGAATCTTTTAATGTTTTTTAAATTGGTTCCAAAGAAAACGGCTTATTCAGTTTTTGGAGAGGGTTGGGGAGGGGGATGGTTCATTTTGGGGGGGGATTTTTTAAAATTTTTTTTTTCTGTTTGTCTTTTTTGTTTGGCTTTTTTAATTTTTTTTATTTTTCAATTTTTTTTAAAAAGGTCTTTGTAGTGTTTTTTTTTTTTGGAATTTTTTTTGGGGGATATTTTTGATCCTAATGTTTTTTAAGTGGGGCTTTTTTGGAAAATAGCATTTAAAAGTGTTTTTCCCAAAATTTTTATGGTAAGTTTTGGATCAGAAAAGTTGAATGTTTCCGAAAAATTTGGAGTTATTTTAAATCTGAAAGAAAAGTTCTTTTAAAATTTTTAGAAAAGGGAAAACGATATGTTATAGTTTTGGGGCCCGGGTTTTGGGGGGATTTTTGTTCATTTTTTATGCCCACGTGATACGGGGACTGGGTAGTGATCGGGCAGTGTTTGACTGGGATACAATTTTCGACAATGTTGTTGGGGTTGACATATAATTTGGTCAATTATTGGGGTTGAGTTTGGTGTTTTTTCTGTGGGGTTAATTAGTTGGTGGAGGTTTTTTAAAATTTATTTTTTTAGGTCCTTTGATTTTTATTGTGTTAAAATCGATTTAAAAGTTTTCCTAAAGATTATTTCACTTGATTTAATAGGACTGCTTTTATCATGGAGTCAAATTTGCCCAGTCATTTTTTTCTTTTTTTGGGCCCTATGCAGACCCAAATTTTTACAATAGGTTGGGCACCCTTTTATAGAAATCTCAATCCATATGGATTCTACCCCATAATTTTTAAAAGGGAAAAAAAAAGACGCTTAAAGGTTTGGTCTACTAATATAGTTTAAAGGATTCCTGTTTTTTTTGGGGGTTTTTGTTGATTTTTAAAGCAGGATTTTATATCCTGGAATATAAATGTCAGTTTTCCAATATGGGGTTTGAAAGTCTCGACCAGATACCCCTAGTATGTGAAAGGGAAATTGTTTTTTGTAGTATAAAGAGTTGAGATTTTTTTCGAATTTTTTTTAAATTTCATTGGGTTTTTTTTAGGTGGGAAATAGTAGGCCATCCTTTTGAGGGCCAATTATTGTGGTTGGTATGCATCTGTCTTTTTTGGTTTGTGAGGAAGGGGGTTTGGGTGAGGAAGACAAACAAGAAAAAGGGAAAAAAATGGCAGTAAGGAAAATAGAAAATGATTTTTTATTTTGGAAAAACTCAAACCCTTTTTGGGGGAAAATGAAAGGGTGGTGGTGGAGGGAAAAAAAAGTAGAAACAAAAAAAGGAAAAAAAAATTGAGTGAGGTGAAAACCCAAAAAACCCCTCAAAACCGACAATAAGGTACTGAAATCTGAATTTCCCCCTGTTAAAAGCATCCAACCCGTGACGACAAAAACTCAGGTAACTTTGCTATCAAACCCCGGGAAAAATGCAATACAAGGTTTTTCCCCGCTTAATTAGAGGGCCTTTTGGGGTCCCGTTAGTCTTCCCAGGTGAAGAGGGGAGAGAAGAAAAAGGAAAACAGACAGAAAGGGGGGGAAAACCGAGAGGGGAAAAGAGAGAGAGAGAGAATGGGGGGGAGAGGGGGGAGGGGGGGGGGAGATGGGATGAAAAGAGAGAGAGGGGGAGAGAAGATAGAGAGAGAGAAAGAGGGGAGGAGAGAGAGAGCATAGCTTTTTCAAACATTATTAACAAAAAATTTTAAAAAGCATTAAACCCCTTAATCATGGGGAAATAGTCATTTTTGATAATAAAAGTAAAAAGAAAAATTTTTGATGATTTATGTGATATAATAAAAACGACGATGAGGGTACCAAAAAAACTTTGATGACGTTGGGGATGGGTGGGTTTTTTTTGGGAGAGAGGAAAAAGGGTTGGAAAAGGAGATGCGAGAACAAAAATTTTATTTTCAGAGGTCACCGGGCAAAGGGCACCGATTCCCCAGATTCCGAATCCCTTTGGGGGGGCCCTTTGAAGCTTTGTAACCACCTTTCTCCGTCCCCTTTGCTCTCAGCCGCCCCAGGGTGTTTTTTCCGCTCCCCCTGTCTGTCCCCTCTCGAATGTTATCCTCCCCTCTTTTTTTTTCTGCCCCTTTTTTTCTTTTTCCCCCCACTGTGCCCTTGGGAGGGTTGTTTTTGCAAGAACCCGGGAGCATGTGACTTTTACCAAAAAATTTTAGTTTTCGTTTTTGACGGTGTTTGAGGGGGCCCTATAGGGCCCCATTTCATTGCGGTGGGTCTCTTGACTTCTTTTTTTCGGGGGGTGGTCTTTGTACAAGTTTTTCTAAGAGTTTCGGAAGCACCTCATTTTGCAGCCCCTTTTTAAATTTTTCTACGGCCCCTTTTGGGGTCCAAAGTTCACATGCGTTTAAGAAGATTGAACATGACCGGAGAGCGCCTCAGTTGATTTTGGGAAATTTTATGGCGATTTTTCTGTTGGTCCAGATGTGTTTGAGCTTGGGCATTGTGGCCCGTGGTCTGTCTTTTTATTTTGTTTTTGATGTTTAAAATTGTTGTTTGTCATCACTTTTGTTTTTCCCCGTGATTTCCAAAACCAAATTTTTTTGATTTTTCTTTATTTTTGGGTTTACTAAGTCTGTTGGGTTTTGCTCGTGACCCGTAATTTTGTCCAAAATTTTCAGGGGAAACGCAAGTTTGGTTTTTCGCCCCCCAATAAATCACTGTTCCTTTTCCTTTTAGGTTTTCCTTTATTCTCTCAAGAAATTGATTGAAGAGGTTTGGGGGAGAGCAAAGGCCCTCCCCCCGGCGAAAACCGAAACCTGTCCGAAACCCAAAACCCCCCCCAAAAGTTGTTGTTGTGAAAACTTTCACTTGTTGCTTCTTTATTGAGGGGTCTGTACCCTTTGATTAGGTTGGCATTGTTGGGATAGGTTCTAGTAGCTCACAGTGCAGGTGCCAAACTCCCGTCGAATGCTTTCTTTTAAAAGATAAAGACATGGGAGAGGTCTGTTTATGCTGGGGAATTTTTTTCCATTTTGAGGTTTTATGTTGAAAATCTGCTTGTTGGGATGGTTTCCCGGTTTTTGAAACCCGCTTGTTTTCTGGAAGTTTTTTTCGCCTGAAAGGGTTTTTGGGCCCTTTTTCGTAAGATTTTCGGCATCATTTGCTTGGGTGAATGATAAAATAATTTGGGGCGGTAGTTTTTTGGGATTGTTGGAGGTTGCCTTTTTTAGGAAAAGGGTTTTATTTAAGGGGGAAAAAATTTTGTCCTTTCTTTTGGCCCTATCCGTCGGGCCGATTTTTGTTGCCGATTTATGGAGTACGTCTATTTCCCTGGATCCCCGGGTTGCACCTTTTAAAATGGGGCATTATCAACCCCCGGGAGGGTTTTCCCCGGGTTTTTGAGATGAGGGCTGCTTTTTTTCAAATTCCTCTCTCAGTAAACTCATGAGGCTGTTTTTAGAGGGTGGTGGGAAATTCAGCCTTCAGAATCTCCCGTTGCTTATGCGAGTATTGCTCCTACAAAATTTCCTCCATTCTGTTCTTTGTGTTCCCTTCCCCTTTTGTCAAGCCTTTCCGCTTTATTTTTGTATGGGGAGGTTCTTGTTGATTTGCTTTCGTTAGGGCCTTTACCGGTTTATAGGGCCCTTTTTTACTGTCAAATTTTTTTTCCCTGCTGGTTTCTATCTCCTCACAATTTTTTCCCCTATCCATTTTTCAGGGGTGATCGAATAAGTACATGGACATTTTGCATTTATCCTTCAAAATAAAAGGAATAACCTAAGCATGTAAATGGGCCAAAATTTTGACAGTAGAATTTGTAAAAAACGTTTTTAAAATTTAAAGGTAACACTTTAAAACAAAAAATAACAAGAAAGATAAGAATAAAAAGAAAGGGGGCGCCAAGAATTTTTTTAGAAGAGTAAAAAATTTGTAGAAGCAGAAGAAAAAAAGGATGATAATAATAATGATGAATTTTCATGAAATTAAAAATGATTGTATTTGTTGTGGGGAATGATGATGTGTTTATGATGTGATGATGATGATGATGATGATGTTTATGATGATGAAGATGATGATGATGATAAAAATAATAATAATAAAAAATAATAACAATAATAGCAAAGATGATTTATGATGATGAAATGATGGTGATTTATGATGGTGGGTGATGATAACCCAAAGATATCTAGGGTCGAAACAACGAAGAAAAGAGAAAGAATGAAAAAATTTTAAATATGAAAAGGCAGAAGTGAGAAGGAAGAAAAAAAAAAAAGAAAAAAAAGAAAAGAAAAAAAAAAAAGAGAAAAAGGGAAGAAAAAGAATGGAAGAAATTTTCAGGCGAGGGGCCGAACGAATGAAAAGTTCAAAGGTTTTTTTTTTTTTTACCCCTTTAGAGGTTTAAAAAAAGTATAAAAAAAATTTCCCAAATAATAATTTCTTAAAAACCTTTCCCAACCATAAACCATATCATGAAAAACCCTTTTTTGCCACCCAAACAACAGAAAATACATGCCCGGAGTAAAAAGGGGAAAAAAAAAAAGAAAAAAAACCCCCCAATTTTGAACAAAATTGGGCCCTCTATGTATTTAAAAAATTCATTTGTAGTGTCAAACAAAAACATTCAAAAAAACGCTTTGCGCACTGTAATTTTGCCCCAAAAAATTAAAAGTCTTTTTTCAGCGTGTGTTCATCATCAAACATTGCTCCCCTTCCAACCTCCTCCGGGGGGCGTAGGGGCAATTTCAAATGATGAAAGTTGCACCAATTGGGGTCCTTTTCCGGGGGGTTTTGTGGGCAATTTTCCCGGGTTGTGGAGAAGCTTTTTCCCCGGTCTATTCAGTGGGGTTGTCTGCCCATTTCCCTTTTTGGGGCCCGCCCCGCCTTCTCTTCCTGGTTTGCTCTCCTTTTTTTTGGGGGTTTTGCTTTTTTTGGTTTTTGTTTTTTGGTTTTTAAAAATAATAATAATAATAAATAATAATTTAAAAATAAAAATAATAATAATAATAATTTAAAAATAATTTAAAAATAAAATTTAAAAAGGGAAATTTTTAAAAGCACTGTTTCCCTTTCACAGACAAATCAAAACGCTTGCACCTTTAAATCATTTTTCGCCCGTCATGAACCAATAGCCAAATAATAGTTTAAGTAGTCCAAAAGCACACACACACACCAAAACACACACACACCACACACACACGTTATTTCCTTTTTGGGAGGGTTTATGGGAAAATTTTTTGGTGTTGAAAAGAGGGATAAACCCATGAAATGAAAAAGGAGAGGAAAATTTTTGGTTTGAAACAAATGTCTTGAGGCCAGATTTTAAAAGGGTCACAAGAAGGCCTTTTTGGGGGAAGAGAGTTTGGGGGGCCATTCCAAAAACGAAGGGCCAGAAAAAGAAAAGAGCGACGACCCAAGGGGGCTGGTTTAAATTTGGTTTTTTTGTAAACAAAGGGGAAACTGCAGCAGAGCGAAGGGAAAAGGAAAGGGGGGTTTTCAGGTGGGAAAACATTCACAGAGGTAAAGGGAAAGGTTTCTGTTTTGTGGAGACATTTGTAAAAGGAGTACTGATCTTATAGTTTAAATTTTTTTTGGCATAGGCAGCCAGTTTGGGGGAAAACGAAAAAGAGGGGTAATGTGCTCAGATTTTTTCTTTTTGAGGGGTAGTCGAGCTGGGGGAGTTTTTAAAACGGTTGAAGGGGGGTATAGATGATTTGGGAAAACCCGCCAAAAGAGAATTTCAATAGTCCAGATGGTAAGAATGAGAGTTTCCACGATTTTTGATGTTGTTTTCTGTGGAAAAAGGTACTTTCGAAAATTTCATAATTTCGCCGTAAAATTTATAGAAGCAGGAAATGGGGGTCTGGGGGATGAATTTTTGCATAGAGAGTGTTTTTGTCAATAAGGGCCCTAGTACTTTAAGCAGTGGTTTTGGGGATGATGCTTTGGGTGAATTTTTATTTAAGCTGTTGTAATGGAAGGAGTTTGTTTTTGGGCCCCCCAAGGGATGGCTTTAGTTTTATCAGCGGTTTTTGTTTTTTAACTTTTTTTCTCTATCATCCGTTTTTTGGGTATCTTGAAAACAGGGAGGCCATATTCATCAAAAGAGGGAAGGGAAGGGGTTTTTCAGGAGTGTCATGTTAGAATCTGAGAGTCCCTCTGCATAAAAGTGATTTGGGTTTATCTTTATGACGGTTAATTATTTGTGACAGTGGAGCGGTTTTTAGAGAGTGAAAAAGAACAGGGCAAAAGAACGGGGCCTGCGGGGAAAAACCCCAAATTTCCCGTTTTGGAGGTTTGACGAATCTTTTTTTACTGTGAATGTCTGGAATCGGTCAGTCAGGTATGAGCTAAACCCGGTGAGGGCTTGGGCCCCCAACACCAAAAAGTTTTTTGAAAAGGAAGAGAAGGGTAGAGTGGTCAATAGTGTCGAAAGGGGGGGGAGAAAGTCGAGTAGAAAATGAGGGGTGGGAGGGGGTTTTTCCCCGAGTTTAGAAGCAAGTAGAAGCCCGGGTTTTTTGGTTTGGGGGTTTGGGGGTTTTTGTTGTTTGGGTTTTTTGTTGTTTTAGGGGGAACTATTGGGTTCCCTCTCCCCCTTTTTGTTGTTGCCGTTTTTTTGCTCTTGGTTTTTGCTATGTTTTTAGTTTTTTTCTGTGTTTTCTGTTCTGCTTTCTTTCCTTTTTTTATTTCTTTTGTTTTTTGTCCCGTTTTTTCTTCTTTTCGGGGGATTTTTTTTGGGGATTTTTGTGTAGTTTTTTGTCCCCTATAAAGTGTTTTGGGGTAATTTCTATAGGTTTATTTTTTTTATTATCAATATATCCTTAAAAGGGGGGGGAAATGGATGTAAAAAAACCAGGGGGGGCTTATTATTATCCTCGAAATAAAAGAAAAATTTCATTGTCATTGTCATTGTTCTCAAAGACTGGGATAGGGTTTTGGGTTTCTTCCTTTGTTTGTTTTCTTGTTTTTTATTGTGAATGTATGGGTATTGAGTTTATTTCATTGTCATGACATAAACATTGAACGAGTATAATCAAAAAGAGTGGTGATCGTGTACTGTTTTGAGAATTATATATTTGATATTATCTCTGAATACACACACACACTCTTCTCTGTCTTTTTCTCTGTTTTTCTGTCTCTCTCTCTCTCTCTCTCTCTCTCTCTCTCTCTCTCTTTCTCTCTCTCTCTCTCTCTCCTCTCTCTCTCTCTCACCTTTTATCTTTTTTGCTTATAGGTAAAGTGTATCCTGAATAAGGTTCATACTTTATATTTTCAATATTCATTGGGCTTCGGTTTACTTAATTTAATGAATGCCCTATTTCAATATCTTATTGTTATATGTAACAATTTATGTGTACCATTTGACAATGTGTAGATGTTTATTTTGTGACTTATTAAGTTGGTTGTTGTTATTTTTCGGTTTTGTTGTTATTCTTGTTGTTGTTGTTGTTGTTTTTCTCTTTTTTTTCTCTTCTTTTTTTTGGGTTTTTGTTTTTTCTTTCTCTTTGTTTGTTTTGATTGGGGAATTTGGGGGTGGGGGTGGAGGGGGTGTTTTTTAGGGTTTTCTTTTATTTTTTTTTTTTTTTATTGTTGTTTTGGTTTTTGTTGTTGTTTCGTTTGAAAAAGATTATTTCCCTTTGTTTCTACTGTATGAGAATATTTAAATATTTGATTATTATTAAGATGTATCCATACGGCGGGACTTTGGGTGTAAAAAGCACACGAGTGCTTACTTATTATCCTCGAAATAAAATAATTTGTCATTGTCATTGTCATTTTCCCTTGCACTGTTCCTTGCAGTATGGTCTTGGAGAGCCCATCTGATCTTATCACATGGCCCATACCACTGAGCTTCCTTTTCCTTGGCTGTGGTCAGCAGGTCTTCGTAGTAGCAGTGGTTACTGTATCGCCCAAAAGCAAAAAAAGAAACCCGCACATGGGGTGATGTGAAAGTCTAGCTATGCCAACTGATGTGTTTTGTTAGTGTTGCTTGCCACTTGATAGGCCCATTTACTGTCAGGATTGTTCTTAAGAGCCCACTTCCGACCACGAGTTTTGGGTGCAGGACTCTCTCTCTCTCTCTCTCTCTCTCCATCTCTCTCTCTCTCTCTCTCTCTCTCTCTCTCTCTCTCTCCTCTTCTCCCCTCTCTCTCTCTTCTCTCTCTCTCTCTCCTCACAACACACACACACACAACACACACACACACACACCACATAGACAAAAAGCGTCATAATCTTACTAAGACAGTACCAGATCTTTATATTTCTAATGTAAAAGTTGACCAAGTAGTAGTTAAACACAAAGTTTTAGGTGTCATCATCATCATCAAACCCGTGCCCTTTGGCGGTCGGGGGGGAGACAAGAAAGACGATGCCGTGGTAAGCCTCCTCCATCCATCTCGGTCCTCGGCTCTGCGCAGTAGTGCCGAGTCTTCATCCCTGGTCCATTCTCTGATGTTGTCCATCCATGACTTGTTCTGTCTTCCCCTCCTTCTGCCACCTTCCAGTGTTCCCTGCAGTACTGTTTTGGGAAAGGAGTGTTGTGGCGGGTGACGTGGCCGAACCATGCAGCTTTTTCTTCTTGACATGGTGAGAAGGGGTTCCTGTGGACCTGCCCAGCCGTGTTATTTGACTCTTGAAAAAATTCGTTGGTCTTTCGTTCCTCCAGGATTTTGCCCGTAGTTTTCTATGGCATTTTGTTTCGAAGACTGGATTTCGCTTTGCTGTTTCAGCAGTCAATGTCCAGGTTTCACTTCCGTAAGCAGGATCGACTGAATTAGGGCTTTGTGAGCTTTAGTTTGAATTGGGGGGAAACTGACAAATTTTCTTTTCATATGGGGAGTTTTGTCAGGGAAAATGTTTCAGGCTATTCTGACTTTGATTTCTGTCGTCGATCGCCCGTCCTTTGTGAGGTAGCGCCGAGGTATTAAAAAGGTTTCTACACCCAGTTGTGCCGTTATAGAAAAAAATTTTAGCGGTGGCATTGTCGTGCTGTTCACAAGTACTTTACTTTCTTATTTTAGGTTTTTAACAAAGAAAAACATATTTGGCAAAATATTTTGAAAAAAACTTACGAAATATTGATCAAAAAAATGTACAGTTTAGAAAAAAAAAAAATTTTAAAAAAAAAAAAAAAAACCTTTATAAAAAAAAAAACATTTATTATATATACAGGCAATATTGATTATGGTTTAATAAAACTGTGGGAATTACTAGCAAAAATTATTAAACGTTAATAAGTGTTCATAAAAAGAGCCACAAAATTACCATTAACGAATAACTTCATTAATAGCATCTGATAAAACAACAAATGTTTACCTCTCGAAGCAAAAACTTCTATACAATAAAGGATTTTATGCATAAATACTGCCTGAAAATGCTTTATTGTTCTTGAGAAAAATGTTTTAAAATCAATAATATTGAATTTACATAAACTGAACCTTCCTTTTACCCATTACTTTATGCAAATTAGTCTAAAATATTCGGGGGGATGGTTGTGGAAATAATTTTAAACCCGAATTCATAAATCTGAATCAAACTTTAAAAAAAATGTTTAAAAACAGGTTGTACAAATTACCTTATGGATTCTTCTGACTTGACCTTCTATGTCCAAAGATGTATGAGAACATATTATAATACTTAAATTAATATATATTCCCCCCCCTCCCCCACTGATATTAAAATCGGAAGATATTCGTTCGTATACATAGCTTTGAGATCTCTCTTCTCTCTCTCTCTCTCTCTTCTCTCTCTTCTCCTCCTCCCTCTCTCTCTCTCTCTCTCTCTCTCTCTCTCTCTCTCTCTCTCCTCTCTCAGAAACTCTCAAGATAGTTTCGTGAATTCTTTTGGTGAACAACTGGTTGAATTTTGTAACATTTTTGATTGTATTATATTGAATGGTCTTACAGAGGGAACATTTGGGTAAAGCTGTACATACATTGGATATTCCGGGGAAAGTACAGTAGATTATTTTTTTTGCATCTATTGAATTTTTTTTGGGCTTACATGTCATGTCTTTAAAGGTTGAAAATATTGTGAATCTGACCACTTGCCAGTTTCTATAGAGGTAGGAACAGCTAGAAATAGTACAGATGCCATGCAAAACATAATCAAAAAAGTTTTATGCAAGAAATATATTTGGGACTAAACTCAGGAAAGTCATTTCATAAAAAGTTGGGTGGTGAGATATACAAAAGAGAGTAAAGATTGCCATAGAAAAATCTAGACAGAGATGTAGATACTGCTAAAGAAACATTTGTACAATGTATTAAAAGACTCCAGTAAGTGTATGTATAAGACATTTAGTTAAACAAGGAAAAAAAGTCAGAAATGGTTTGATAGTGAATGTAGAAAAGCCAAAAAAGAAACTAGAAAGTTACTACGTTATTTTGCAAAAGAACTCAACAAGTCAAGACAGACAAGCATATTCACAGCAAAAAACAGTACAGACAGCTAAAAAAGATTAAAAGACTAGCTTTTCGAAAACAAACAGCTAAGATTTAGCAAAGGAAATTGCAACACAGCATCTTTTGGAATAAACTAAGAACAATGGTTGTGCCTCGGACACAGAAAAAATAGAAATAACATTTCTACAGATAGTGGTTTGAACATTTCAAAATCGTGTTTCAAGGAATGCAGTGAATAGGTGTAAGGATATTGAGGTGGATAATGACCTTTAGAAGAAACAGACCATGATTTTGAAACAACAGATCTCAGAGGATGAAGTATGTGTTATTGAAGACTTAAAAATGGGAAAGCTAGTGGGAGGATGATAAATAGCAGATATGTAAAAAGGTGGTGGTAAAAATGTTTGCTTTTTCTAAAAAAACAGTTCAATGCCATTTTTGAAAAAGGAATCTATCCACAGGAATGGTCCAAAGCATAACATACCTCTTGCATAAAAAGAATGTTTAATAATGTAAACACTTATAGAGAGTTTTCCTCTTTAGTGTCATTTCGAAATGCTAATAACCACCTCCATACTTATACACGTTGTACTCATGGTTAGAGAATAACTATCTAATTATGAATTCAGGCCAGGTTTTTCGGTAAAAAATACACTAGCAGTGGATCAATATTTACTCCTATATAGCAGTCATTCAGTGTTTATAAACAAAAAAGGCAAAAATTGTATGTTACTTTCGTAGATTTTAAAAAAAAGCGTTTGATTCAGTTAGACATCGACGCAAACTTTTACAATTAATAAAGACAAGGAGTAAAAGAAAATTTTTTTCGCAGCAATAGTAGCCATGTATAAATTATTAATAACTGTGTCCGTGCAAATTTGAAATAAACGAAGATGTGTCGAAACACAATGGGTAAGCAAGGCTGTGTTCATCACCCAACATTATTCTCCATGTTTATAAATCAACTACTAAACTTATTCAATAAACCAAAGGTAAACTGGAGTGATTGATATACAGATGTCCATGGAAATACTTATCCTACTCTTTGCAGATATGTGGCTTTGATTTCAACGACACCATTGCCTCCAAAATCAGTTAAAATATCTTAAGAAACATTTTGTGAAAGCATAAACTAAATGTAATATAGATACAACTAGGGGGGGGAGATCATGGTATTCAGAAAATGGAATGTTAGGACGGCGTGAAAAATGGTTCTATAAAGGTAACAGACTGGAAGTTGTTAGATGATTATTGTTTATTTAGATATTATATTACAACTATGATCAGTGCTAAAAGAGGTACACTGCATTTGACAACTAAAGGAAAAAGGCAGTATACAGCTGAACAAGGTTTTTCAAAAGTATAAAGAAATGATGCCAAACACTTTTTTCAAAATTTTTGACGCTAAAGATCCAGCCAATAATCTTATGCTGCTGAAATAATGGGGGTTAAACAGATTAGATCATATAAAAAGGTCCCATATGATGGCTTGTATGAGTTTCTTGGTGTTTCCAATTAAAACTCCTAATAGAATGGTATAGGAGACCCTGGCAGATATCCATTATACTGAATACTTAATGGACATTGTTGAGATATTGGGGTAAAATGTTAAAATAAAGTGAACGTTACCTTGCAAAGCTATCAAATGTTACTAGAATTAGACATCTGTGGTAAACAATGTGGGTCTCAAAAGTAAGAAAGTTCTGTGTGCAACTGGCTTTAACAATTGTTGGCTTCAACAGCTTAGAGATGTAAAACTTTTCTGGCCACATTCAAACAGAGGCTTGTCGATATTACATTCAAGAAGGACAGGCACTATTAGAGATCGCGATAGATACCACCTTATCGAACATTAAGACCATTGTTGAAAAAGAACGGTACATTCTTGATATGGAGATTTTGCTTTCGTGTTGCCATTACACAAATAAGATTTAATGTTCTTTCCTTAATTAATAATGTAAAGCGATATAGCAAATCGTTTCTTCGTGACTAATACTGTCCTTGAGCAAAAAAATCAGATTGAAAAGAACAGCATTTTGTGTTTATGTGTAATGCATATGACGATAATAAGGATCCAAATTTCAAAAAAAATTCTTACGATTTTGTACCCTCCTCTAAACGTGCTTCTCAGAGCCAAAAAACCACTCTCTAGATATAGTTTATCTAGATATGTATTCATGCTACAAACCGAAGGACACAGATATACGTTAGCCAGATAGTCCATTTGAACATTAATTTTTGGCCATGTTTTATTATACTACATTATTTGTGCCTTTTTCTATGGTTTTTGTTTGTTTTTTATAATGTGAAGTTTCCCTCCCCTTTTTTTGAAGTTCTAGGATGCTATTTTGCTGTATGGTGATTCACTCACTGTTGGTATGTATTCAGTAATTTTTTCTCTTTCAAACTTTTCAACATTTTAAATGATTTTAAATTTTGGGAAGGAGATTATTTTACGGACATTTAAACCTTTAAGCTGAACCTAAAAGTTTCATCACCTTTGTTTCATTTTGAACGCACTAGGGCTATTTGTCTTGGGTTGTTTTGATTTTTGTTTTCTTTTTTTAAAGATTGCATGGCTTTTGTGCTCAAGTAAGTTAGTTCATGCACATAGCCTGATTCTCAGGACGTTTTTTCCGCATTTTTTTTTGTAATAATGCTGGTGCTTTGTGATCAAACTGGTTTATGCGTACTTTTACCAAATAAAAACCCTAAGTTGTGGACGGGGAATAAAATATTTTACATACAAAGGAAGCTTTTTCAGCTTTAAAATTTTGTTGTGATTGTAAAAATCATTTTTCTATTCCATTGTAAACCCCCCCCCCCCCAATCCCTTTTTGTTGTATTGGGCCAAAGGGCCCGATGTCTTTTAAAACTTTTTCAAGTTCAATTTCTCTCTCTTCTCTCTCTCCTCTTCTCTTCCTCTCTCTTTCTCTCTCTCCTCCCCCACCCTCTCTCTTTCTCAGTTTGTTTTTCTCTGACATTTTTTTTTTTAAATTTTGTTCAAAAATATGACCGAAAAAACCCTTTGTAATGTGTGAATGCAAAAAAACTACTTTTGTCATTCATTTTTCCCTTCAAACCCCAAAAAGTTTAAACGATCAAAATTTTATTTTTTTTATGATGTTTGGGGTGAGATGGTGAGATAAGGGTGATGCAACGCTGTTTTGCAGGATTTTATTGTTTTTTAAAATTATTTTTTACTTTACTTATATTTTGTCTGTTTCTTTCTTTCTTTCTTTTCAGGTGGTGAAAAAAAAAAGTCTTGTACTTTTCTTTCCCCTCAAAAAAAAAAATTTTCGTTCTTCTTCTCTCTCTTCTTCTCTCCCCCTCTCCCCCCTCTTCTCTCTTTCTCTTTTCCCCTTCTCTTCTCTCTCTCTCTCTCTCTCCTCTCTCTCTCCCCGGGGGAGGGAAAACCGGGGGGTTAGAGTGATGATTGTGATCTGCTCCCCCGGGTTCGAACTCTTCAAGAGTTTTTTCCCTTTGGGGTTTAAAACTTCAGTGCAGACTCCACTCCCCCCAAAGCCTTGGGAGGAGACTAAACCGGGGTCCCGTGTGCGAACGCACGCAGAACATCTTGCCAAGTTAAAACCCTTTCCCGCTTTTGGGAAGAGTGGCTTTTGTGTGCTGGGGGAAGGTTGAAAAAAGTTACAAAACTACACAGGGGGACGGAATGATAAAAACACAACGTTTATTCCATTTTTCTCGAAATAAAAGAATAAATAAAAATTTAAGATCTCTCTTCCCCTCTCTCTCCCCCCTCCCCTCTCTCCCCTCTCTCCCCCCTCTCTCTCCCCTTCTCTCTCTCTCTCTCTCCTCTCTCTCTCTCCCTCTTTTCATTTCCCATTTGTCTACCTTCCATTTCGAAAAAACTCACTAAATGTATTATTTGATAAAAATGTTTTGGTCCCATTTAAATTTTTAAAAACGCATTCTTCTGGGTAAAAAAAGGGGCGGGGGTTTTCTTCCCCATAATAGCTACCCTTTTAACATAAAAAAAAATTTTTTTAACCAATTTGAAAAATTTTTTGTTGAAATTTGGGGGGGCGTTTACCTTTGGGTGTGTTGATTTTTTTTTGGGGGTTTTTGTTTGTTGTTGTTAGTTGGGGGTTTTTCTCCGTTATAGTATTTTTACAATTTTTTTTTAAAGTTTGTGTAAGTTTTTTGGGGGACGGGATAGCTCAGGGTCGGGCACCGCTTCCCCCGCCAAGTTAAGCAGCGTCAGCGGGGTTACCATTGGGGATGGGTGACCTTTTTGCGCCCTTGGCTTGTACTCCCCCATTTCCCCGCTGTAAAGGGGTACCTGCACTCTTTGGGGTCAGGGAAGGTAAAGCAGAAGGGGAAGGGGGAATGGGGGGCCCCCCTCTTTTGTGCCCAGAGAAGTGAGGTCTCTACCCTCGCCCCCCCCTACCCTTTTTTGGTTATGGGCACCCTTTTCCTTTCCCTTTTATTAATATCAATTGTTTCGTTTTGGGTTTTTGATTTTGTGAACCGAAAAATTTCCCCCTCTCTCCCCTCTCCCCCCTTCTCTCTCTCTCTCTCTTCTCTCTCCTCTCTCTCCCCCTCTCCTTCTCTCTTTTCCTCCCCTCTCGATTGGGGTTTTTTCCCCCCCCCCCCCTTTCTCTTCTTCCTTTTTTTAATTGCGTGAGTATGGGGTTTTGAGTTTATTTCTTTATTTTAAAACCTACGTGAATAATCAAAAAAAGGGGTTAGGGTGTCGGCAGGGTTTTGAGAATTATATTATATTTAGTGTTTCCCCTGAAACAACACCAACAACACCCCTTCTCCCTCCCTCCCTCCCTCTCTCTCTCCCCTTATAATTAAGCATTCCTCTCCGGAAACATTCAATTTACGGACCCAAACCCTCCATTGAGTTTGGATAAATTTTTACTGAAACTATAACAAACTCCCCCTTAAAAACCATAAATCAAAATGTCCGCAAACCCCCTTGGTTTACAAGGAAAAAAAGCTCTATCTTAGAGATTTCTTAAAAAAACATAAATTTTTGAGGGGGCAAAAAAATTAAAACCATAAACCACAAAAACGGCGAGAAAAAAGGGAAATTTTCCAAAAACTATTTTCATCCAAACAAAATTCAAAGCTTATGAAGGAAACAATCAAAAAAAAATAAAAATTGTCTTCCAAATCTAACGTAATTAAAAAAATTTTCTGCGAAAACTAAACAATCTTTCATTAATATTTCTTCTAAAAAATTAAAAAGAAAAATCGAAGCCCCAGTGATCTCAATGAACTAAAAAAAATTCTCCAAGAAAAGCGCCCTCAAAATCCACAACCATTCAATCTTTTTCGGGGTCTAAAATTTAAACCGATCACCTAAAACAATCAATCGGGGGCTTGAGGAATAGAGGCAGAATACTGAAACTCTACCCCCATTTTTTACAACACTCTGAACATATCTAAAAACCTTTGTTTCATAAAACTATTTCCCCCCCGCCTTCAAAACTGCTAAGGTGATTCCATCCAAAGTCTGAGACCTTCGTCCTCAAAAACCAATTTATTTTTTCTTCCCAAAAACCTTGGAAAAAAAATGAATAAACACTTTCCATATATAATTAAACAACTTTAAAAAAAATTTTTAGAAAAACCTCTGTAAAATTCTTTTAACATTGGCAAAAATTTTTGAAATTAATTTTTTTGGGGTTTAAAAGTTTAAAAACATTTTCATTTAAAAAAGACTTTTTTTTAAAAACTAGCTTTTTCTTCTTTCAAAACCAAATTTTCTTCTTACTCAAAAACAACAATTTTTCAAAAGAGTCCACATCCAAACTTAAAAACCAAATTTTTTATAACAATACTTCCTCTCCCTTTTTTAAAACAAATGAAAATTTTTCTCCAAAAAAATCTAAATGCAACTTTTTCTGGCAAACCCTCAAATGCAATATTCTTTTTTGAAAGACAAAAATTACTTTTCTTCAAAAAAAAAAATAAAACTTTACACCCCCAAAAGCAAAATCATGTTAAAATCCAAAAAACGAAAAACATGAAAATTTTTTCAAAAAATTTAAAAGGAACATTTTAAAAACCTCTACCACAATTTTTAAGGGGCAATATTAAAATTACACCCAATAATAAACTTTTTGAAATCATTTTAAAAATTTTCCCCAAATAAAAATCAAATTTTCTTACTTATTCAAAAAAAAAAACTTTTAAACTTTATAATCCCAAAAAATTTTCTTAAACCCTTGGGTTTTTTTCTTAAAACTAAAACCTATTTAAATTGGGGAAAAAAATTTAATTTTTTAAAAAAATATTAAAATAAAAATATTAAAACCCTTTTAAAAAAAAAATTTTTAAAAAACAAAAAATAAGATTTAAAAAAAACATTAAGATAAGAAGGGAACTTTTTATCCCAAAAAAATTTAAAAAAATTTCAAAATATAAAAGTTTCCCATAAAATAAATTTTTTAAATTAGTTATTTACCAGGCCTTTGTTAATATTCCCGGCTATTTTTAAAAAAAAAAATATTTAAAAACCCCTTTAAAAAGTATTTTTTTTTACTTTTCATCAAAAAAAAAAATAAAATTTTTTCTGTTAAAAAAAAAATTTTCCCCTTCTTTTTAAAAAAATTTCCCTTTCTTTCCCCCTCCCCTTTTTCCCCCCCTCCCCCCCCCCCCCCCCCCCCCCCCCTCCCCCCTTTTTTCTCTTCTCCTTTTAAATTTTTACTTTTTAAAGCTATTTTTATTAAAAAAGCTCAAAAATAATTTTTTAAAATTTTTTCATAAAAAAACCTGGACCTTTTTCCTTTTTTCCGGGCTTGGGTTTTTTTAATTTAAAAAATTTTTTTATTTATATGATTTTAAAAGAAGTTCTTTTTCCCTCCCTTCTTTTTCCCCTTCCCCCTTTTTTCTTTCTTCCCTTTTTTTTCCTTTTCTTTTTTTTTTTCTCTTTTTCTTTTTTTCCTTCTCTCTCTCTCCCCCCTCTCCCTTTTTTAAATTTTTTTTTTAACTCTATTTCCCCAAATTTTTCCCTTTTTTTCCTTTAAAATTTTTTTCTTTCCCCCCTTTTTTTTAAATCATTTTTTTTTTTTCTTTTTGGCTCCTTATTATAGCTAATTAAAAAAATTCTCTTAACATTAATTTGTATCTAAAGTTTTTTTTTAATTATCATTTAAAACCCGGGGGGCCCCCGGGGGTGTTTTTGTTTGTTTTTTTTTTCGTTTGTTGTTTGGGGATTTCTTTTTTTTTTTTTTTGGGGGGGGGGGTTTTGGGATTTTTTTGTTTTTCTGGGTATTTTTGGGGGCCCCTTTTTTTTTTTTTGTTTTTTCTTTTTTTCTTTTGTTTGGATGGTCTTTTTTTTTTTGGGGGGCCCCCCGGGGGGCTGTGTGATTTTTTTTTTTTCTTTCTAAAAGTTTTCTTTTTCTTTTCTTTTAAGTTTTTTTAGCTTTTTTAGTTTCCCCCCCCCTTTTTTTGGGGGGGAATATTTTTTTTTTTTTTTTATTATCAAAAATTCTTTTTGGTTATTAAAAATTTTTTTATGTGTTTTGATTTATTTTTTTATTATCCCCCCCACAAAAACAAATAAAAAAAAACCCCAAAAAAAAAACCCACACACACACACACAAACCCAAAACACAACAACCCACACCACCACACAAACACATTTTCCCCCCTCCTCCCCCTTTCTTCTTTTTCCCCTTTTCTTCTCTCTCTTTTCTTTTCTCTTTTCTCTCTGTCCCCCCTCCTTTTCTTCCCCTCTCTCCTCTCTCCCTCTCTCCCCCCCCTCTCTTCCTCTCCCCCCTCTCTCTCTCTCTCTTCAAGCCCATTTTTTGGGCCTCGGGACACTTAAAGTGGAAAGAGTTAAAATGAAGACTTACTTACCACTCACTCACAACACAAAACAAAAACACACACACACAAAAACACAAACAAAAACCCCAACACCAAAAAACACACACACACACACACATGCACCCCCACACAAAAACCCCCCACACACACACAACCCCAAAAAACCCCACAACCCCCACCACACACACCCCACACTCACTTCCTCCCCCAATCAAATAATTCTTCCCCCGGGTTTGGGGGGGGTTTTTTTTGTTTTTTTTTTTGTTTTTAGGTTTAAAAAGGTTTTTATTTTTTTTATTTTGAATATAATTTTGAAACTTTTAAAAAAAAAAAAATTTCTGTCTGTTTTTGGTTTAAAAGGTTTTCTTTTTTCCCCCTCTCTTTCCCCGCTCTTCTCTTCCTTTCTTTTTCTTCTCTCTCTCTTCTCCCTTTTCCTTTTTTTTTCCCCTTTTTTTTTTTCCCTTTCCCCTTTTTCTTCCCCTTTTCCTTTCCTTTTTTCTTTTTGTTAAAAATGGGAAACCATAAAATTAAAATTTTTTTTTCGACCCATTGGGGCTTGTTGTATTAAACTTAGAGTTATTTTAAACTTTTG
>CM054149.1:62306307-62370380 GCA_028751875.1 Rapana venosa | reverse complement strand
AGTGACGAGAGGTGAGGCAGATGGCTGTCGACGAACAACTGCTGTGTCAGGCATACAGGTCAGTTTCCCAGCAGTACACAATATACAATAATGTACACCATGGCGGCAGATGGCACATCAAATACATTTGTTGCTTGCAGCATTTACACCCCCCACCCTCTCTCTCTCTCTCTCTCTCTCTCTCTCTCTCTCTCTCACGGAACGCTTCCGGTAGTTGATATGTAAACAGCTGTTGAATGAAGCTACGCATTCAAAAGTAAATTTGGCGTTCCTGTGCCTTTGCCTGAGACTGTGAAGTGACTGGAAGATATCATGCCAGAGGTGGCTTTAAGTTTCAGGCCCATGTGTGGCTGCTTTGTGGCCACCTTCATTGCATTCATGTCTCGACGTGCAATGTTGAGAAAAATCATTGTACATCCCGACATTGAAGTTGGGCAGGCTGCATGACGGTGCTACTGTAGGTTTGCTCCTCGCCTATTTGTACTAGGCGTTTTTCTGCATCGGTGTGGCGATGTGGAGCTGAACCTGGACCTGGACCCAGTGGAAGGAAGGACAGTCTGCGCCAAACCCAGCTGAACTCTGGTGCTGGTTCCGCTTCATCGTCTCCTAAGAGGACAAGTCGGGAGCCCACATGAAGGACATCGCAGCAAACTGCAGGAGCTGACCTCCATGTTTAAAGAACTGAAGGAAGAGGTGAGGCAAGTCAAAGACACATGTGCAGGTATCCTGAATGAAATGGCATCATGAAAGAGACTGTTACTGAACTGAAACAGGAAAACCAAAGACTGAAGAACAAATGAAAAATTGTGTGAAAAAGGTGGAAAAGCTGGAATTAAAGACTGATGACTTGGAAGGGCAGTCTAAAAGAAACAACATTCTTTTCTATGGCATACCAATGACAGGACAATGAAACTCGTGAGACTGTGAAAAACTGATCAAAGACATACTGACTGACAAACTAGGACTGAGTCATGACATGGAGTTTGACAGGATCCATCGTTTAATAGAAACCCTAACTCCCTATCATAGGGAGATGTGCATTCTACAGGGATAGATGATTCTGAAGGCTAAACGCAAACTCCGTGGAAGCAGTGTCTTCATTGGAGAAGACTTTACTCACGTGTGCGTGATATCAGAAGAAAACTTGTTCCTCATTTGAAGGATGCCAGAAAGATGGGAAAAGAGCGTTCATGGTCTTTGATCATCTGATCATTGATGGTAAGAAACTATCTAGACGAAAGTCCAGATCCTACAAATGCGGTCTAGCATTCTGGCTGGCCTACTTAACAACTAAACCATGCTATATTATCAGTCTCTGGTGGTTGTTGTTTTTTTCACTGGGTTTTCTGTTTTTCAGTCAGAGGGAACAGATGAAAATCAGTCACCGCCTGCATTAAATTTTGCCCCCTCTCCTCCACGTGCAAACTGCACTGAATTTTGTCCTGGGCTTGTCCCACAGGCTGCTGACACGTAACTGTGTCAACGTTGCCACCTAATGTCAGTGCCCACGTAAAGTGTGTGAATCAGCTCCTGTTTTCTAGCCAATCAAATTCAAGTGCACGATCTTAAAAATGAAACTGATATGATTATGTGTAAAAAAAAAAAAAAAAGGTTTTGATTATGATAACGCTAATAGATGTGTGCGTGCGTGTTGTGTACGTGTGTGTGTGTGTGAGAGAGAGAGAGAGAGAAAGAGAGAGAGAGAGAGAGAGAGAGAGAGAAATCATATCAAAATTAAATCCATGTTGTGCTTACTGTCGGCATTGGAATGTCAATAGGATGGTTGTCTGAGATAAACGATCAAAAAAAAGTTTTTGTTACATTATGATGTTGGTTACCAGATATTGTAATGGAAACTCTTGTGGGAAATTTATAGTTGAACATGTGTTGTTGGTCGTTGTTTTTCTTACAATTACGTATATTATACCCAGCTAGCTATTCAATTTTATAAACGAAAAAAGGTCCAGAAAGATAAATTGTTGGATCAAGAAGGAACTTTTGTTATACATTAAAGGAATAAAACATCACTGAAGTAATGTTAGTTGTTCATTTTATCAAAGGACATTAAGGTTTGGAAAAGGGTGTATTATGTGCTTGTGTTTATCTACTACTAGAAAATCATTTTGATGTTAATAGGGGTATGCTTATGTCTGAAAGATAGTTGCGGATAAGATTTTAGAGCTTTCGATGTGCATGTATTGAGAAAGAGATTTCATTAAATTGACTGTAGCTTTTGTCCCAGATATCATAGATAAAGATTCTCATTGTTTTAGTATTACAGTGAGTGCATAGTGTGTAATATGGCAAATATATGATAAATATGTGTATAAGTCTGAATGTATGTTTTAAATTGATAAATTTGTGGATTTGTCATGGTTGTTTGTGTGTATCAGCAGGGAAAAAGTGTAATGTTATATTTGGTTTCTGCGGATTTGTATAAAGTTTATAGATCGAGGGGAACAACTGAAATAAAAATTAAATCAAACAACAAAGATTTCCTTTTTCGGTTGCTTAAAACATTTACTGTCAAAGTATCTTGTGCTTTATTTGATTACATATTAAAAATTCTGTTTACAGATTAGTTTGGAACACCTGGCCACTTTTTGGGGTTTAAAAATGGTGTTTTGTCCCCCCTTCAGTAAGGGCTAGGGCCCTATAAAAAAAAACCATTTGAGTTTCGAGTTCGAGTTTCTCTTTTCCCCCACACACACACTACACAAACAAATAATGCCTCATTGACTTAAATTTGGGACCCCCACTCGATGCACCCCAGAGAGAAGGAGAGAGAGAGAGACTACAGACAGACAAAAATTTCAGGTCAAATCATGCCCAAAAAAAAAATTATTTTTTATTGGGGTAAGGGGAAGACAGACAGCAGCGCCACCCAGACAGAAGAATTAAAGTAAAAATCATTTTAAAATTTAAAAATTTAAAAAACTTTATTGGGGGTACTAAGAAAACGCTAAACCCTAACCTGTACTATTGCCCTGTGTTTTTTTTTTCCCCACACTTTTGTGCTCCTTGCCCCCCCCCCCCCCTTCCCCCCTCCCTTTCCCCCACCCCTTGCTCACATGGGTTGAAATGTGGTCACGACCCCAAATAAAGCAGAACTTTACCTCCCCTCCCCCCCCCCCCCTCTCTCTCTCTCTTCTCTCCTCCCCTTTCTCTCTTCTCTCTCTCTCTTTTGCCCCCTTCCCCCGAAAAACCACAAGACACTTCACACTGCACATACACACACAGAGTTTGAGTCATACACAAAACGTTACAGCCACACGATAACACACGCACACACAAAACAGCAATACACACACAAGTTACAGAAAAAAAGCTACACACATGAACACCAGTCACACACGCGCACACACAGTCACACCTAGTCAAAGTTTTTTTTTTATATCATTTTGAGTGAAGAGAGTAAAATCAAAGCAACAAAAACAGTCACCCAACACACACACACCCACACAGTACGCCCCCTCCACCACACTTCTCTTTTTCTCTCTTCTCTCTCTCTCTCTCTCTCTCTCTCTCTCTCTCTCCTCTTTTCTCTCTCTGCTCTTCTCTCTCTTTTCTACACAACCACACATATATATACGCCGCAGCACACCCCCGCACACCCCACCACACACACAACCACACATGATGCTGCCAATAAAAACCCCCCTTTAATTTTGCAAAACAGGGCAAGCGACCAGGGAAACCTAACTAAGTAAGAAAATGAATAACACAAATTTGATGGTTGTCACTTTGCACACTGGGGTTTTGGGGTTGGCAAAACCAGTACTGTAAGAACGCCGAAAAAGCCCTATTTTAAAACTTTTCAAAGGGCTTAAAATGTGTGTTTTTTCACTACTCATCCAGATTTAAAGGTGGGGTGTAGTCTTAAAACATAAAACAAAAAATAAAAAAAGATGCCCTTTTTTTTGCTTGATTTACTGGAAACACACTGCTTTTTTGCATTAAAAAGTTTTTTTTTTTGTCAGCAGACACTTGTTTATTTTTAAAATAGTGCGAAAGGAATGCACGTATGAAAAATTAAAAGTGTTGTGTGCCCACTACTTTTTCCTACAAAACTACTACTAACTACTATATACTTACTACTACTAATAAAAATAATAATAAAAAAAAAAAAATAAAAATGGAATTTATTAGCGTTTATTTGCAAAGACAAATCAAAGCGCATGATTCGACCTAATCTTACACAGTCAAAAAACCAATGACAAATAATAAATGTTAAAACAGATATTATAAACATGGTACTGCAGCCCAAATCTATGAAATAAATTGAATAGTCAAATGTTTTTTAAAAAGACACACACACAATACATATAAAAAAAAAAGAAAAAGGTATTTCCGTCTGGAAATGCCCTATCGGAAACAGTAATTTTGTTTTTTCTTGGGAAAATAACAAGACAAGACAGGAAAATTCAGACAACATGAGTTTAAAACGGGGGAAAGAAAGACAAGACAAGAGTGAAAAGGCAAAAACAAGACAAACCGAATTGTATTGTTTACGGTCTTCACTCAAGCGTTTTTGCATAAAATTTGGGGGCCACTCCCAGCAGAGACAGCCGTTCCCACAAGAGCAGCGCCACCCAGTCATTTCTTTTTTTTTTCCTACTTTTCCTGTTGATGTGTTGTTCTTGTTTCTGTGCGAGTGACCTTTGCTTCAGAATTTGAATGAACAACTCATTTGAGCCTTGGAGGTTTTTTAGTGGCTCTGAATATGTGTTGCACACAGGGGGCGCGGTATATCATTTGTCCGAAAGACTCTTTTTTTTTTATTTTTCTTCCATTTAGGTCACGCAGTTTTCTTGCGTAAATTCGGGCTGTTTTCCCCGGGGGAGGCCCATCGCCACAAGACGTGCACCCATTTTTTTTTTTAAATTTTCCCTGTCTGCAACTGTATTTTTTCCTTATCAGGGTTACTTTTTTTACATTTTTATTGACAGGGACGCTTCTTGTTCCCATGGGTTTTTTCCCGTGCGCGAAATAATGTTGTGTAGTGCGGGGACTTCGGTTTGTGTCTCACCAAAAAAAAACTGCACTGAGACCCATCTGGTAAATGGTGGGAAAAAAAGTTGGGGGCCCAAACGGGGATCAAACCACGCACTTCCAAACCCCGACTTGTTGCTGTTAGGCAGGGACAGGTTTTCCCCTTTGCTGCAGACAACCGGTGAGACTGGACGTGTCCTTAACAACAATTCCCTCCTACTGGCTTTGGGTGGGCACATATTTGACGGTTTTTTTTTTTTAAAATTTTTATTTATTTTTATATATATATATTATATATATATTATATATAGAGAGGGGAGAGAGAGGGGAGAGGGAAGAGAGAGATATCTATATCATATATTGTCTATTTTCTGTCCCCTATCTGAAACCGTGGGGGCACCCCCAAAGATCAACAACTTCCTCCATTCTCCTTGTTTTTCCCTTTTCAGGGGTTTTTTTGGGTTTTAGGGGTCCTTCGCTGATGTTATCCTCTCAGCTTTCCTTGGTTGCTCTTCTTTTCCTCCCTTTGGGCAGTTTTCCTTGTAAAAACTGTCTTTGCAAGTCCTTTTGGGTTGTGACATGCCCAACCCTTTAAGTTTCGCTTTTTCCGTGTTAGAAGGTTATCTGGGGTCCAATGGTTTGCTGGATTTGTTTTGCACGCTTTCGTTTCTTTGTGGTCTTTTTGGAGATGCCCAAAGGGGTCTCCGAAAGCATTATCTCCCCCGCCTGATCTTCTCTCCAAATTGCAGTCGGGTCCATGATTCAAGGCATCAGAAAAAAGGAATGACAAGGGAGCGCATTGTCTGATTTGGAGATAATGGATATTTTTATCTCCCAGATGGTGTTTAGTTTGACAAAGCTGTTTTGTCTGTGCAGTCCTGCATAAACTTCGGCTTGGATCCCCGGTTTGATACAATGGCTCCCGGTACTTGAAGCTTTGAACAGTTTCCAGTTTGGTCATTAACCCTGATTGTGCTAAAGCCGTTGGTGTTATTAGTCTCAGTTTGGTTTTTCTCTGCACTGATTTCCATGCCGTTGTTTTGGAGGCCTTATTCAAGTGTTTTGTTAGGCGGCAATCTTTTTCTGATCCCCGCTATTCTCAATGTCATCGCGAAGCGGGGTTTGTGATCGTTTGCACCAAAGCGATGACCTTCTGATGTTCCCGTGCTCAACCATGATTTCTCAAGGAAAATGTGAAAAGAGTGGGTGGGGTAGACAGCCCCGCCCTTTCTCCAACTGTTGTTCGAAACCATTCTCCAATGTTTTTGTTGTAGTACACTGCATGGTGGCCCGCTGTACAGCTGTTTGATGCTTGATCGGTTTCTGATGCTGTACAAAAATTTATGGTTCCACAAAGCTGCATGCCCCAACCCCGTCAAATGCCTTCTTAAAATCGATAAAAAAAAGTGGTTTAAAAGGGCTTGTTGACGTTGAAGGTACCCCTCACATAGTATTTGAGGGTTTAATATCTGTTCTGTTTTGCTGGCCCTGCTCTGAAAAACCCGCTTGTTCCTCAGCAAAGATGGTTTGTTGTGGCTTCAGTCTATTCAATATTATCTGCAGATGACCTTGCTTGGGTGGCATATGGGCTGATTTGCGGGAATTTGGATTGTTGTAGATTTCCTTTCTTGGGGGGGGTGTGATAGTGCTGTGTCCATGGTGTTGGCCCTTTTCCCGGTTTTCCCGATCTTGTTGCAGATTCTTAGTAGGGCGCTGACATTGGGGTTCCCCCCCCAGCTTGAAAACCCAATCAGCTGGAAAGTTGTCAGCCCCTGCTGACTTTCCCTTTTTTTGCGATTTACTTTTTCAAACCCCTTTTTGTAGAAAATGGGGAAAAAACCCTTTTTAAAAAATGCCCCCCCCCCCCAACCCCCCCCCAAAGCAAAATAATAAAGAAAACCTTAAAAAAACCCCCCCCCCACCCCCCCCCTACCAAAAAAAACCCACAACCAAAGCAAACAAAAAAATAAAAAAGAAAGAAAAAAACCAAAACCCAAAAAAAGAAGAAAAAAAGAAAAAAAAAGAAAAAGAAACAATGAGAGAGAGGAGAAGACAGACAGACAAAAAAAAAGGGAAAGAAAAAAAAGAAGAGAGAGAGAGAGAGAGGGAGAAGAGAGAGAGAGAGGGGGAAGAGAGAGAGAGAGAGAGGGGAGGAGAGAGAGAGTCTGCCCCAAAAAGTTTGAGTCGATGGGGGTCTTCCGGGGGTCTTGGTGTAAATAGTGTTTATACTTCAAAAAGCATAAAACAAAGTTAGATAACAACAGAATCGCAGGCATAGCAACAAAAAGCTAATGGCCATATTGTGCTGAAGTACAACACCAACATTCACACAGCGGTTAATGATCCCTACAATGACTAAAAGAAGAAGATAGGGGGAAAAAATGACTGAATAATATACTAACAGCATTGACATACAGAAATCACGAACCAATTAAAGTTTCCCAAAATGACATATCTATCACATAAACAAGGAAACGTTTGGGGAAAAAAAATTGGCAGAATCCCTTGCTGTTTAACCCAATATTAAGAAATGACAAAGTGAAAGTAAATGACAAAAAAGGAACAAACTTGCAAGACAAAACATACAAGTAAGCTGCAAGATGAGATGGAAAGAACGAACAAAACAAACAAACAGAGAAACAAATCAGCGAATCAACACACACACAAACAAACAAACAAAACTTATCAGACAAATACACAAACAATCATACAAAACAGACAAAGTGAGAGAAAAGTGGAAACAGATAAGAAATGTCTAGCCATCCAAAAGTTAGTCAAGAATGAGTGTACTTGGCTAATAATGATAATAATAATAATAATAATAATAATAATAATAATAAATGGAATTTTTATAGTGCTATATCTTACAAAAAGAAATCAAAGCGCTTGCATTCAATACACCCCTACACATACAACTAATAACAATTAACAGAGTTAACAAATTCAAATGCACACACCAACACACCACACACACACACACACACACACACACACCACACACACACACACACACACACACACACACACACACACACACACACGTCGTCTAATATCACTCAGAGGGACATACGTTAAATTGAAGACAACAAGAACAACACACACACACACACACACACACACCAACACACACACACACACACCCCACACACACACACACACACACACACACACACACACAGAGGTTATTCACTTTGGCAGAGTGATGGATTTTGGCTTTTTTTAGGCAGGGAATAGATTTGAGAGAAACAAGAGGGGGAAAATCAGATTGGAATGAATATGTCTTGAGGCTGGATTTTAAAGTGTCATAAGGTAGGCTTTTGGCGAAGTGGGAGAGGGAGGTTTATTCCGTTCCGGATCACCATATATTATTTTTGATCAAGGCTCCTCGTCATAAGCAAGTTTAGAACATGGCACAGTTGGGTGAGAAGGTGAGGTGGGGTGGGGAGAGGGGTGACTTTCCAGTCTAGTATGTTATTGCACTGGTATAAAATCAGTTAACAACAACACCATGAGCATAATTTTCCTACTTGCTTGAAAATTTAATCTTTCAATGAGTATAGGACAAACCCAAAACAAAGACCTTATCTGTAGACTGCATTGCCTGGCCCTTCGCCCCCCCCCTCCCCTTCCCTCCCTTCCCACCCTCAAAAGTGCAAACAAGTTTTTATTCTCAGGTATCATGTTCCCTTGCAGCTGAGGAATGCAGTAGGGATAGGGTTATTTTTTTTGGTTTATAGTTTTTCGATTGGGCTTGAATTTTCAACGAGGTGGCAACCCAAATATGGCCTCAAGTGGGTTATGGCACCTTTATTCAATTCTTCTTCATCCTCCAACGCTCAATAGCAACTATTGTTGTCTGTTTATGAGCGAAAATGAGTCACATTTGCCGTTAAGCACCGGACATGTCAGGCCCAGGGCAACCGACTAAGTCTTTCTGGAGAAAAGCAGGAAATGGACCAAGAAGGCAGAAAATAGAAAAGGGAAGAGGTGGCAGGAAGAAAAGGAACAAGGCAGAAACAAAGAGAGCGATAGAAAAGAGGAATTTCTAGACAGAATTTCCAGAAGGTGGGAGGGTATTTATATTGACAGCCCTCACCCCCCCCCCCACCTCCCCGCATTCTAAGAGGGAATTCAAGTCCCTATAGCACCTCACTAACAGAGAAATTCATGCATGTTACAACCCTTAGATTAAAAAAATGTAAATACAAAGAAACATTTATCACAGAAGAATAAAACAACCCCAATATACAAACTCACCTCGAAACCATTACAAGATAATACCATACCAGAATTTATCATAAAATCAATAAAAGAAGGAATTCAAGTAGTCACAGCCAAAATACTAAACAAAAACATTTACCACGGAAAGTAGTAAAATTCTATCTTAAAAATCACACACACACACACCCCCACACCCCCACACACCCCCCCGCCCGCCCCGCACACAAACCCCCCACACACACACAGATGATTGTCACTTTGTTTATACAATGAGAGCACTATCACTTGATAAGATGGAATCCTAAGGGTAAAGGTAAAGGAGTCCCAAAAACCTATAAGGTCGTAGGGGAGCGAGGCGCAGAGACCCTCCTTCTCTAGGGCCAGCATATTGAGGGCGGCGCCCATCTCCTCTCCCTCGCTGCTTTACCTTCCCTGACCCTAAAAGGGGGAGGTACCCATTTACAGCTGGGTGAAATGGGGAACTGTACTGAAGCCAAGGCGCGCAAACGGTCACCCATCCAACTGGTAACACGCTCGACCGCTTAACTTGGTGGGGGAAAGCGAGTGCTCCGACCACTGAGCCATCCCGTCCGATGGATATCTTAACTTTAAAAAAAAAAGAGTAGGGAAAAGGCCAAGGGAATTTTTAAAAAAAATCCTACACACAGACTCTTTGTTAATTCATAACACTGGCTTGTGGAACAGGTCTGGGGAAGGGAGAGGGGGGGGGAGGGAGAGAAAAGAAAACGATTTTAATGAACTGAAAGTAGCCTTTCCACGCCACTCTTGATTTGATAGCTGCAAAAGGAAAGTATTGATTGGCAGCCACACGGCCCACTCTTCAGCAAGGAAGGACAGAGACAGGAGCTGCAACAATGATGCTGCAAGGAGACAATTTGCTTTTGTAGTGTGCCTTCATTGGAGGGTTCTGAAAAACCAAGTGCAAAGGTACACACTCAGTTCGTCTTTACCAAGAATAAGCAAAAAAAAAAAGCCCCAATCAAATCAGGTTTCATCTTTTTCAACAGGTAAGTGATTACAGATTTTGTGTTTTCGGGGTGTTTTTCTTTCAGCATAGATTCATAACAGTTTCTCGTGATTTCTTCTTCATTCGCATTCCCTACCTAACATAAAACTTTGAGCTGGAAATCTGCTGGGCTAGGGCACGACTAATGTATTTACTTAATTGATATTCAATAAGAAATAGATGTTGATAAAAATTGTAGCCCGGGGTTTTGCAGACACAGCTGCACTTTTCTTACAGTAAGTCAGCAATACCACTATTTTTAGACATTCATTAGTACGGCAAAGCGATTTCACAGAACTTTGTCAAAGATTCACGCACCAATAGAATGGCCAGAAGAATGAACACAGTCTCTTGTAATACCCCTACCAAAGAAAGGAAACCTCAAGCAATGCCAGAACTACATAACCCTCAGTCTCATAAGACATCCTAGCAACCAGCCGCATGGCGCAGGGGTTAGCGCCTTGGTTACGGACTGGAAGGTCGCGGGTTCGATTCTCATATGAGTCATGGGATTTTTCGGACTCCGGCCGGCTCCTACCCAGGTGAGTGTGCTGTGTGCTCAGTGGGAAGACTGGAACCACACAGTCGAGCTTCATCCACTTAACGGATGCGAGTTTGAGAGTGTTGCTCAAATTACCTGACCAACACTGCAGGTGTCTGTGTCGGCCCGGTTGACGCCGGGATATAATATTCTGATAGTAAGCGTAGAGTACAACCCTGTCAAGTAGTCTCAAAGCATATGCACTTCCACAGCAGCATAATTATGCCATCCTCATTGTCATTGATCATCATGCAATAAACAAAAAATTGCCTCTGATTCGGTGGTCGCAGTTGCTCTGGTCTCATGGTGACCTCAGATTCGGTTTCTCCATACCCCTTTTGTGCCTGTGACGAGTTTGTGTCAAAGCCTTTGGGGTTGGAGGTTCGGGGAGAGACAGTCGTTGGAGGGACATTGTGGTGGTTGCCACCTCGGTTGGGCAACTCACTCAGTCTGGCTCCGCAACTGAGCTAATACTGTCGTTAGTAGGGGGCTTAGTAGGTGGTGTCCTGCGTATGTTAGCTCAGAACAGGCACCAATGAACACCACCAAAGTGACCCAGCAGCAGTGCAGGGCCCCTCTGGCTGGTGGCCCCACGGCGGCCTGATAGTGATGGGCTCCCTGTGGACCTCCGACTCTGAGAATGAGACATAACAAATCTGGATATGGCTGTGGCGGGGAGATTGGAATAAGCGGCGTGGGAACAGCAGGACGGGGGACGTCACAGAAGATGAGGCAGCAAAAAACCCCAAACAAACAAAAAAAACATCCTAGCAAGATCATGCTGCAGGTAGTCCTCAACAGACTGAAAAACCAAGCGGAAAAACTCCTGGCAGAAGAACAAGCCGGCTTTAGACCAAAACGCAGCACAATGGAACAAATTTTCAATCTGAGAATTCTGATAGAGAAACATCTCAACACTAAAAGACTTGTATCACAATTTATAGATTTCAAAAAGCCTTTTACAGGGTATGGCATGACAGCCTCTGGCAAGTACTCAGGCACTTCAACATTGACAACTACCTCATTGAAGTCATCAAGGCACTGTACGAGAACGCAAGAAGTGCAGTTTTCATGAACAATCACATGGGCGAGTTCTTCAAGACCACGGTTGGGGTCCGTCAGGGCTGCCTTCTCTCACCTGTACTCTTCAACCTCTTCCTCGAAAACATCATGACAGAGACACTGCAAAACCACCACACTTCCATCTCCATTGGTGGAAGACCCCTTTGCAACCTCAGATTTGCAGATGACATTGACCTCATGGGCGGCAGAAACAAGAACTGCAAAACTCACAGATAGTCTATCAGATCGAGTGAGCGCATACGGCATGGAGGTCAGTACAGAGAAATCAAAGATCATGGTCAACAGCGCAAGTAATGACAGCACGGAAATAAAGATGTATGGAGAAATACTGGAAGAGGTGAGCCAATTCAAATACTTAGGCTCCATCCTAACCAAAGAAGGCACATCAAACAATGAAGTGAAAGCTTGCATTGCAACAGCAACATCTGCTCTAGCCAGACTCGAGAGGATAATCAGAAGCAACAACATCAGCTTCTGCACCAAATACCACCTCTACAAATCCCTCGTGATATCTATCCTCCTATATGGCTGTGAATCATGGACTCTGTCAGCAGACAGGAGAATCCAAGCATTCGAGAACAAGTGCCACAGAAGACTCCTCAAAATATCATACAAAGAACACAAGACCAACCGCTATGTGAAAGAAGAAATCAAAAAGCGTGAGGGCCCCCAAGAACCTTTGCTCTCCACCATAAAGAAGAGAACACTGATGTGGTTTGGTCACACCACAAGACACAACACCTTAGCAAAAACCATCTTGCAAGGAACAGTCGAAGGCAAGAGAAGAAGAGGCCCCAAAAGAAATCATGGGTTGACAACATCAAAGACTGGACCGCCCAACCCCTGCAACACCTTCTACTAGCCACACAGGATCTGAAGCATGGAAAAAATCTCTGTTGCAAAAAAAATCAATAATAACAACTTTATTAAGTCATATTGTTTTGCTCATATTTGGATATGATTGTTGAAATACGATCTTGACCATTCATTCCAGCCCCAATGAGAGTTGTCCATTTTTGTTTTTAATCAATTTTTTCGCCTATTGGATCGTGTAGGTATAGGCACATGCCTACCCTGATATTAATGCTTGGAAAGCAGTTCTAATTCTTATTTAACGAATCTTTAATAATCATGATTATTGTGCTATTGAAGAACAGTGGAATGAACTCTGTTTAGATAAATAAAACCAGCTATATTAAGTAGAAATTAGATTGTAAGGCGACGACACGGGTGTGAGTCATAGTAGTCATAGTAACTGCCTTCTTTGCAGTAAACAAGTTTGAATTATGGAACTACATTTTACCAAATGAGACATAAAAATATAAACTATGGTATGTTTTATTGGGTTTCGATATAAATGAATACAAGTTGGAAGATTGTTGATATGGTATTTTGTAGTTTAGAGATCGTTATACTTTATGAGCAGCTTAGGAAGGTTGGTTGGGTGCACAGCACACAAGAAACTGTTTTTCACACCCCCGGTGAATTATGAAATTCTTTCTCTCAGGGGACATCTGTGGTTAATAATATGCATATGTTAACAAAACGTGGTGCGTATCCTTCTTTTTCTAGTCAAAGTTTTAGTTTTGTTGAAGTTTTAATGTTTTATTACCGAAAGTTATAGTGTGCAGCTGTAAAAGTGTATCTAGTTTAGAGGGTTTAATCGCCCATTGTTTGCAGCTAAATGACTTTTGTGCAAATGCATCTTAATGCTCGTGTTTTCTAGTTTATTTCATATAATATGTCTAGTTTCGTTACGCGGGGCAGCAAGATAATCACCACTGAAGCTGCATGAGGAAACACAAAATTTCCTCCATCGTGGACCAAATCACTGAAATGCTTGCAGGGTGGGTGGTGCTGTCTTTGCGTTCTCGTAGCCTGTATATAATAAATATAATAATAATAATAAAAATAATAATAATAAATAAATTTATATAAACGCTATATCTTACAAATGAAATCAAAGCACTTGCATTCAACACACCCCATATATACAACTGATAACAATTAACAGAGTTAACAAATTCAAATGTACATACCCCCCCCCCCCTACACCCACATACCACCAAAGATTTACACTTTGGCAAGGTGGTGGGGTTTTGGCCGTTTTAGGCAGGGTATATTTGAGATGAAACAAGAGCAGGGAAATCAGAGTTGGAATAAATATGTCTTGAGGCTGGATTAAAAAATGGCTAAGTAGGGTTTGGGAAGGGAGAGAGGGAGGGGCTTTGATCACTTGACCATAAACAGAGAAAAAGTGGATGGCCAACAGGGGATTGGTTGAGTCTGTATTCATAAGCACAAGGTATCTGCAGAAGAGGGGAGGGACAAGAGGAGAGTATAGGTGAAAAATTGAGGGATATATATAATATATATATCCTAGTATTCAGCAAAATATATATATATAATATATATATATATATATATATATATATATATATATTAGTATATTATCAATATATATATTTATATAGTTGTGTGTATTTATTATGTGTGTGTGTGTGTGTGTGTGTGTGTGTGTGTGTGTTGTGTGTGTGTGTGTGTGTGTGTGTAGGATCCACTACAATCTAAAACTGAAGTCAGATGTCAAATTACACAAAACAAAGAAATGCAATGTAGCCAAGCACATCTGCTGGTCACCTCACCCTGATTCTGGGGACTGGGATTTCCTGCAAATCATCCCCATAGAGAGAGTTAGGGATGAAAACAAACTGTTAGAAAGAGAAATTTACTGGACTTGTATCTGGGAACCATCTTTCAAGGTTTAAATACAAGACAGGACCTTAGCTTGTTAAGAAAGAAATACAACAATTGAGGTTATATGGATATTTGTTACCAATACCCCTCACCCCTCAAATATTATCATGATTTTGGTCTCTTTAGTTTAGCAATTTAGCAATGCAATTGTTGACTATAATGACTAGAAAGATTGATACTAACCTGGAAAACTGGATAATCATACAGGGTATTTTATCTAAGTATGTTTTTACACCTGGATGGACCTCTGTGTGGTTGTGTGTGTGTGTGTGTGTGTGTGTTGTGTGTGTGTGTGTGTGTTGTTGAATGTGTGGTGTGTGTGTGTGTGTGTGTATGGTGTTGTTGGGGGGGTGTGTGGGGGTGCATTTTTGCTAAAATAAGGGTTGTGAGTGGGTGGGGATGTTATGGGTTTTAATTAATCACTCATTTTTACCCTGGTTTTGCTAGATATTTTGTTGGTATTTTATCTGTAGAAGAATATGCTATTAGTAATTTTATCCACTATTTTACTGGAAGCTTGTTCTGGTCATCCTTGTCATTTTAGCTTGAATTTGATCTTAATCATATTATTTTTCTAAACCTTCTAGATTTTTATCAGAAGAATGCTTTAATTATTTATTACTGGAAGTTGGTCTAACTTAGCCTTGTCATTTTAGTCTGAATTTGACCTTAATGAGGTTATTTTCTTAAACCTTACTGGGGATTTTATCAGAAGAATGGTTTACTTATTTTGCTGGAAGTGTCTTTAGTCGTCATTGTAATTTCATTCGGAATTTGATCTTAATCAATTAAAAGGGTTTAGCGGTGAATGATTTTATTTGGTTGGAAATGTCTTGTTTTCACTACTTGTACTCGTTTGGCTGATAATTTGCTGGAGATTATCATGATGAAAGTATATTTGGGTATGTAATTTTACCTATTCTTTGTACGGTTGTTCTGGTCATTCTTTCATTGTTTGAATTTACAAAGTTTATTTAATTTTTTCTCTTTACTGGAAAATGGTTGGGCAACCTGTTAGTTTGAATTTGGTTTTTATTTTTTCTTAAACTAAGGTTTAAACATTTAATGTAAAAGTTTTTAACGAAATTTTTCTTAACTTGTGATCCAAGGGTTTAAAATTGTAATCGGTTTTTTGGAAAAGGGTTTTATCAAAAATGCTCTTATATTAGCTTGTTTCCCTTTTATTAGTTGTATTGTCTAACCAGTTGGGCCAATTTTTTCGGGTTTTTTCAAATTTTTTAATTTAATTTTAATTTTGGGGTTTTGGGATGTGGGTGTGGAATTATAAATTTATATATTTTTATTTTGTTTTTGTTTTTTTTTGTTTGTATTGTTTGTTGTTGTTGTGGTTGTTGTGTTTAAAAATATTTTTATTTAATTTTTTTAAAATTTACAAAAAATTATTATTTATTTTGGGTTTTTGTTCAAGTGGAAATTTCTTTTTAAATTTTACATTTTTTATCGGGGTTTCCCCCCCCCCTTTTTTTTTAAAATTTTATTAAATATAAATAATTTTTTAAAAAATTTTAAATTAAAATTTGGGTTTTGTGTTGTTTTGGGATTTGTTCCGGTGTTGGGGCCATTGCCTGACAATGTAGGGGGGGGGGTGAAAGGGGGGGGAATGGGGAGGAGGGTTGGGGGAAAAATACAAAGGGGAAATAATTTTTTAAAGAAGTTGGTTAGTTTCAGTTGGGAAGGGGTATTTTTTAATAAATTTTTTTTTAAAAAAAAATTTTTTTTTATTTTTACCACATAGGGAAATTCAGATGGGGAAAAATCTACAAAAAAAAGGAAAAAACCCAAATTTTTTTTTTTTCCAACCCCCCCCCACCCTTTCCCCCCTTTTTTTCCCCCTCGGTGTTGGAAAAAGGTTTGGTGAGATAAAATCATGCTCTGCACAATTTCCCACCCGGGGTTTCCCCGTTGTAATTGAAAGGTGTTCTGTGGTCCTGTGGGGTCCAAGATGTTTTGCCCACGGGTTTTTCTCTCACCAACTCTGCCTTAAATCACCCATGACATACAGGTCGTTGAGTATGTGGGTGTGTGAAAAATAAATTTATAGTCTTTTCTATCAATTTTTTTTTAACATTTTTTTCCCCAATTGGTTTTTGTGTGTGTGTGTGTGTGTGTGTGTGTTATTTTTTTTTATTTTTATTTGAAGCTATTTTGGGAATATTTAACCTATGAAATGTATGTTTTCGTATCTTTGACCGGGTTCCAATCTCGTTCAAGAGGAATTTCCTCGGGATTTAAAACATCAGTGCCGACTCCCCTCCCGCCCCCCCCCCCCCCCCCCCCTCCCCCTCCCTCCCAAGTCCTTCGGTTTGAGTTTAAAAACCGGGGTCCCGTGTGAAACCCCAGCAGAACCCTTGCCCACAGGTAAAAGCCTTCCGCTTTTCGAAAGGTAGGCCATTGTGTCCGTGTAAAGGTGAAAAAAATTTTAAAGAAAACTGTACACACGGGGACGGGAAAAAAAAAGCAATGAATGCTTTCCATTATCCGGGAAAGAAAAAGGAGAAAAAATTTTTTTTAAATGAATAAAAAATGTGGGTTTTTTGTGTTTTAAAGATTTGATGGTTAAATGTGTCTGTCAGTATTGAATTGCCCTTCATGTGATTAAATTTTTTTGACTTGACTTGACCGACAATAGACAGTCTCATGAAACAGGCCGGAGAGTATACTTTATCGTTTACAAAAAAATTCAACACGAGGGGCAAATCTGGTCCCCACACACAACACACACACACACAAACCACACACAGATGCCCAAAAGGCAGAAAAAAAAAGAGCTGCAGTTAGCAGAGAGTCATATGAGGTCGAGTGTAATGGGGAATGGGGGTGGGGTGAAGGCTGATGAAATATGAGGAATCATGTGCCAACCCTGCTGAGTTAAGGGTGAAAACCCCACCCACTAAAAAAGTGGCACGATCAAACAGACACTGCTTGTTACACTTTTTCCTGTGTTCCTACTTTCATAATATTTCATTTTTATTACCTGCCTAAGCACAGGGGTGTGTGTGTGTTGGGGGTTGTGTGTGGTGTGTGTGTGTGGGTGTGTGTGTGTGGGTGTTTTGTGTGTGTTGTGTGTGTATGTGGTTGGGGGGTTGGGGTGTTGTGTGTGGTGTGTGTGTGTGTGTGTGTGTGGTTGGGTTTTTGTGTGGGGGGTGGTGTGTGTGTGTGTGTTGTGTGTGTTGTGTTTTGTGTGTGTTGTGGTGTGTGTGTGTGGGTTTTGTTTTTGTTTTTGGGTGTTGTGTGTGTTGTGTTGTGTGTGTGTGTGTTGGGGGGTGTGTGGTGGATGTGGGTGTGTGTTGTGTGGTGTGTGGTGTGTTGTGTGTGTGTGTGGGTGTGTGTGTGTTTTTGTGTGTGTGTGTTGGTGTGTGGTGGGGGGTTTTTGTGTTTGGTGTGTGTGTGTGGTGTGTTTTGTGGGTGTGTGTGTGTTGTGTGTGGTGTGTGTTGTGTGTTTTGGGTTGTGTGGTGTGTGGGGTGTGTTGTGTGTGTGGTGTGTGTGTGTGTGGGTTTTGTTGGGGGTTGTGTGTGTGTTGTGTGTGTGTGTGTGTGGTTTGGGTTTTGTGTGTGTTTGTGTGGTGTATTTTGGGGTATTTTTTTTTGTGGGTTGTGTTGTGGTTTTGGTGTGGGAGGTGTTATTTTGGGGAGGGGGTTGGTGTTTTTTTTGGGATGGGGAAAAAAAAATTTTTGGGGGGGTTCCCTTTTTTTGGGGTTTTTAAAAAAAATTTTTTTTCCCCAGAAAAAAACCCCCCAAAACCTTCCCCAAAAAAAATTTTTCAAAAAAAAAAAACAAACCCACCCCCCCTTTAACTTTTACCACACCAAACTCACACAACACACCACACACACACCACCCACCACCAAAACCCCACCACCAACTCACAACACACACACACACACTCACCAACACAACTCACACCCCCACACACACCCCCCCAAATCACACCCACTCACCCACCCCCTCACCACACACAACAACCCAAACCCAACCCCCAAAACACACACCACCTAAAAAACACACACACTCAACAAACCCCACCACCCACTCCCCCACTCACCACAACCCCCCACACCAAAACACACCAACACCCACCACCCACCAACACACACCACAAACCAAATCAACAAACACTTCAAAATCCCCCCCCCCCCCCCCCCCCCCCCCAAAAAATATCCAACCCCAAAAAAACCCAAAAACAAAAAAAACAAAAAAAAAAAAAACCCTTTAAAAACCTTCCCCAAAAAATTAAACCATTTTTCCAAAAACCAAACACTTTTTTAAAAACCCAAAAAATAAAAAAAAAAAAAAAAAAAACACCCTTTAAAAAAACCCAAAAACCCCAAAAAATTTTAACTCACAAAACCTTTTTAAAACAAATTACAAAAAAAAAACCCTTTAATAATAAAAAAAAAAAACCCAAATAAATTTTACAACCAAAAGTTTTAAATTTTAAAAAAACACAAAAAATTTTTTTTCCCGGGGGAGCCAGGGACCCCAAAAACATTTACCCAAAAAAATTTTTTTTTTTCAGATTTTTTGGCCATTCGAGTGAAATTTTTTTTTTCTTGCGGAGGCTTTTAACTTTTTTTTTTTCTTCTTTCCCCTTTTTATGGGGCGCTGGGGAAAGGGGAAGTGAAAGGGGGCGCCAAAATTTTTTGCCGGGGCTCTTTCAAAAAAGGGGTTTTTTAAAGGGCCGGGGAAATCCTTATTTGGGAACCAGCTTTAGGTTGGCCCTGGGTTTTTTGGTTTTCCCCCCCTTCCCGCAAATGTTTTGACAAAGGGGTTACCCGGGTGGCCAATTTTTAATTTTCTTTTTAAATTTTACCCCCCCTTTTATTGTTTTCCCCCCCAATTATCTGTGGAGGGGGGGACTTTTTTTTTTCTTTTTTGGGGGGTGACCCCTACCCCAAGGGCTTGGTGGGAGCCAAATTGGGTTTGGTCCTGGGTCTTTTCAAGGAAGGTTTTTACATTTTAGGGGTTTCCTTATTTGGGGTTGTTTTGGGGGACCCCCCCCTTTTTTCCCCCTTTCATGGAAGGGGATGCCCCAAGCAAATTGTTTCCCCCTTTGTTTTCCCCTTTTTGGGGATACTTTAAAAAGGTTCTTGTTTTTCCCCCCTCCCATTCTGCCACTTCGGGTTTTGGCTGGGAGGGAGTGGTGTGGGACTTTCATTGGATCGGGGTTTTTTCCGTTTTGCCTTTAAATTTTTATTGTCATTGCCCAAGGGGCCCTATTGACAAGGGGGGTTTTACACACTTTTTTTGTAAAAAAATTTTATAAAGAAAACACATATGCATTACGTAATGGAAAAAAAAAAAAACCCAAAAGAGCTCTCTTTGAACGGAAGATTTTAAACCCTTGAAAAAAACTCGTTTCAAAATGAACACAAAGAAATAACAAGGTGGCAATAGGAACCAATAAGAAATAACTAAAAAAAAGAAAAAACTTTCTAGAATGCTATTTTAGACCACCCTTGACATTGTTGAAAAATTTTTAAAAAAATATTTTGGGAGACTACTTTTTTTTTTTTTTCTTTTTTCACCCCTTGGTCGGGAGACCGTTGGGGTCCCCGCACGGAGCTGCAAGGGACCGCCAAAGGGTTCTGCCCGGGGCGTTTCAGGAGGTTGGTAAGTGGGGCCCGGCCACCCTTGATTTGGATATCCAGCTTTTCGGGTCGTTCCCTCCCCTCCTTGCTCTTCCCCCTTTTCCCGCGGATGTCTTTGACAGGCTGTTATGCCTTTTGTGGGGCCAAACTATTTCATTTTTCCTCTTTACTGTTTAGAAAGGGTTCTTGTTCCCACCCCGTGCCTCGACTGCTCCCAATAGATTGGTTTTACGGTTCTGTAGTGATGTTCAGGTCCGCCTGGGGCACTTCACTCAAAGGTTGAATGCGACGTTCAAATCGGCAGAGGGCCTGTTAAGCTGTAAAAGGGGCAATGGATGGACGAGTGCCTTGTAGAGTCTGCCTTAGTGGGGTTGATATTGTGATTTCTCCACACTTTCGCCAGTTTAGTATGGAGGGAACCCACAGCAAGTCTTTCTTCACCTTTTGTGCTGACCTTTTTTGGGTTGGACTTTTCCCAAGGTACTAAAATTTTTCCCCCTCCTCAGTGTCTCGCCACTCATCTTGAGCTGGTGGGAGTGGTGGGTTGGTACTGTTCACTAGGATCTTTCCTTTCCGTGCTGATCTCCATCGGGGGCATTGGTGTTTTTTCCCAGTCTGGTGTGAGACCCGGGTTCTTTTCACTGGGCCATGAGATAAATATCGTCTGCGAATCGAAGATGCAGACTGGCCTTCCTCCTATTGTGATTGTGGTCTTAAAGCCCAAGGAGGGCCTCCTGCATGATGTTCTCCAGGAACACGTTTAAAAGAAGGGGATAGCGGGCAGCCTTGTCGAACTCCAACTGAAGTCCGGAAGAATCCCGATTTCTCCATCATGAGGACTGCACTGGGGAGCTGTCATGCATCGCCTGGATGACTTAAATAAGGTCCCGTCGAAGCTATAGCCCTCTCATGACTTGCCACAGAGCTTCTTGCCAAAATGGGTCGAAGGCCTTCTTGAAGTCAATGAAGTTGTTGTGAGCTGTAGCTGATGTTGGAGATGCTTCTCTATGAGCATTTCTGATGTTGAAGATCTATCGACAGTGCTTCGCCCTGGTCTGAATCCTGCCTGTTCTTCTGATAGGATTTCTTCTGCTTGTGGTTTCATCTGTTCAAGGAAAATGCGTAGCATAACTTTGTTTGGGGATGGCTTATCAGACTGATTGTTCTGTAATTTTGGCACTTCTTCAGGTCTCCCTTTTTTGGGAAGTGGAACTATGATGGATTGGGTCCACTGTTCAGGCCACTCTTTGCTGGTCCAGATGCGCTGGCAGATGATTGTTATGCCTTGATCATCTCTGAGCCTCCGTTCTTGTGAGCTCAGCCGGGATGTTGTCAATCCCTGGTGACTTGCCTCCTTTCAAGGATCTTACTGCTTTTCTACCTCTTCCTCCACCCACCTGGTGCTTTCTGATCTGATGGTCTGGGATCTTGTTCGTGAAGTTTGTTCGGATCAGCCTTCAGCTTTAGTTGTTACAGGTCGCTGCAATATTCTGTCCATCTCTTCATGATAGGGGCGCTCTCTGTAAGGACTGACCCCTCTTTGTCTTCAATAAGGGAAAGGTCTTTGGCTGCTGGGATTTGGTTAGTACCTTGAGGGTCTGGTACGCCTCTTTGCTGTCTCCTTTCGCCATTGCCTTCTCAACCTTGGAGCATTGTTCTGACATCCAGTTCCCCATGGCCTCAGTCATCTTCTTCTTGATTGACCTGTTGACTGTTCTATACTCTTCGGCCGTTTCTGGGTTTTGCTTCTTCTCTGGCTTTAGCTCCCTACGTTGGTCGCACAGGTCGGATATCGTTGGTAACCACGGTTGGTTCTTTTTTCCTTTCTTTCCAAAGGATCCCCAAACGCTGTCTCCTGAATGGTCTTGCTGAAGGTCCGGGTGAGGTTGTTGATGTCATCAGGGAGGAAATTCAATGCTGCAAATCTGCCCCTATCTCAGCTTTAAAGATTTCAGCGACTTCAGGGTCCTTCAGCTTGTCCATGTTGAACCGCAAACGGGGATTTCTCTTCTGGTTCTTGGTCTTCAGCTTGATCTGTAGGTTCATGAGTACCATGTCGTGGTCACTGCCAATATCAGCGCCAGGGAAAGTTCTTGTCTGGGCTTTGTTGATGCTCGACTTAAATCGTTTGGGGGCCAAGATGTAGTCAATCTGGTTATGTGTCTTTCCATTTGGTGAGTGCCACGTCGTTGAAAATACAAATCACCACATATACATATACACGCACACACATACTCATGCACACCTGAGCGCGTGCGCGCTCACATCCACACACACATTTAAATAAAAATGTTTTAAGAATTAAAAAAAGAAAATCATAAAACGTCAGGACAAACAAATTACTTCACTTACTGTTTCATCCATTCTTTCACGTTTATACTTTAGATAATAAAAAAGGTACAGGAATAAAACGTTAGAAAATACTAGGCATTCGTCATTACTGATAATATTACCTTCAATGACATCCCTCCTCTCCTCCTCCACCCAGCAAACGTGTGCTTTTTTGCGCTCATACTTTTGAAATAGCACTTTTTAAAAAATGACATATTCACACAATAACTATCAAAGCAAGAGAAGTCAAATAAGATTACAATAATGATTATTATAAAAAGAGATACAATTATAACAAACAATCACCCATCACCATGAGACAACAATATAACAAATGATCCCCATCCCCATGAGACAACAACATAACGATGATAACAGAAAAGCATTGGAAAGGATGGGGGGGGGGGAGGAGTATCAAAGGGGGAAGGGAAATAAAACCTTCAATCAAATAGAGAATTAATAATTAAAAAAAAACAATTATTCAAACAAGTAGAACCCCTATACGATACAGAATTCAAAAGCCCAAAATCAACTGGACTATCAAACTAAAACAATATCAAAGTAAAACAGTATCGCTTAATTGTACTATAATCTAAATCTCTAACTGCAAAAAAAACACATCCACGATAAAATCTATTGAATTAGACAAGACAAAGGGCATGGGGAGAGGAGAGGAAAAGGAGAGGAGAGGAGAGATAGGGAGGGGAGAGGAGGAGGAGAGAGAGAGAGAGAGAGGAGAGAAAAGAGAGAGAGAGAGAAGAGAGAGAGAGAGGAGAGAGAGGAGGAGAAGAGAGAGAAGAGAGAGAGAGAGAGATGAGAGAGAGGAGGAGAGAGAAGGACACACAATCAAGCTATCAGGTCTACCATAAAAAGATTTTAAAAATTTCCTCCTTTCCACTTGTTTCAACATTGCAGATTTTTTACTAGCTTACATAGATTACTCTTACTTCTTTGCGTAATTTAGTGTGCCTTTTTCCTGCCTCCCCTCCCCACACATATACAGTGTGTGACTGTAGAATTTCTAGTCACAGTAAGATATACTTGAATTTTTTGTTGTTGTAGGGAATACCATTAGTGCTGGTAAATGTAAGTATGGTTAATTTTGCCGTATTAATCATGGTTGATTTCCCTTATTAGTCAATTCCTAGGCATTCATGCATTAGATGGCTTTTTAGCTGTGTCTTGAACTGATTTTTGTTTTTGATACATTTTAAGCGTTTTTGGGGGCTTGTTCCCTAAGTCACTACCTGAGTACAAGAAGCTTGTTTTGTAAAGATTATTTCTTGGTCTCGGAAATGTTAGTAGTGATTAGTCTGTATTCATTGTTTTGAAGCTTTGGTGATCTTTGGAGGGCATTTCCATTGACAACTTTCTGGACAAATAGAACTTTATTTAGATAAAGTCTGTTTTTGAAGGTTAGGATATTTGTTTTCTTATAATCGTTTAAGTTAGGGAGCTTGATTTTAGTAGAACAAGTTTCAGTGCTCTTTTATATAATTTATGAAAACAATTTTAAATTTGTATCACATGCAGCTGTCCCAAAGAGATGAAGCATAGTCAATATAGGCAAAATAGGCCACAAAAAAAAGTTTTGCGAGAGTGGGTTTTTCAGAAAATGTTTATTTTTGTAACTGAAGTAGCTTGTAAGAAAGACGTTTTCCTAGCGCCATCACATGGTCGGGCCAAGTAAGATTTTTGTCAATAATTAACCCAGAATTCTGTGGGAGTCAACTTCTTCAATTACTCTTTTATATATCAACAGAGGTTGGAATTTATCTTTCATTTTTTGTCTCTTTTGTCTTGCTAGTACATACATACACTTAGTTTTTCGCGTATTTAGGGACATATGGTTTAGCTTAGTCCAAGTAACCAATCTGTCAATATTGTGTTGAAGTTTGATTGTAAGTCTGTGGTGGTCAGAATCACTACAATAGAGGGATGTGTCATCAGCAAACATTTCACAGCTACATTCTAGAAATTGGGGTAAGTCATTTACATAGATTAATGAGCATGCACCTCCTACTGACCATCTCCTACCTGACAGACCCTGTGCGCCAAGGTATACCCAAGACATCCTGATAGCGAAGCGCAAACGCCGGCAACTAGAACGGCAGTGGCGGTAATCAAAAACCGAAATCAACAAACAGCTTTTCCGAAGACAAATAAACAAAGTCAAACTCTTAATCCATTCAGAAAAGACAGACTACTACTCTTCCCAAATTCTCTGCGCTACATCCATAAAATCTCTTTTTTCCCTCACCTCAAATTCCCTTGGGTCTGCAAAAAAAAACTCCTCTGCCTACCCCCCACAGCCCGTCTGAACTTCCATCTATCTTTTCTACCTTCTTTTCAGACAAAGTCCACAACATACGCTCCAGACCCGGATCGACTCATTTCCAGCCGCACCCCCTGATCCCCAGTTCACGGCACTCCTTTTTTCCTTCCCGTTCCCAAGTGAAAAAGAAATCATGACAATTCTGAAGGAAATGACTATAAAATCATGCGACCTCGATCCCATACCTGCTCCTGTTTTCTCCCAATGCCTTCCACAACTTGTACCTATTATCACTAAAATAGTAAAACTCATCTCTTCTGCAGGACATTTTCCACAAGCTCTTAAAACCGCAATAGTCCCCCTCTACTGAAAAAGCACGACCCGATCCCAACATTCTGAAGATTTTAGACCTGTCTCAAAATTTTCCCTTTGTCTCTAAAGGGACTAGAAAAAATTGTTCTCAAACGCTCAACAGTCACCTTCATTCCAATGATCTCCTTCCCCCTTTTCAATCTGCTATCGCCCAACCACGCACCGAAACCACCTAGTCCATACTTTTGATACACTTCTACTTGCTTCTGATGCAGGAAAAATCTCCATTCCCTCATCTTTTTGACTTATCTGCAGCCTTCGACACTATAGATCACTCAATTCTTCTTTCTCGCCTCCAAATACGTTTGGGATTAATGGCACAGCCCTCACCTGGTTTACTTCATACCTCACAACAGATTCCAGAAAAAAATTGCAAACAAAATTCAATCAAATCTGTCAAATGGAATGTGGAGTCCACAGGGATCAGTCCTGGGCCCCGTTCTTTACCTTCCAACACTGCTCCACTCTCACATATAATAAAAACCACCATATTGATCATCATTTCTATGCTGATGACACCAGATTCAGTGCATGATACTGTTGAAAACTTGCCTTCCCTCCTGACAAATATGTCCTACTGCCTTCAAGACATTCCAAAACTGGATGACTCAGAACAAATTTCAACTTAATGCTGAATAAAAACGAAGCCATGCTCATAGGGACCCAACATAAACTTTCCTCCATCACAACAACATCAATAGAATTTGGCAGTGCGTCCCGTTTCCTTGTCCAACTCTGTGAAGTACTAGGTGTAGTTCTTGACAAAACACTCTATGAAAAAATTCATCACCCAGACCTGCCAGTCTTGCTAAATGTCAACTACGGCGCATAAAGCGGGGTTCGCAAGTATCTGTCCACTGATGCAATTCCAGCTCGTCACATCTTCCCCATTCTTTCACGTTTAGACTACTGTAATTCTCTTTTGGCTGGCCTACCAGCATCATCCATCCACTCTCTTCAACGCATACAAAATTCTGCAGCTCGACTGGTCCTAAGAAAGAAAAATCTGAACAATCACTCTCTTCTGCGATTCTCACTGGCTGCCAGTCTACAAAGACTGGGGTATAAAATCAATACCCTCTGTTTCAATTTTCTCCACAAATCTGCACCATCTTTCTTTGAACTGTCTTCACCTGTACACCCCCATCCCGTTCCCTTCGTTCAGGCGCAGATACTTTGTGCTTTCGAACACCCCGATTCAACATACCACTAATGGCTGTCGATCTTTTTCTGTTTCTGGTCCGTCCACGTGGAATGACCTCCCTCTTTCACTTCGCCAAAAACCTTCACTTGATACCTTCAAACCAGCCTCAAAAACACATTTTTTTCCTACCCGACACTTTTTCCCCCATATCCGTTTTCTACTTTTTCAACAGCATCCTTCATGTCCTAAGGTGTTCGCGGTGTGTGTGTGTGTGTGTGTGTGTGTGTGTGTGTGTGTGTGTGTGTTGTGTTGTGTGTGTGTGTACATACACGTGCATAAATTTGAAATATGTTCTTTATTATATTTGAGGAAAGTTGCATGCGCGTAAATGATATGAGTGCAAGCGCTTCGATTTGTTTGTTTTACAAGATTCGGCCTTATATAAATTCCATATATTATTATTATTATTATCATTATTATTATTATTGAAAATAGAAGTGGACCCAATATTGACCCTTGTGGTACTCCATGTTTAATAGGTACTAGTTCTGATGTTTGATTATTTGCAGTTACTAGCTGCTGCCTATTCGACAAAAAGCTTTTCAAAAGATTTATCATTTCTGGTGTTAGTTTATACAAGTGAAGTTTACGCAATAATAGGGAATGATTGATTACATCAAATGCTTTTTCAAAGTCAACCCAAAAAGAGGCCTGTATATTTATTTTCATTTAAGTTGTGTAGGAGACTGTCTGTAATTTGGTGAAGGTTGTGTGACGGAATGTTTTTTTACGAAAACCTGACTGATCTTCATTTTAATAGATTGTTGTTTACAAAGGGGTTGGAATTACGATTTTTTGGATATTTTTTTCAAAAAGGTTTCGAAAGACGACAGAATTGAAATTGGTCTGTAATTTTAAGGACAACTATCACCTGATTTGTGGTGGTATGATTTTTGTTTATAAATAGGCAGGGAAAATTGTTTTTTCCTAGCACAAGTTATACAAGTATGTCAGTGTTCCAGCATTAACTTGACCACAAGCTTAATTATTTCTTCCACAAAATTGTCAAACTACGTGTTCATGGAACTTTTTGAAGAGACAGGCTTCCAAACGTCTTGATTGTCATTGTTTTTGTCTTGTCTTGCATCCCTTGTCGAGACAACCGTTGGGTACCCGCATGGACGCTGCAAGTGGACCGCCAAAAGGTTCTTGTCCTGGGCTGTTTTCAGGAGGCTTGTACAGTGAGCCGGTCCCCTCCTTGATGTTGGATATCCAGCTTTTGCTGGTCGTCCCCCCCTTTTTTTCCCCTTACATGCGAGCTCGTCGTAGTTCTTTCATGACACCGGTTGGGGTCCGTCAGGGCTGGCCCTCTTCACCATTGTACTATTCACACCTTCTTCCTGAAAAACATCATGACAGGGACACTGCAAAAAACCACCCACACTTCCATCTTCCCAGTTGGTGGTATGTGATCCCCCTCTTTTGCAACTCTCAGATTTGCAGAGGACATTGACCTCAGGGCGGCAGGAAAAGTGTCTGCAAAACCTCACAGACTAGTCTATCAGATCGATTTGTGAGCGCTGTGTGTGTGCCAATGGACTGGTCAGTACAGAGAAATCAAAGATCATGGTCACCAGCGCTAAGTTAATGTCAGCACGGAAATAAAGATTGTATGGAGAATACTGGCTCAGAGGTGAGCCAATTCAATACTTGCAGGCTCCATCCTAACCAAAGAAGGCAATCAAACAATGAATGTGAAAGATAGATTGCAGCTGCGTGTGCTTCAGCAACATCTGCTCTAGCCGACTCGAAGTAGGATAATAGAAGCTGCACAACCATCGCTTTGCCCACCCCCTCACTACAAATACCACGTCTACACAATCCCTCGTGAATATCTATCCTTTATATGGTCTGTTGAATCATGGACTGTGTTCAGCAGCCAGGAGAATCCAAGCATTCTGAGAACAAGTGCCATACAGAAGACTCCTCAAATTATTCATACATAAGAACACAAGACCAACCGCTAATATGTGGAAAGAAGAAAATCCAGAGGAGCTAGTGAGGGACCCCCAAGAAACTTTTTGCTCTCCACATAAAGAATCCGCCAGAATCCTGAATGTGGCTTTGGTCACACCACAAGACACAACTACCTTAGCAAAAACCATATTGCAAGGACAGTCGAAGGCAGAGAAGAGAGAGCCCCAAAAAGAAATTTGGTGTTGAACAACATCAAAGACTGGAGTCGGCCCGCCCCCAACCCCTCTTCTGCAACCACGTTCTACTTAGCCTACACAGGTGATCCGCGAAGCATGGAAAAATAGATCTCTGTTGCAAAAGAAAATCAATTGTTCGTAACAACTTTATTAAAGTCATATTGTTTGCTCATATTCATGGATATGATTGTTGAAATACGGATCTTGACTCGATTCATCTCTAGCCCATGAGATGTTGTCCATTTTTGTTGTAAATCAAATATTTTTCGCCTATTGGTATCGGTGTGGTATAGCACCTGTCCTACCCTGGGAATATGAATGTCCTTGGAAAGCAGTTCTTAATTTCTTATGTTATACGAATCTTTAATAATCATGATTTTGTGCTATTGAAGAACACGTGGATAGAACTCTGTTTAGATAAAATTAAACCCCCCAGTACCACTCATATTTAAAGTAGTAATCGATTGTAAAGGCGGACGCACTGTTTGTGGTGAGTCTAGTAGTCATAGTGACATCTGCCATTCTTCCTCGCAAGCTCCTGGGCATAAGACCTTGCACGTATAAAGTTTGAATTATGGAACTACATTTACCTCAAATGACATACATAAAAATATTGAAAATCTATTGGTTTGTTTTATATTGGGTTTCGATATGAATGAATACAAGAGTGGTAAGATGGTTGATTATGGATAGTTTGTAGTATTAGAGATCGTTTTTTTACTTTATGAGCAGCTTAGGAAGGTTGGTTGGCGTGCACCGCAAACACGAAACTGTTTTCACACGCCACCGGTGAATTGGATAATATCTGTCTTCTCCAAGGCACATCTGGAGAGTTTAATAATATCGCATATGCCTATACAAACTGTGGTGAGCGTATCCTTCTTTTTACTAGTCATAAAGTATTTAGTTTTGTTGAAGTTTTAATCGGTATTATGACCGAAAGTTAGTAGGTGTTGCAGCTGGTTAAAAGTTGTATCTTGGTCAGAGGCTTTAAGCGACCCCATAAAGTTTGCAGACTAAATGACTTCTTGTGAAATGCATCGTAATGCTCGGTGTTTTTCTAGTTTTTATTTCAATATATAATATGTGTGACTTAGTTTCGTTACGCGGACTAGCAGGATTAATCTACCACTGAAGCTGCATGAGAGAAACACACAAAATTTCTCCTGCCTTCTCGGGGACCCATATCTGACATTGAGGCTGGCCAGGGTCTCGGTGGGTGCTTGTCTGTGCAGTAGTGCTCGTGGCCGGGTATAGTAAATGAATAGAGGGATGAAGATAAAGTGTGCAAGAAGTATGTATAAGAAGTAATAGGTAATTGGTTAGTAGAGAATGGCCGAATAGTCGTTTCAAAAGGAATAGCAATGCACGGTCTCGGATTGAAGACATAAAACCGACCCCGCTTACTGCTACCAATCTTCTCCTACCTCGAGACTCCAACAAAAGAATAAAAAACAATACCACGCGTAACCAGAGCACACAAAACCAAACTAAGCTACCAGAAGCAGGCAAACAAAGACACGCAAAGGAAAGGGGTGGGAAGTGATAAGAAAAGCACCACGCCGCCCTCCGGCGCAAAAAACTCAACACCCCAACACCACAAACAAACGCGGACCCGCGACGGCTGCCCCCTGTTGACTTACCAAAATCCTACCGGGCGTAATTATACAACTGATAACAATTAACAGAGTTGAACCAACATTCAAATGTACATACCCCCCCCCCCCCCCCCTACACCCACACACCCACGAAAGTATTATACACTTGCTGTAGGTCGGGTTGGGATTCTTGCCCGTTTTTAGGCAGGTGTCTATATTTAGATTGACAGAAAAAAGAGGGAAATCAGCAGTTGGAATAGATTATGCTCTTGAGGCTGGATTAAAAAGTGGTTCTAAGTAGGCTTTTGGGTAAGGGAATTGAGAGGGAGGTCATTGATCACTGTCCTCTCCATAAAGTGTGAGAAAGAATTGTGGATGTGCCAACCAGGGGATTGATACTGATGTCTGTTATTCATCGGCACAGGTTATCTGCAGAAGAGGGGAGGGACCAAGGTGCTGCGAGAGTATAGGTGGAAAAATAGTGGGATAGTTATAACATTATATATTATAATATATATATATATATTATAACTTATATTTAATATATCTATGAGTATACTATATTATATACTACGTATATAGTACTATACCATAGTTATATTATATACTCTCCTGTATTCTCGCTAAGATTTTATATATATACTATCGTATATTATTCTATATTAATATTGTATATATTATATGTGAGTTGGTTTGGGCGTGGTGTGTGTGTGTGTTGTGTGTTGTGTGTGTGATGCTCTGGATGTAGTCGTCGTTGTTGTCGCCTGTGTTTTTCTTCGTGTGTGTGTGGATTTGTAGGTATCCACTACAAATCTAAAACTTGAACGTATCAGTGTCACAAAATTTACACAAAACAAGAATGCGATGTGTGTGACAGAATGCATCATCTGCGTGCTGTCACCTCCCCTGATTCATGGGAGACTGGGAGTTCTGTTTATTATTTTTCCTGCCAAATCATCCCCCATGAGAGAGTTTAGGGATTGAAAACAAACTGGTCTGTTAGAAAGGAATTTTAGACTGGACTTGCTATACTGGGACCCATCTTTCAAGGATTTAATACAAGAAGGACTTAGCTTGTTAAGAAAAGAAGATACAACAATTTGAGGGTTATGTATGGACTGATTCTGGATTACCCATACCCCTCACCCCTCTACAATTATTATCATGATTTTTGGTTCATCTTTAGTTTAGCACCTTTTACGCCATGCAATTGTTGCCTATATAATGACTAGAAAGATTCCGATACTACACCTGGACATCTGCGATATACTACATCCAGGGTATTTTATTCTCTAAAGTATGTTTTACCCTGGATGGACCTTGATTAAATAATATTTTGTGGCTGTGTGTGATGTGTGTGTGTGTGTGTGTGTTTTGTAACTGTGAGAGCTTGTGTGGGTGCATTTTTGTCACAAATAAGGGTTGTTGGTGAGTGGGTATGTAGGGCATGTGTAAAGGGTTATACTGTATGGGGGTTTTTCAAATATATCACTCATTTTTACCCTGCGTGTTTGCTAGATATGTCTGTTTAGGCTTATTTTTTCAGTAGAACAGCAGTTCTGCGGTAGCTATGTCATTTTAGTCGCCCTCACTATTTTACTGGAAACCTTGTTCTTGTCCATCCTTGTCATTTTAGCTTGAATTTGATTCTACATCATTTTGTTTCTTTAAACCGTCTAGATATTTTATAATCAAGAAGAAATGCTTTAATATATTTTTATGGAGTTTGGTCTAAGTTTAGCTTGTCAATTTTTAGACTGAATTTGACCTTAATGGGGTTAATTTTCTTAAACCTTACTAGGGATTCTATCGAAGAATTGTTGAGTACTTACTCTGAGTCATCCTTGTGATTTTTAGTCAGCTGAATGATGATCCCATAATCTTGTGTTATTTTCTTAAACCGTATACTGGGGATTTTCCATAGAAAGAATTGTTTACTTATTTTGCTGGAAAATGGAAAAGTTGTCTTAGTCGTCACCTGTAATTTCATCTCGGACTTTGATCTTAATCAATTTAAAAAAAAAAAAAGTTGTGGCTTGGTGATTTGTGATTTTATTTAGGGGTTGTGCAAATCTGTCCTTTTTTCACTACTTGTACTGTGTATTTGTGCTGGAGAATTCTGCTGGAGATTTCATCAGAGAAAGCCTAGTACTGTAGCTATGTATTTTATCTCTCTGTTTTTACTGGAAGTTGTTCTGGTCACCCTTGTTCATTTTAAGTTGAATTGGGTTTCTTTATTCATGTTATTTTCTCAAACCCTCTAGGGATTTTTATCAGGTGAATGTAAAGCTTCTTTTTTATTACTGTAAAAATTGGTCTTAGTTAACCTTGTGATCGTTAGGTTAGAATTTGATCATAATCAGTTATTTTCTTTAAGCCTTTTTACTAGGGATTTTATCAGAAGAATGGCTTACTTTTTTATTGGATGTTGGATCTTAGTCATCCTTTGTTGTGATTGTTAGTTAGAATTCTCTGTGAAGATATATAACTCCATGTCATTTTTTCTTCAAATTTAATGAGGGATTAGTATTAGAAGTAATAGTTTACTTATCGTGAGTGTGTCATGTATGTGTGTGTATATGTGGGTTGCTGTTTACTATATATGTTTTCGTCAGTAATTTAGTATATATATGTTGTGTGTTATGTGTTCTTGTACTATATGTGAATGTTGTATTCCGTGGTGTAGTGTATGTATATGTATGTTTTGTAGGTACATGTGGGTGTATGTTTGTGGTATTAATATATATATAGTATAGCTCGGTGATAGAGAGTAGGAGATATAACGGCTTCATATGTAATATTATAGTTTATATTGGTATAGGAGTCCATATATATATGTGTGTCGTGTGGGTGTTGTACGATTGTGGTATGTTTATTTCTTGTATCTTTTTACTTATCTTTTATATCCGAATGGAGAATGGGTTGGTTAGATGATAATAGGACTGAGGAGTGAGGTGGGGGGAGAGATAGGGTAGAGGATGTGTTGGATGGAGTGAGAATAGCAGGCATTTATACGAGATAGTAAGGTGGCGATTGTATGATATTATTATATTATTGTGTTATATTTTAATATATATTATATATATATATACCCGGGTATATATATGTGTTGTGCTCCGCCTTTTATGTGTGTGTTGTGTGTAGTAGCCTTTTTGTCTTTTTGTGTCCTCTATCTCCGGTGTGTTATTTTGTTCACAGGTCGTGTGGGGGTCTGTATCATTGCTTGCCTTGAGATTGATTTAGTGGGGGGGGTGGGGGGGGGGCGGGGGGGCGGAGTGAGAGGTGGGGGGTGGGGGGGAGAGTGGCCGCAGTGGAGGGGGCGGAGATGAGGGGGGATTCAGGTGGATTCTGAGGGGGAGAAGGGCGAAATATCCAGGTGGGAACAATGACAAGATACTCACGAATTGGCTTAGGTTTCACGATTTGTGGGGTAGGTAGCATGATTTTTATTGAACATGTCTTACTCTCAGTAATCTCGCGTAATTTTAAAAGATGGTTCTTATTATTAATGTATCCATTCAGCCTGAGGATAAGTCAGATGGGACAGCGAAAAGATTTGCTGCAGAATATAAGGAGAGAAGAATGAAGCTGAACATTGTTGTGTTTTCTCTTGCATTTACTCTCTCTTTTCTCTCTCTTTCTCCTTCCGTCTCTCTCTTCTGCTCTCTCTCTCTCTCTTGTCTCTCTCTCATCACCTCCTAATCTATATATCTATTATTATTTTAGTACTCTATACTAACCCTATATATACTATCTAGCTATGTAGGTGAGATGTAATTTGTTTGTTTGATGTTTTATGACTTTTAACAATTCTTTTTTAAAAAATCTTTACCTAAGTGTGTGCCTGCCTGTGTGCTGTGCGCGTAGGTGTGTGTCGGTGTCTGTGTGTGGCTGTCTACGCGTGTGTGTGTGTAGGTGTGCCCTGTGCGTGTGGTGATTGTGTTGTATTTGTGTGCAAGAGTGCGTGTTATGTGGTGTGTGTATTTAAGGCTAAACTTAGTGTATTATTTTATTGTTTCTTCTCTCTTTTTTTATTATTGGTACACACTATATGGTAAAGTTCGATAACTATGTTAGTACTTCAGTATTATCTATGAAGACAGTTTTGTTCTTAGATAGATGGTTTTTGATGAAAAAAAAGCAAATGGCATTGCTTTTCACGTTGAACCAGCCCACTGGACAAATTTGAAAAATGTATTGACTTGACTTGAAATTTCACAGTACACACACACACACGGACACCACACACACACTACACACACCACACCACCACAACAACACACACACACACCACACAACACAACCAACACACCCACAACACACCACACACACAGCACACACACACACACACACCCACATGCACTGTTCAAAATTTAGTCAGAGGGCGTTTTGGGGTAGGTTTTTTTTTTTATAAATGATTACTTCTTACTTCTAGTTTCGGCTGTGGGTGCTGTGGTGGTCCCTACATAGTTGGTTGAAAGTTTAGTTGATGTCTTTGTTTTGTAACATCTTTTTTGTTTCTTGTAAGGAGACACAAAAACAACCCCCTCCTTACAATAGATGGAGATGAAGGCAGTGGAATTCACCATTTGTGGCGCTTAATGGGTCTCAGAGTGATAGGAATATTGTTCTGACCTGAAAGAAATTAAACAGCAACCAGTTAGCAAGTAAATTGTTGAGTGCCATCGGACTTGGACACACTGATCTGTTTTGTCCTATAGGTTACTATCCAATAAACATGGCAGTTGAAATGTTTTCCGTGCTGCTGCGGCTACTTTACCACGTTGTAGTCTATTGCTAAGGATGGCAGATACCAATTCGCTGAGCGTAGATGCTTATAGGGATGAGTTCTGCATTGGGGCGCTCCCAATGTCAGTAAATCTGATGCTAGGTGTGAGTGACAGAACTTTATCACTCATTGACAGTAACCTTTATAGTGGGACCCTATGGGGGCGTTCAAACGTTAGTACAATTTTGTTTTGTTTTTTTACATGCTTATGTTAGAAAGTTTGTTACCTATTGTATATTTTGAAAGGAGTCTCGCTTGGTACAGCCCCCAAAATCCATAGAGTTACTTGTTTTTTTAATTTGTTGCCAAGGAAAAACCAATCCAACAAGGTCCCCCTAAACTTTTCTTTTTCTATCTCATTTTCTATAGATCCTTATTGATTTTTGAACTCTATACCAAATAAATGCTTCTTCAAACTGAAAACTGTTAAAGTTGCTCCCAGAGGAAATCTCACATTTGCATTTAGGAGTAATTAATATGGATGCTGAACAAAAAAAGACATGATTAGAGCCTTTTTAGTTAGACCATGTCTTAGTCCTTTAAAACGAAGCAGGGCTGGATGAAAACTAATGGAATCCGTTTATTGCTTTCGGATGGCTCTTAACTAAGAAAACTGGAAGTGGGAGTTGTGTTGTTTGCTCTTCCCATGTATCGGCTCATTGACATTAATAAACTATTTACACTGCTGTCTGGGCCCTGACATGCAGGACAGCTCTTAGATATGTGTACAGGGCAAACCAAGGAAGAAAGTAGTTTGTGTGAGAGGTGTGACGGGTGCCCAAGAGATAGGAAAAGCCGATCCAGCCCCTGCTTTCGAACTTACTAGTTTGTTACAAGTAAACCCCCGCAACTGTTTGGGCCGAATTTCGTATGCGCCTGCATTCGGCCCAAAAAGTGTGGCGCCATGTTGTTATAAAAACTGGTAAGTTTGAGAGCACTTCTACCTTGAGTCGGCTTTTTCCCTGCTTTTTCACCTTATATTTATGTATAATAAAAAAATGTTACAAGATCTTGGCTTTAGATGGCGTATTTTAAAATATAAATATGTATGGGTGAGCCTTTATGCTAAAACAATATCGTGATCAAGAACTTGTAAAGAACTTTATATAACAATCTTATTGTAGAAAGACAGTGTCAGACACTGCTATAGTTACACTTCTTCTCTGTAGTCTGTTCCTACTTTCAGTATAGACTAGTTTACAACTTTGCCAAGATTTACCCTGCTCTAGCACAGTGGTGTGTGTGTGTGTGTGTGGGTGATGTGTGTGTGTGTAGTGTGTGTGTGGTGTGTGTGTGTGTGTTGCTTGTGTGGGTCTCAGGTGTGTGTGGTGTGTGTGTGTAGTGTGTGTGATGTGTGTAGTGTGTTGTGTGTGGGGTTGTGTGTGTAGTTGTGTGTGGCGTGTGGTCAGTGATTTTAGTTCTAGTTTTATTAGCCTATGTTGCTTAACCACAATTTGTGTGTCGTGTGTGTATGTGCTGTGTACCTGCCACATCACAGTGTGTGTCCAGGTCATGCCAAAAATCATGTGGTGGGTTTGCCTGTATATATAAGCAGAAGCTCAAGGATCAGCAAAAATTAATTCGATAAGCAAACAATCTCACCGCGCTTTCGCGCGCGATCTCACGCCCTTGGAACCTCAAGTGCAGGAAAGAAAGTACATATCCCGTCTGGCGGAAACTACCACGGGCGAGTGGGGATCCTGGACATGTCACACACACACTCTCACACACATCACGCCACATCTCAACTCTCATTCTAGGCACTCGCACTCACCACATGCACAAACGACATCCAGACTCACCTCACGATCTACACCACACACACGCACACATACTCTCTCGCAAACGGCACGCACACACTCATCACGCTCATCAAAATCATCCACATACACACAACTCAGCACACTACTACACAACACCGACACTCACACACACACACACACACACACACAGCACTACATCACAGTCACACACACTCATCACACACTCGCACCTATGTACTACTACTCGCACATCCAGCATCGCAACTCATCAGACCCATCACCACACTCACACGGCTCACTCACATACGCACACGCTCACACACACACAGGCACACGAGTGTCACACAACCACACACTCGACGCTCGCACTACACACACACAACTCTCATCGCGCTCAATTCACACTAGCTAGATATCTATATAAGGGGTACGAAACCGGAGATCCCTGCCTAATGTATGTCTTAGAGTCAATACTTCTCATTCACACACACACTCACTCACACACACTCCACTCACTCTCAAACCAAAACCCCCACACCACTCACACACCCAACCCAACCACAAACCCACACACGCACACACTCACACGCACAGCAACACGCAACGCACGCTATCACACACTCATGTCACACAAAGAGTTGTCGCAACAAACATGCTTTCAAGAGTCCCAGTTCCTGGCCATTCGTATGTGATATAGTGTGCTTAAGACATTCTTGGCTCGGCGATGTGTCGGTAGGATTTATAAATATTACTGTGTTGGTGAGTTGTGACTTTGGCCTTGTTGTAAAGGTCATTGTCTGGTACCTAGTGTACGATGAGAGAAAGAAAGGAAAGAAAGGAAAAGAGAGAGACAGCTTTTGACGCTTTGACAATTTATTTTTGTCACTTGCCTAAAACGTTGGTCCTATTGAACAAGGGGGGGTTCGACGATACCACGACATTTTCTTTTTGTAGAAATACAAAATATATACAAGAACTCACATGATGCATTTAACGTTAATGTTGGACAACAAAAAAAACCCAAATGAGTCTCTTTGAACACGGATAGGCTCTTCTTTAAGCTCTGACGTAAACTCAGTTTCAAATATGAACCAAGTAATTATATTAACAAAGGCTATGAGAATAGGAACCATAAAGCAGATATCCTAAAATAATGAAAGAAAGAACTTTCTAGAATTGTATATTAGACCGTCATTGACATTGTATGTGAAAAATTTTCAAAAAGAATATTCTTGCTGGTGAGACTACTTTTCTTTTTTCTTCCTCTGTCATCCCTTGGTCGGGACGACGACCCGCTTGGTGTGTTTACCCGCTACGACCGCTAGCAAGGCTTGTGGACCGGGTCCAAGAGGGTTCTGTCCAGGGATGCTTTCCGTGAGTGTGTGGTACTGTGATGGCCGGTCCACTCCTTGATGTTGGATATCCAGCTTTTGGCGTGGTCGTCCCTGCTCCTTGCTCCTTCCACCATTGCTCCTGCAGGAGCAGTCTTTTGACAGGTCGTGTTATGCCTTGTTGTGTGGCGCTAATAAGCTATTATCAGTTTCCTTCCAATATTGATTTGTATCTAGCAATGGTTCTTGTGTGCCAGCCAGATGCCTCGATCTGCTGCCTAGACGTAGTCATTGTGTTTTACGGCGATATCTGTAGGTGATGTTCAGGAGCCGCCTGAGGACTTCAATCTCAAGGCTTGAACTTGCGACGTTGCTAAATCGGCGTAAGTGACCATGCTGTCTTCCACAGCTGCTTCTGTACACGGCAGCCAATGGATTATTTGTGGACGATGTGCCTTTGTCAGAGTCTGACCCTTAGATGGGAGTTTTGATATTGTTGATTTCTCACACACTTTCGCCAGACTTAGTCGTGTATGGAGGAGAATTGCTCCGCAAGTCTGATCCTTCACCTCTTGTTGTGCTGTTATCCTTCTTTGGTGTATGACTGTTTCAAGGTACTTGAACAGTTTCACCTCTCTAGTGTCTCGCCATGCATCATTGATGTAGGTGGGACGTGGTCGGATGTTGGTACTGTTCACATAGAGAACTTGCTCTTTTCCGTGCTTGATGTCCCCAATACGTGTTGCCATTGGGACTGATGTTTCCAGTCTGGTGGTGAGTGTGTCCTGGAGTTAGTTCTTCGTCACGCTGGGCCCGTATGAGTATCACATTAGTTCGTTTCTGCGAATCGAAGATTTTGCATGACTGTTCCCTAGTATTCACCCGGTTGACCTCATGTCTAAATTGTGGTCTTGAAGTCAAAAGGAGGGAACCGTTCGCTGCTATGATTGTTCTGTTCAGAGAAGCACGTTGTATAAAAGGACGGGGGGGATAGCCGGGCGGGAGCCTTGGTCGAACTCCTAGAGACTGAAACAGTCCGCTGGAAAGACCAGAACTCCCCGGATTTTCTCACTCATGGAGGATCGCATCGTGTGGGAAAGATGTCATGCATCGCAGATCTGGTTTGACATTGAATAAGGTCCTCGTCCGGAAGGTATAGTCTCTCATGACTTGCCACAGAGCCTTCGCTGCCACACTCGGTCGAAGGCACTTCTTGAAAGTCAATAATAAAAAGTTGGACATAGGTTGTTTGGTTGTAGAGCTGTAGTGTATGTTGCGGGTATGCTGCTTTGCTGCTCTCTAGTTGCAGGCATTCTGATGTTGTTGAAGAGATCTACTCGATCAGTGCTTTCAGACTGGGTTGAATCCTGCTGTTTCTTTTGATAAGGATTTCTATCGCCAATCTTAGTGGTTTCTAGGTCTCGGGGTTCAAGGCAACCTATGGTTGTATTAGCATAACTTTGATTGGGAGGGTTATCCGACTGATTTGTTCTGTGGTAATTTTGGCAACTTCTTCAGGTTCTCCACTTCTGTGGAAGTGGGTTGGAACCATGATGGATTGGGTGTCCACTGTTCAGGCCACTGTGTGCTGGGCCCAGAAATGCCGGCTGGGCAGATGATTGTTTAAAGCCGTGTCGCTCTGGGCCTCCGTTGCTTGAGGAATGAGCTCCCGTATGTCGGGCCGGGGAGGGACTGCGTATTTTTCTGTGGTTAATCTACGCCCCAGCCCGCAGTCGAGAGATTTATAACGATTGATAGGGGGTGGATGCGGATGTAAGAGTGGAGGGGAGATGTTGATATTAGTATGTGTTGGTGTGTGTGTTTATTGTTTATGTAGATTCTGTGATGGTTCTCTGTGTCAATGCTATTATTGAGCTATGTTCATTACATTTTTGATTATGTATATGTCTGATGGATTCTGAAGGCCCATAATGATGGTGGTTGGTTCAAAGCCCTCTTGGGGTTGAATGTATTAGATGTAAATACCCGTTGTCGTATCCCTAGGTGACTAGCCTCCCTTTCAAGGATCTTTACTGTTCTTCCTTACCTCTTCCTTCCAGCACCTGTGTGTTTTTCTAGGATCTGATGGTATGGGTTCTTGATCGTGATAGTTTGTTCGGATCAGCCTGTCAGTTGTAGTTGTACAGATTCCGCTTTGCAATATTTGTCCATCCTCTTCATGATTTAGGTGGCCTCCTCATGTTAAGGAAGCTGACCCCCTCCTCTTTGTCTTCAATAACGGAGGTCTCTTGGGTGCTGGGAATTTTTGGTTGTACCTTGATGGTCTGGGTACGCCTCTTTGCTGTCTCCTTTCGCCTGTTGCCTTCTCAAATTGGTAGCCATTGTTATCTGACATCCACCGTTCCCCATTTGGCCTCCTAGTCAATTTTGTCTTCTTGATGATAACCTGTTGACTGTTCTTATACTCTTCGGCCGTGTTTCGAGGTTTTTTGTTCGTTCCTCTGGCTTTAGCTCCCTACGTTTGTCGCACAGGTCCCAGGATATCGTGAGGTCTAACCCGGTTGGATACCTTTATCCTTTCTTGCCCAAGGGCATCTCCAGCGCATGTCTCCTGAAGGTCTTCTGCTGAAGAGTCTCAAGTGAGGTTTTTTGATTCGGTCATCATGGAGGAAATTGGAATAATTCATATGCTTGCAAATTCGCCCCCTCATCTCAGTTTAAAGTGTTGTATTTTCAGCGGAACTTCAGGGTCCTTCAGCTATTGTCCGTGCTTGAACCGCAAACAGGGGATTTCTCTTGTTGGTTCTTGGAAGTCCTTCAGCGTGAGCATGTAGGTTTCTGAGTCCCAAGGTCGTGGGTTCTCACTCGCCAGGATACAGCGCCAGGGAAAGTTTTGTGCTGGGCGGTTGTTGGATGCTCGACTTAAAGCGTTTGGGGGGCATAGATGTATCAATACTGGTTATAGTGTGTGTTTCCATTTGGTTGTTTGAGTGCCACCACGGCGTGGAAAAAAAATCACCACATAAGAATACTGTAATACACGCACACACATACTCATGCACACCGGCACCTGCTCTGAGCGGCCGTGCGGCAGCTCACATCCACACAACATTTAAATAAAAAATGATTTTTTATGAATTGAATGGAAAAAAAGGAAAAATCACTAAACACGTACAGGACAAACAAAATTACTCTCACTTACTGTTTCATCCAGTTCGTTCAGTTATAACTTTAGATATATGCTAAATAAAAAGGTACAGGAATAAAACGTTAGAATATACTAGGGTCATTCGTCATTACTCGATTAATATGATACCTTCAAATGATCATCCCTCCTCTTCTCCTCCTCCACCCAGCAAAGGTGTGACTTTTTGCGCTGTATATATTGTGAGAAAATAGCACATTTTTTATCAAAAATGCCATTTGACATCATTCACACAATACTATCAAACGCTCAAGAGAAGTCAAATTGAGAATTACAGAGCGATTGATTTTGTATTTATGAATAGAGATACCAATTATAACCAACAATCACCCTTATATCACCATGAGACAAGCAATTATAAGCAATTGTCCCCCCTCACCATGGAAGAACTAACAATCATAACGATGATAACAGAATGCATTGGAAAGGTATGGGGTGTGGGGGAAGGATGGTTATTCCCCCATTAGGGGGAAGGGCGAAATTGACCCTTTCAGTCAAATAGAGGAATTGACATTTAATAATTTAAAAAAAAAAAAACAATTATTGCAAAACAAGTAGAACCCCTATACGATACAGAACAAAGCCCAAAAATCAACCTGGACTATCAAACTAAAACCAATATCAAATGTAATACAGTATCGCTTCCATAACTGCAGTACTAATTAAATCTCATTCTCTAACTGTCAATAAAAAAGACCAACATCCACGATAATAATCTATTGAAGATTAGACAAGACAAAGGTATAAAGGGCTGTTAGAGAAGAGGAGAGGAAAGGTGAGGAGTAGGAGAGGAGAGGGCGATTGAGAGATGAGGGGATAGCGACGATGTGGAGAGAGGGAAGGGAGTTTTTCCGCGTATGAGGAGAGGGAGAAGCGACGAGGTGAGAGGGAATGCCGAGAGAAAAGGTGTGGAGGGAGGGTGATTGAGAGAGGAGAGATGAGTGTTGAGAGTTGGTGGAGATGAGAGAGGATGTGAAATTGGAGAATATTATTAATGTTGGTTCTAGTTGAATGAATTTTGCTGATCGTTCGAGATTTGGAGAGTCTAGTTGAGGCTGAGTCTTAGAAAAGATTTGAAGCATGCCGAGAGAATTAAGTTCAATATGATGAGAGGTATGATGATGGAGCAGAGAGTTGTGTTGAGGTCGATTGTGCGAATGGGGAGAATTGAGAGCTTGAGATGATGAGATCTTATACCGATGAGAGCAAATAATTAAAGATAAGAGACAAGTGGTCGAAACAGGATAAGAGAGAAGAGAGATAAGAGAGAGGATGAGATATTGATTTGAGGGACGAGGTCCTTGTAAGAAGTTTGAAAGGAGCCGAGCGTGCGAGGAGAGCGAGAGAGAGAGGGATGAGAGAGAAGGACACACTATCAAGCTCTAATCAGGGGATTGTCTACCATAAAAAGATTTTTTAAAAAATTTCCTCCTTTCCAGTTGTCTTCAACATGGCGTAGTATGTACTATGTCTTACGGATAGATTACTCGTTACTTCATCTGCGTAATTAGTGTGCCAGTCTTTCCTTCACCTGCCTACCCTCCCTCCACACTATATACAGTTTTCTGTTCCGTTCCCTTTTAGATTGGAAAAATTAGTTTATAGCTTTCTTGTCTTTGTTCCATGTGACTGTAGAATTTTCTAGTCACTGTAAGAGTTATACTTGATGATTTTTTGTATGTTGTGGGATTACCATTAGTTGACTGGTAAATGTAAGTATGTGTCTTATTAATTTTGCCGGTCTATTAATCTAGGTTGATTTCCTAATTAATTCTTATGAGTCAATTGCCTATGGCATTCAATGCATTAGATGGCTTTTTGAGACTGTTGCGGTCTTGAAACTGATTTTTGGTTGTTGATAGACATTAAAGCGTTGTGGGAGCTTGTTCCATAAGTCACACTACCTGCTGAGAGGACAAGATAAGCTAATGGGGTTGTAAGAGAGTCTGCCTTCTGTCAGGGATTCGAATGTGTGTCACTGCCTCAGCGTTGTATGAGCTGAATCTTTATAAGTGGATTCGAGTCCGCGTCGTCCCTGTCGTCCACGTCCATATCCCGCAATGTGTAGTATTGCTAACCCCGTACATACTGAAAAATACACGGCCTTTACTCTTATCTGATTTATGTTTCTTGGTTCGGAATGTTAGTAGATGATCTATGTCTGTATTCATTGATTTTGTTTTGAAGCTTTATTGGTGACTTTGAGGGGCATATTTCCATTGACAACTTTCTGGACAAATAGAACTTTATTTAGATCTCTCGTCCTGTTTTTGAAGGTCCAATGGTTTCAAGGTGTGATTATTTTTTGCTTTTCTTATAATCGTTGATTGTCTAGGGAGCGTGATTTTTATAGTAGAACAAGTTTTCTGTGGTTCTACCCTTTCTCGTTTATATAATTTCATGGAATCAATTTTAAAGTTTGTATGCTGCGAGCTTTCCAACTCGAGATAGAGCATTTAGTCAACTATAGGCAAAATTGCAATGGCACACAAAAGAAAAGAGTGGGTTTTTGCCGTTGAGAGTGGTTAGATTCAGAAAATGGGTTTTTATTTTTGATAACCTGACAGTAGCATTGTAAGAAAGACGATGTTCCTACGCGCACACATCACTGTCTGGATCAGGTAAACATTTCAAGATTTAGTCAATTAAGTACACCCAAGAAAAGAATTCGTGTGGGGAGTCAAGCTTCTTACCAATTAGGGTTCTTGTTGTTTATAGAATCAACAGCGAAGCGGTTGGACTCGTGTATCTTTCATTTTGTTTGTCTCTTTTGTTGTCTTGCTTGCAGTACATTACAATACACTTATTTTAGTTTTTCGCGTATTTTAGGGACAACATGCGAGCTCGTCGTAGTTCTTTCATGACACCGGTTGGGGTCCGTCAGGGCTGGCCCTCTTCACCATTGTACTATTCACACCTTCTTCCTGAAAAACATCATGACAGGGACACTGCAAAAAACCACCCACACTTCCATCTTCCCAGTTGGTGGTATGTGATCCCCCTCTTTTGCAACTCTCAGATTTGCAGAGGACATTGACCTCAGGGCGGCAGGAAAAGTGTCTGCAAAACCTCACAGACTAGTCTATCAGATCGATTTGTGAGCGCTGTGTGTGTGCCAATGGACTGGTCAGTACAGAGAAATCAAAGATCATGGTCACCAGCGCTAAGTTAATGTCAGCACGGAAATAAAGATTGTATGGAGAATACTGGCTCAGAGGTGAGCCAATTCAATACTTGCAGGCTCCATCCTAACCAAAGAAGGCAATCAAACAATGAATGTGAAAGATAGATTGCAGCTGCGTGTGCTTCAGCAACATCTGCTCTAGCCGACTCGAAGTAGGATAATAGAAGCTGCACAACCATCGCTTTGCCCACCCCCTCACTACAAATACCACGTCTACACAATCCCTCGTGAATATCTATCCTTTATATGGTCTGTTGAATCATGGACTGTGTTCAGCAGCCAGGAGAATCCAAGCATTCTGAGAACAAGTGCCATACAGAAGACTCCTCAAATTATTCATACATAAGAACACAAGACCAACCGCTAATATGTGGAAAGAAGAAAATCCAGAGGAGCTAGTGAGGGACCCCCAAGAAACTTTTTGCTCTCCACATAAAGAATCCGCCAGAATCCTGAATGTGGCTTTGGTCACACCACAAGACACAACTACCTTAGCAAAAACCATATTGCAAGGACAGTCGAAGGCAGAGAAGAGAGAGCCCCAAAAAGAAATTTGGTGTTGAACAACATCAAAGACTGGAGTCGGCCCGCCCCCAACCCCTCTTCTGCAACCACGTTCTACTTAGCCTACACAGGTGATCCGCGAAGCATGGAAAAATAGATCTCTGTTGCAAAAGAAAATCAATTGTTCGTAACAACTTTATTAAAGTCATATTGTTTGCTCATATTCATGGATATGATTGTTGAAATACGGATCTTGACTCGATTCATCTCTAGCCCATGAGATGTTGTCCATTTTTGTTGTAAATCAAATATTTTTCGCCTATTGGTATCGGTGTGGTATAGCACCTGTCCTACCCTGGGAATATGAATGTCCTTGGAAAGCAGTTCTTAATTTCTTATGTTATACGAATCTTTAATAATCATGATTTTGTGCTATTGAAGAACACGTGGATAGAACTCTGTTTAGATAAAATTAAACCCCCCAGTACCACTCATATTTAAAGTAGTAATCGATTGTAAAGGCGGACGCACTGTTTGTGGTGAGTCTAGTAGTCATAGTGACATCTGCCATTCTTCCTCGCAAGCTCCTGGGCATAAGACCTTGCACGTATAAAGTTTGAATTATGGAACTACATTTACCTCAAATGACATACATAAAAATATTGAAAATCTATTGGTTTGTTTTATATTGGGTTTCGATATGAATGAATACAAGAGTGGTAAGATGGTTGATTATGGATAGTTTGTAGTATTAGAGATCGTTTTTTTACTTTATGAGCAGCTTAGGAAGGTTGGTTGGCGTGCACCGCAAACACGAAACTGTTTTCACACGCCACCGGTGAATTGGATAATATCTGTCTTCTCCAAGGCACATCTGGAGAGTTTAATAATATCGCATATGCCTATACAAACTGTGGTGAGCGTATCCTTCTTTTTACTAGTCATAAAGTATTTAGTTTTGTTGAAGTTTTAATCGGTATTATGACCGAAAGTTAGTAGGTGTTGCAGCTGGTTAAAAGTTGTATCTTGGTCAGAGGCTTTAAGCGACCCCATAAAGTTTGCAGACTAAATGACTTCTTGTGAAATGCATCGTAATGCTCGGTGTTTTTCTAGTTTTTATTTCAATATATAATATGTGTGACTTAGTTTCGTTACGCGGACTAGCAGGATTAATCTACCACTGAAGCTGCATGAGAGAAACACACAAAATTTCTCCTGCCTTCTCGGGGACCCATATCTGACATTGAGGCTGGCCAGGGTCTCGGTGGGTGCTTGTCTGTGCAGTAGTGCTCGTGGCCGGGTATAGTAAATGAATAGAGGGATGAAGATAAAGTGTGCAAGAAGTATGTATAAGAAGTAATAGGTAATTGGTTAGTAGAGAATGGCCGAATAGTCGTTTCAAAAGGAATAGCAATGCACGGTCTCGGATTGAAGACATAAAACCGACCCCGCTTACTGCTACCAATCTTCTCCTACCTCGAGACTCCAACAAAAGAATAAAAAACAATACCACGCGTAACCAGAGCACACAAAACCAAACTAAGCTACCAGAAGCAGGCAAACAAAGACACGCAAAGGAAAGGGGTGGGAAGTGATAAGAAAAGCACCACGCCGCCCTCCGGCGCAAAAAACTCAACACCCCAACACCACAAACAAACGCGGACCCGCGACGGCTGCCCCCTGTTGACTTACCAAAATCCTACCGGGCGTAATTATACAACTGATAACAATTAACAGAGTTGAACCAACATTCAAATGTACATACCCCCCCCCCCCCCCCCTACACCCACACACCCACGAAAGTATTATACACTTGCTGTAGGTCGGGTTGGGATTCTTGCCCGTTTTTAGGCAGGTGTCTATATTTAGATTGACAGAAAAAAGAGGGAAATCAGCAGTTGGAATAGATTATGCTCTTGAGGCTGGATTAAAAAGTGGTTCTAAGTAGGCTTTTGGGTAAGGGAATTGAGAGGGAGGTCATTGATCACTGTCCTCTCCATAAAGTGTGAGAAAGAATTGTGGATGTGCCAACCAGGGGATTGATACTGATGTCTGTTATTCATCGGCACAGGTTATCTGCAGAAGAGGGGAGGGACCAAGGTGCTGCGAGAGTATAGGTGGAAAAATAGTGGGATAGTTATAACATTATATATTATAATATATATATATATATTATAACTTATATTTAATATATCTATGAGTATACTATATTATATACTACGTATATAGTACTATACCATAGTTATATTATATACTCTCCTGTATTCTCGCTAAGATTTTATATATATACTATCGTATATTATTCTATATTAATATTGTATATATTATATGTGAGTTGGTTTGGGCGTGGTGTGTGTGTGTGTTGTGTGTTGTGTGTGTGATGCTCTGGATGTAGTCGTCGTTGTTGTCGCCTGTGTTTTTCTTCGTGTGTGTGTGGATTTGTAGGTATCCACTACAAATCTAAAACTTGAACGTATCAGTGTCACAAAATTTACACAAAACAAGAATGCGATGTGTGTGACAGAATGCATCATCTGCGTGCTGTCACCTCCCCTGATTCATGGGAGACTGGGAGTTCTGTTTATTATTTTTCCTGCCAAATCATCCCCCATGAGAGAGTTTAGGGATTGAAAACAAACTGGTCTGTTAGAAAGGAATTTTAGACTGGACTTGCTATACTGGGACCCATCTTTCAAGGATTTAATACAAGAAGGACTTAGCTTGTTAAGAAAAGAAGATACAACAATTTGAGGGTTATGTATGGACTGATTCTGGATTACCCATACCCCTCACCCCTCTACAATTATTATCATGATTTTTGGTTCATCTTTAGTTTAGCACCTTTTACGCCATGCAATTGTTGCCTATATAATGACTAGAAAGATTCCGATACTACACCTGGACATCTGCGATATACTACATCCAGGGTATTTTATTCTCTAAAGTATGTTTTACCCTGGATGGACCTTGATTAAATAATATTTTGTGGCTGTGTGTGATGTGTGTGTGTGTGTGTGTGTTTTGTAACTGTGAGAGCTTGTGTGGGTGCATTTTTGTCACAAATAAGGGTTGTTGGTGAGTGGGTATGTAGGGCATGTGTAAAGGGTTATACTGTATGGGGGTTTTTCAAATATATCACTCATTTTTACCCTGCGTGTTTGCTAGATATGTCTGTTTAGGCTTATTTTTTCAGTAGAACAGCAGTTCTGCGGTAGCTATGTCATTTTAGTCGCCCTCACTATTTTACTGGAAACCTTGTTCTTGTCCATCCTTGTCATTTTAGCTTGAATTTGATTCTACATCATTTTGTTTCTTTAAACCGTCTAGATATTTTATAATCAAGAAGAAATGCTTTAATATATTTTTATGGAGTTTGGTCTAAGTTTAGCTTGTCAATTTTTAGACTGAATTTGACCTTAATGGGGTTAATTTTCTTAAACCTTACTAGGGATTCTATCGAAGAATTGTTGAGTACTTACTCTGAGTCATCCTTGTGATTTTTAGTCAGCTGAATGATGATCCCATAATCTTGTGTTATTTTCTTAAACCGTATACTGGGGATTTTCCATAGAAAGAATTGTTTACTTATTTTGCTGGAAAATGGAAAAGTTGTCTTAGTCGTCACCTGTAATTTCATCTCGGACTTTGATCTTAATCAATTTAAAAAAAAAAAAAGTTGTGGCTTGGTGATTTGTGATTTTATTTAGGGGTTGTGCAAATCTGTCCTTTTTTCACTACTTGTACTGTGTATTTGTGCTGGAGAATTCTGCTGGAGATTTCATCAGAGAAAGCCTAGTACTGTAGCTATGTATTTTATCTCTCTGTTTTTACTGGAAGTTGTTCTGGTCACCCTTGTTCATTTTAAGTTGAATTGGGTTTCTTTATTCATGTTATTTTCTCAAACCCTCTAGGGATTTTTATCAGGTGAATGTAAAGCTTCTTTTTTATTACTGTAAAAATTGGTCTTAGTTAACCTTGTGATCGTTAGGTTAGAATTTGATCATAATCAGTTATTTTCTTTAAGCCTTTTTACTAGGGATTTTATCAGAAGAATGGCTTACTTTTTTATTGGATGTTGGATCTTAGTCATCCTTTGTTGTGATTGTTAGTTAGAATTCTCTGTGAAGATATATAACTCCATGTCATTTTTTCTTCAAATTTAATGAGGGATTAGTATTAGAAGTAATAGTTTACTTATCGTGAGTGTGTCATGTATGTGTGTGTATATGTGGGTTGCTGTTTACTATATATGTTTTCGTCAGTAATTTAGTATATATATGTTGTGTGTTATGTGTTCTTGTACTATATGTGAATGTTGTATTCCGTGGTGTAGTGTATGTATATGTATGTTTTGTAGGTACATGTGGGTGTATGTTTGTGGTATTAATATATATATAGTATAGCTCGGTGATAGAGAGTAGGAGATATAACGGCTTCATATGTAATATTATAGTTTATATTGGTATAGGAGTCCATATATATATGTGTGTCGTGTGGGTGTTGTACGATTGTGGTATGTTTATTTCTTGTATCTTTTTACTTATCTTTTATATCCGAATGGAGAATGGGTTGGTTAGATGATAATAGGACTGAGGAGTGAGGTGGGGGGAGAGATAGGGTAGAGGATGTGTTGGATGGAGTGAGAATAGCAGGCATTTATACGAGATAGTAAGGTGGCGATTGTATGATATTATTATATTATTGTGTTATATTTTAATATATATTATATATATATATACCCGGGTATATATATGTGTTGTGCTCCGCCTTTTATGTGTGTGTTGTGTGTAGTAGCCTTTTTGTCTTTTTGTGTCCTCTATCTCCGGTGTGTTATTTTGTTCACAGGTCGTGTGGGGGTCTGTATCATTGCTTGCCTTGAGATTGATTTAGTGGGGGGGGTGGGGGGGGGGCGGGGGGGCGGAGTGAGAGGTGGGGGGTGGGGGGGAGAGTGGCCGCAGTGGAGGGGGCGGAGATGAGGGGGGATTCAGGTGGATTCTGAGGGGGAGAAGGGCGAAATATCCAGGTGGGAACAATGACAAGATACTCACGAATTGGCTTAGGTTTCACGATTTGTGGGGTAGGTAGCATGATTTTTATTGAACATGTCTTACTCTCAGTAATCTCGCGTAATTTTAAAAGATGGTTCTTATTATTAATGTATCCATTCAGCCTGAGGATAAGTCAGATGGGACAGCGAAAAGATTTGCTGCAGAATATAAGGAGAGAAGAATGAAGCTGAACATTGTTGTGTTTTCTCTTGCATTTACTCTCTCTTTTCTCTCTCTTTCTCCTTCCGTCTCTCTCTTCTGCTCTCTCTCTCTCTCTTGTCTCTCTCTCATCACCTCCTAATCTATATATCTATTATTATTTTAGTACTCTATACTAACCCTATATATACTATCTAGCTATGTAGGTGAGATGTAATTTGTTTGTTTGATGTTTTATGACTTTTAACAATTCTTTTTTAAAAAATCTTTACCTAAGTGTGTGCCTGCCTGTGTGCTGTGCGCGTAGGTGTGTGTCGGTGTCTGTGTGTGGCTGTCTACGCGTGTGTGTGTGTAGGTGTGCCCTGTGCGTGTGGTGATTGTGTTGTATTTGTGTGCAAGAGTGCGTGTTATGTGGTGTGTGTATTTAAGGCTAAACTTAGTGTATTATTTTATTGTTTCTTCTCTCTTTTTTTATTATTGGTACACACTATATGGTAAAGTTCGATAACTATGTTAGTACTTCAGTATTATCTATGAAGACAGTTTTGTTCTTAGATAGATGGTTTTTGATGAAAAAAAAGCAAATGGCATTGCTTTTCACGTTGAACCAGCCCACTGGACAAATTTGAAAAATGTATTGACTTGACTTGAAATTTCACAGTACACACACACACACGGACACCACACACACACTACACACACCACACCACCACAACAACACACACACACACCACACAACACAACCAACACACCCACAACACACCACACACACAGCACACACACACACACACACCCACATGCACTGTTCAAAATTTAGTCAGAGGGCGTTTTGGGGTAGGTTTTTTTTTTTATAAATGATTACTTCTTACTTCTAGTTTCGGCTGTGGGTGCTGTGGTGGTCCCTACATAGTTGGTTGAAAGTTTAGTTGATGTCTTTGTTTTGTAACATCTTTTTTGTTTCTTGTAAGGAGACACAAAAACAACCCCCTCCTTACAATAGATGGAGATGAAGGCAGTGGAATTCACCATTTGTGGCGCTTAATGGGTCTCAGAGTGATAGGAATATTGTTCTGACCTGAAAGAAATTAAACAGCAACCAGTTAGCAAGTAAATTGTTGAGTGCCATCGGACTTGGACACACTGATCTGTTTTGTCCTATAGGTTACTATCCAATAAACATGGCAGTTGAAATGTTTTCCGTGCTGCTGCGGCTACTTTACCACGTTGTAGTCTATTGCTAAGGATGGCAGATACCAATTCGCTGAGCGTAGATGCTTATAGGGATGAGTTCTGCATTGGGGCGCTCCCAATGTCAGTAAATCTGATGCTAGGTGTGAGTGACAGAACTTTATCACTCATTGACAGTAACCTTTATAGTGGGACCCTATGGGGGCGTTCAAACGTTAGTACAATTTTGTTTTGTTTTTTTACATGCTTATGTTAGAAAGTTTGTTACCTATTGTATATTTTGAAAGGAGTCTCGCTTGGTACAGCCCCCAAAATCCATAGAGTTACTTGTTTTTTTAATTTGTTGCCAAGGAAAAACCAATCCAACAAGGTCCCCCTAAACTTTTCTTTTTCTATCTCATTTTCTATAGATCCTTATTGATTTTTGAACTCTATACCAAATAAATGCTTCTTCAAACTGAAAACTGTTAAAGTTGCTCCCAGAGGAAATCTCACATTTGCATTTAGGAGTAATTAATATGGATGCTGAACAAAAAAAGACATGATTAGAGCCTTTTTAGTTAGACCATGTCTTAGTCCTTTAAAACGAAGCAGGGCTGGATGAAAACTAATGGAATCCGTTTATTGCTTTCGGATGGCTCTTAACTAAGAAAACTGGAAGTGGGAGTTGTGTTGTTTGCTCTTCCCATGTATCGGCTCATTGACATTAATAAACTATTTACACTGCTGTCTGGGCCCTGACATGCAGGACAGCTCTTAGATATGTGTACAGGGCAAACCAAGGAAGAAAGTAGTTTGTGTGAGAGGTGTGACGGGTGCCCAAGAGATAGGAAAAGCCGATCCAGCCCCTGCTTTCGAACTTACTAGTTTGTTACAAGTAAACCCCCGCAACTGTTTGGGCCGAATTTCGTATGCGCCTGCATTCGGCCCAAAAAGTGTGGCGCCATGTTGTTATAAAAACTGGTAAGTTTGAGAGCACTTCTACCTTGAGTCGGCTTTTTCCCTGCTTTTTCACCTTATATTTATGTATAATAAAAAAATGTTACAAGATCTTGGCTTTAGATGGCGTATTTTAAAATATAAATATGTATGGGTGAGCCTTTATGCTAAAACAATATCGTGATCAAGAACTTGTAAAGAACTTTATATAACAATCTTATTGTAGAAAGACAGTGTCAGACACTGCTATAGTTACACTTCTTCTCTGTAGTCTGTTCCTACTTTCAGTATAGACTAGTTTACAACTTTGCCAAGATTTACCCTGCTCTAGCACAGTGGTGTGTGTGTGTGTGTGTGGGTGATGTGTGTGTGTGTAGTGTGTGTGTGGTGTGTGTGTGTGTGTTGCTTGTGTGGGTCTCAGGTGTGTGTGGTGTGTGTGTGTAGTGTGTGTGATGTGTGTAGTGTGTTGTGTGTGGGGTTGTGTGTGTAGTTGTGTGTGGCGTGTGGTCAGTGATTTTAGTTCTAGTTTTATTAGCCTATGTTGCTTAACCACAATTTGTGTGTCGTGTGTGTATGTGCTGTGTACCTGCCACATCACAGTGTGTGTCCAGGTCATGCCAAAAATCATGTGGTGGGTTTGCCTGTATATATAAGCAGAAGCTCAAGGATCAGCAAAAATTAATTCGATAAGCAAACAATCTCACCGCGCTTTCGCGCGCGATCTCACGCCCTTGGAACCTCAAGTGCAGGAAAGAAAGTACATATCCCGTCTGGCGGAAACTACCACGGGCGAGTGGGGATCCTGGACATGTCACACACACACTCTCACACACATCACGCCACATCTCAACTCTCATTCTAGGCACTCGCACTCACCACATGCACAAACGACATCCAGACTCACCTCACGATCTACACCACACACACGCACACATACTCTCTCGCAAACGGCACGCACACACTCATCACGCTCATCAAAATCATCCACATACACACAACTCAGCACACTACTACACAACACCGACACTCACACACACACACACACACACACACAGCACTACATCACAGTCACACACACTCATCACACACTCGCACCTATGTACTACTACTCGCACATCCAGCATCGCAACTCATCAGACCCATCACCACACTCACACGGCTCACTCACATACGCACACGCTCACACACACACAGGCACACGAGTGTCACACAACCACACACTCGACGCTCGCACTACACACACACAACTCTCATCGCGCTCAATTCACACTAGCTAGATATCTATATAAGGGGTACGAAACCGGAGATCCCTGCCTAATGTATGTCTTAGAGTCAATACTTCTCATTCACACACACACTCACTCACACACACTCCACTCACTCTCAAACCAAAACCCCCACACCACTCACACACCCAACCCAACCACAAACCCACACACGCACACACTCACACGCACAGCAACACGCAACGCACGCTATCACACACTCATGTCACACAAAGAGTTGTCGCAACAAACATGCTTTCAAGAGTCCCAGTTCCTGGCCATTCGTATGTGATATAGTGTGCTTAAGACATTCTTGGCTCGGCGATGTGTCGGTAGGATTTATAAATATTACTGTGTTGGTGAGTTGTGACTTTGGCCTTGTTGTAAAGGTCATTGTCTGGTACCTAGTGTACGATGAGAGAAAGAAAGGAAAGAAAGGAAAAGAGAGAGACAGCTTTTGACGCTTTGACAATTTATTTTTGTCACTTGCCTAAAACGTTGGTCCTATTGAACAAGGGGGGGTTCGACGATACCACGACATTTTCTTTTTGTAGAAATACAAAATATATACAAGAACTCACATGATGCATTTAACGTTAATGTTGGACAACAAAAAAAACCCAAATGAGTCTCTTTGAACACGGATAGGCTCTTCTTTAAGCTCTGACGTAAACTCAGTTTCAAATATGAACCAAGTAATTATATTAACAAAGGCTATGAGAATAGGAACCATAAAGCAGATATCCTAAAATAATGAAAGAAAGAACTTTCTAGAATTGTATATTAGACCGTCATTGACATTGTATGTGAAAAATTTTCAAAAAGAATATTCTTGCTGGTGAGACTACTTTTCTTTTTTCTTCCTCTGTCATCCCTTGGTCGGGACGACGACCCGCTTGGTGTGTTTACCCGCTACGACCGCTAGCAAGGCTTGTGGACCGGGTCCAAGAGGGTTCTGTCCAGGGATGCTTTCCGTGAGTGTGTGGTACTGTGATGGCCGGTCCACTCCTTGATGTTGGATATCCAGCTTTTGGCGTGGTCGTCCCTGCTCCTTGCTCCTTCCACCATTGCTCCTGCAGGAGCAGTCTTTTGACAGGTCGTGTTATGCCTTGTTGTGTGGCGCTAATAAGCTATTATCAGTTTCCTTCCAATATTGATTTGTATCTAGCAATGGTTCTTGTGTGCCAGCCAGATGCCTCGATCTGCTGCCTAGACGTAGTCATTGTGTTTTACGGCGATATCTGTAGGTGATGTTCAGGAGCCGCCTGAGGACTTCAATCTCAAGGCTTGAACTTGCGACGTTGCTAAATCGGCGTAAGTGACCATGCTGTCTTCCACAGCTGCTTCTGTACACGGCAGCCAATGGATTATTTGTGGACGATGTGCCTTTGTCAGAGTCTGACCCTTAGATGGGAGTTTTGATATTGTTGATTTCTCACACACTTTCGCCAGACTTAGTCGTGTATGGAGGAGAATTGCTCCGCAAGTCTGATCCTTCACCTCTTGTTGTGCTGTTATCCTTCTTTGGTGTATGACTGTTTCAAGGTACTTGAACAGTTTCACCTCTCTAGTGTCTCGCCATGCATCATTGATGTAGGTGGGACGTGGTCGGATGTTGGTACTGTTCACATAGAGAACTTGCTCTTTTCCGTGCTTGATGTCCCCAATACGTGTTGCCATTGGGACTGATGTTTCCAGTCTGGTGGTGAGTGTGTCCTGGAGTTAGTTCTTCGTCACGCTGGGCCCGTATGAGTATCACATTAGTTCGTTTCTGCGAATCGAAGATTTTGCATGACTGTTCCCTAGTATTCACCCGGTTGACCTCATGTCTAAATTGTGGTCTTGAAGTCAAAAGGAGGGAACCGTTCGCTGCTATGATTGTTCTGTTCAGAGAAGCACGTTGTATAAAAGGACGGGGGGGATAGCCGGGCGGGAGCCTTGGTCGAACTCCTAGAGACTGAAACAGTCCGCTGGAAAGACCAGAACTCCCCGGATTTTCTCACTCATGGAGGATCGCATCGTGTGGGAAAGATGTCATGCATCGCAGATCTGGTTTGACATTGAATAAGGTCCTCGTCCGGAAGGTATAGTCTCTCATGACTTGCCACAGAGCCTTCGCTGCCACACTCGGTCGAAGGCACTTCTTGAAAGTCAATAATAAAAAGTTGGACATAGGTTGTTTGGTTGTAGAGCTGTAGTGTATGTTGCGGGTATGCTGCTTTGCTGCTCTCTAGTTGCAGGCATTCTGATGTTGTTGAAGAGATCTACTCGATCAGTGCTTTCAGACTGGGTTGAATCCTGCTGTTTCTTTTGATAAGGATTTCTATCGCCAATCTTAGTGGTTTCTAGGTCTCGGGGTTCAAGGCAACCTATGGTTGTATTAGCATAACTTTGATTGGGAGGGTTATCCGACTGATTTGTTCTGTGGTAATTTTGGCAACTTCTTCAGGTTCTCCACTTCTGTGGAAGTGGGTTGGAACCATGATGGATTGGGTGTCCACTGTTCAGGCCACTGTGTGCTGGGCCCAGAAATGCCGGCTGGGCAGATGATTGTTTAAAGCCGTGTCGCTCTGGGCCTCCGTTGCTTGAGGAATGAGCTCCCGTATGTCGGGCCGGGGAGGGACTGCGTATTTTTCTGTGGTTAATCTACGCCCCAGCCCGCAGTCGAGAGATTTATAACGATTGATAGGGGGTGGATGCGGATGTAAGAGTGGAGGGGAGATGTTGATATTAGTATGTGTTGGTGTGTGTGTTTATTGTTTATGTAGATTCTGTGATGGTTCTCTGTGTCAATGCTATTATTGAGCTATGTTCATTACATTTTTGATTATGTATATGTCTGATGGATTCTGAAGGCCCATAATGATGGTGGTTGGTTCAAAGCCCTCTTGGGGTTGAATGTATTAGATGTAAATACCCGTTGTCGTATCCCTAGGTGACTAGCCTCCCTTTCAAGGATCTTTACTGTTCTTCCTTACCTCTTCCTTCCAGCACCTGTGTGTTTTTCTAGGATCTGATGGTATGGGTTCTTGATCGTGATAGTTTGTTCGGATCAGCCTGTCAGTTGTAGTTGTACAGATTCCGCTTTGCAATATTTGTCCATCCTCTTCATGATTTAGGTGGCCTCCTCATGTTAAGGAAGCTGACCCCCTCCTCTTTGTCTTCAATAACGGAGGTCTCTTGGGTGCTGGGAATTTTTGGTTGTACCTTGATGGTCTGGGTACGCCTCTTTGCTGTCTCCTTTCGCCTGTTGCCTTCTCAAATTGGTAGCCATTGTTATCTGACATCCACCGTTCCCCATTTGGCCTCCTAGTCAATTTTGTCTTCTTGATGATAACCTGTTGACTGTTCTTATACTCTTCGGCCGTGTTTCGAGGTTTTTTGTTCGTTCCTCTGGCTTTAGCTCCCTACGTTTGTCGCACAGGTCCCAGGATATCGTGAGGTCTAACCCGGTTGGATACCTTTATCCTTTCTTGCCCAAGGGCATCTCCAGCGCATGTCTCCTGAAGGTCTTCTGCTGAAGAGTCTCAAGTGAGGTTTTTTGATTCGGTCATCATGGAGGAAATTGGAATAATTCATATGCTTGCAAATTCGCCCCCTCATCTCAGTTTAAAGTGTTGTATTTTCAGCGGAACTTCAGGGTCCTTCAGCTATTGTCCGTGCTTGAACCGCAAACAGGGGATTTCTCTTGTTGGTTCTTGGAAGTCCTTCAGCGTGAGCATGTAGGTTTCTGAGTCCCAAGGTCGTGGGTTCTCACTCGCCAGGATACAGCGCCAGGGAAAGTTTTGTGCTGGGCGGTTGTTGGATGCTCGACTTAAAGCGTTTGGGGGGCATAGATGTATCAATACTGGTTATAGTGTGTGTTTCCATTTGGTTGTTTGAGTGCCACCACGGCGTGGAAAAAAAATCACCACATAAGAATACTGTAATACACGCACACACATACTCATGCACACCGGCACCTGCTCTGAGCGGCCGTGCGGCAGCTCACATCCACACAACATTTAAATAAAAAATGATTTTTTATGAATTGAATGGAAAAAAAGGAAAAATCACTAAACACGTACAGGACAAACAAAATTACTCTCACTTACTGTTTCATCCAGTTCGTTCAGTTATAACTTTAGATATATGCTAAATAAAAAGGTACAGGAATAAAACGTTAGAATATACTAGGGTCATTCGTCATTACTCGATTAATATGATACCTTCAAATGATCATCCCTCCTCTTCTCCTCCTCCACCCAGCAAAGGTGTGACTTTTTGCGCTGTATATATTGTGAGAAAATAGCACATTTTTTATCAAAAATGCCATTTGACATCATTCACACAATACTATCAAACGCTCAAGAGAAGTCAAATTGAGAATTACAGAGCGATTGATTTTGTATTTATGAATAGAGATACCAATTATAACCAACAATCACCCTTATATCACCATGAGACAAGCAATTATAAGCAATTGTCCCCCCTCACCATGGAAGAACTAACAATCATAACGATGATAACAGAATGCATTGGAAAGGTATGGGGTGTGGGGGAAGGATGGTTATTCCCCCATTAGGGGGAAGGGCGAAATTGACCCTTTCAGTCAAATAGAGGAATTGACATTTAATAATTTAAAAAAAAAAAAACAATTATTGCAAAACAAGTAGAACCCCTATACGATACAGAACAAAGCCCAAAAATCAACCTGGACTATCAAACTAAAACCAATATCAAATGTAATACAGTATCGCTTCCATAACTGCAGTACTAATTAAATCTCATTCTCTAACTGTCAATAAAAAAGACCAACATCCACGATAATAATCTATTGAAGATTAGACAAGACAAAGGTATAAAGGGCTGTTAGAGAAGAGGAGAGGAAAGGTGAGGAGTAGGAGAGGAGAGGGCGATTGAGAGATGAGGGGATAGCGACGATGTGGAGAGAGGGAAGGGAGTTTTTCCGCGTATGAGGAGAGGGAGAAGCGACGAGGTGAGAGGGAATGCCGAGAGAAAAGGTGTGGAGGGAGGGTGATTGAGAGAGGAGAGATGAGTGTTGAGAGTTGGTGGAGATGAGAGAGGATGTGAAATTGGAGAATATTATTAATGTTGGTTCTAGTTGAATGAATTTTGCTGATCGTTCGAGATTTGGAGAGTCTAGTTGAGGCTGAGTCTTAGAAAAGATTTGAAGCATGCCGAGAGAATTAAGTTCAATATGATGAGAGGTATGATGATGGAGCAGAGAGTTGTGTTGAGGTCGATTGTGCGAATGGGGAGAATTGAGAGCTTGAGATGATGAGATCTTATACCGATGAGAGCAAATAATTAAAGATAAGAGACAAGTGGTCGAAACAGGATAAGAGAGAAGAGAGATAAGAGAGAGGATGAGATATTGATTTGAGGGACGAGGTCCTTGTAAGAAGTTTGAAAGGAGCCGAGCGTGCGAGGAGAGCGAGAGAGAGAGGGATGAGAGAGAAGGACACACTATCAAGCTCTAATCAGGGGATTGTCTACCATAAAAAGATTTTTTAAAAAATTTCCTCCTTTCCAGTTGTCTTCAACATGGCGTAGTATGTACTATGTCTTACGGATAGATTACTCGTTACTTCATCTGCGTAATTAGTGTGCCAGTCTTTCCTTCACCTGCCTACCCTCCCTCCACACTATATACAGTTTTCTGTTCCGTTCCCTTTTAGATTGGAAAAATTAGTTTATAGCTTTCTTGTCTTTGTTCCATGTGACTGTAGAATTTTCTAGTCACTGTAAGAGTTATACTTGATGATTTTTTGTATGTTGTGGGATTACCATTAGTTGACTGGTAAATGTAAGTATGTGTCTTATTAATTTTGCCGGTCTATTAATCTAGGTTGATTTCCTAATTAATTCTTATGAGTCAATTGCCTATGGCATTCAATGCATTAGATGGCTTTTTGAGACTGTTGCGGTCTTGAAACTGATTTTTGGTTGTTGATAGACATTAAAGCGTTGTGGGAGCTTGTTCCATAAGTCACACTACCTGCTGAGAGGACAAGATAAGCTAATGGGGTTGTAAGAGAGTCTGCCTTCTGTCAGGGATTCGAATGTGTGTCACTGCCTCAGCGTTGTATGAGCTGAATCTTTATAAGTGGATTCGAGTCCGCGTCGTCCCTGTCGTCCACGTCCATATCCCGCAATGTGTAGTATTGCTAACCCCGTACATACTGAAAAATACACGGCCTTTACTCTTATCTGATTTATGTTTCTTGGTTCGGAATGTTAGTAGATGATCTATGTCTGTATTCATTGATTTTGTTTTGAAGCTTTATTGGTGACTTTGAGGGGCATATTTCCATTGACAACTTTCTGGACAAATAGAACTTTATTTAGATCTCTCGTCCTGTTTTTGAAGGTCCAATGGTTTCAAGGTGTGATTATTTTTTGCTTTTCTTATAATCGTTGATTGTCTAGGGAGCGTGATTTTTATAGTAGAACAAGTTTTCTGTGGTTCTACCCTTTCTCGTTTATATAATTTCATGGAATCAATTTTAAAGTTTGTATGCTGCGAGCTTTCCAACTCGAGATAGAGCATTTAGTCAACTATAGGCAAAATTGCAATGGCACACAAAAGAAAAGAGTGGGTTTTTGCCGTTGAGAGTGGTTAGATTCAGAAAATGGGTTTTTATTTTTGATAACCTGACAGTAGCATTGTAAGAAAGACGATGTTCCTACGCGCACACATCACTGTCTGGATCAGGTAAACATTTCAAGATTTAGTCAATTAAGTACACCCAAGAAAAGAATTCGTGTGGGGAGTCAAGCTTCTTACCAATTAGGGTTCTTGTTGTTTATAGAATCAACAGCGAAGCGGTTGGACTCGTGTATCTTTCATTTTGTTTGTCTCTTTTGTTGTCTTGCTTGCAGTACATTACAATACACTTATTTTAGTTTTTCGCGTATTTCCACAAACCCCCCCCCCCCCAAAAAAAAACCAAACCAAAACAAACAAACAAAAGAGAAAAAAAAAACCAAAAAACCAAAAAAAGGAAGAAAAAAAGAAAAAAAAGGAAAAGAAAAAAAAAACAACAAAAAAACCAAAAAGAATAAAAACCAAACCTAACAAGTCAAAAAGACAAACAATCTACAATTGTCAAACGGTACATTACACCGTTACAAACAACAATAAGATACCGAAATAGGGCACTCATTAAGCCTTTGCGCCTGACGGCAGCACGGCGTGTTCGTCTTGAGTTTGAGGGGCGGTTTTTTTGTGTGGTTTTCTTCAATTCTGCAAGATAATTTTACATTTCGGTTTGTGGTTTCACTGGTTTGACTGGTTAGAATGGTTTTCTGTGATATTTTTTTGAATTTTGAATTACTTAATATATAATTTTTCATTTTCGGATACATTTTTCAAAATTTTATTGTCTTAGGGACTTTGTTCAACTGACTGTCTGGTCCTGGTGACCATTTCAGTGTATCCTGCTGCCCGCATCAACAATTCACGTGAAACACGAAATCAAACCTTCCCCATTTTCAACCCCCCAGATTTCTCTCTTTCACTGAAATGACAACAGCTGCAGATACGAGCTTTGCTCCCACATGGGTTTTACCCCATACCAAAACAGACAAACAAATATTTTAACCTTAGGAATCAACCGCCGCAAAACGAGACGAGGGAAAACGTGCCGGCAGACATCATCGCCTAGGGTCCCATGGTTCCGTTTGCCCTCATTTTGGACGTCACTGCCGCCGCTACCACTGAAAACCAACGACAACACCACTTCGTTTCCCCTCTGATGCCTCTTCTTTTGTTTATGACTTTTGCCCAAAACATGTTCTGATTGCAATGGGACATGGTGTGCATGAAACTGCAAATTTTTAAAAGTAGCCCAATTCTTTCACAATCCGCCACACCCGACTCTCAATTTCCCAAAATTTTAACTGCTTACCCCTCCCCCAATCCCTACCATCACCTTCATCCTCTTCCTCTGACAGTTATCCTAACTCACCACAATCATCATCAACCTCTCTGCCTCCCACCCAAAACTTCTTCACTTGTGCTTGTTCAATGTGCAATTGTCTGTCCAGTGGTAAAGTGACCTAATTTGACTTCATCTCTGACGGGAAATTTGATTCACATTTCTCACGAAACCTGGTTAAAACCAAAATTTGGCAGAACCGAAGATAAAACAACTGACACCACCTGGTTTAAAACTCTTTCTCTTCCCGACCCCCCCGTGGAGGTGGCATTGCCGTCGTTTATAAGATACACTGAACCTGCTCTTTCTTTTCTGTCACTCCCTTCCTTTTCACTGAATCCTTTGATAGTCTGTGTAACTCACCAACACACCTGGCACTCTATTACTTTTGCTGTCTTTACCGTCCACCCCAAGCCGTAGGATAATCTGACATGTCTTCTCAAGGATCAGTCATCCTAGAACAAGCTCTTCCAGAAGTTTTTTCGGGTGATTTAATTCCACTTCGGAAACCCGTCTTCTCCTGATGTCAACGTCTTTCTCTTTCTTTGTCCAACCACTCTCTTTCACAGCTGGTAACTGAAGCAACACACAGATCAGGGCATATTTTAGACTGGCTCATTACAGATGTATCACAAGACTTGGTTTCATCTGTATCTATCACTGATGAACTACTTTCTGATCATTCTGCTGTTCTTTTCTCCCTCAACATTGCAAAACCTATCAGAAAGAAGAAATGTGTCACCCGTCGCAATCTCAAGGCTGAGCGCCTATCACTAACCTCTGACAACACTGACCCCTCGAAACACTACAATACTGTTCTCAGCCAACTGCTTATGAGCATGCACCTCCCACAGACCGTCTCCTGCCTGACAGGCCCTGTGCACCATGGTACACCCACGACATCCTGGTTGCAAAGCGCAAACGCAGGCAGCCAGAGCGGCAGTAGCGAAAAACAAAAACGGAAATCAACAAACAGCTCTTCCGAAAACAAATAAACAAAGTAAAACTTTAATTCTTTCAGAAAAAAACAAAGTACTACTTTTCTCAAGTTCTTGATGCCACGTCTATGAAATCTCTTTTTTCCCTAAACATCTACTTTCTTTGGGTCTGTGAAGGCAAGCCCTCTGCCTTCCATCCACAACCACTCTGAACTTCCTTGTTATTTTCTGCATTCTTTCTGGGCAAAATCTGTAACATCCGTTCTAGATTGGATCAGACTCCTTTCCAGCCTGCAGTTCCTGATCCCCCAAATTCTCTGGTACTCCTCCCCCTTTTCTTTTTTCCAACAAAATGAGAAAGAAATTATGACAATTCTGAAAGAAATGACTATAAAATCATGCAACCTCGATCCGTACCTGCTTCTCTTTTTGGTACAGTGCCTACCACAGTTATACCCGCTATCACGAAAATAGTGAATCATTTCTTGTTTCAGGGAAATGTTCCATAAACTCTCAAAACTGCAATAGTTACACCTCTACTCAAAAAGCATGACCTTGACCCTAACAGTCTGAAGAATTATAGACCTGTTTCCAACCTACCTTTCATTTTTAAAACCCTTGAAAAAGTAGTTCTAAAACAGCTCAATAACCACCTTCTCTTCCAACAGTCTTTTTTCTGGTTTCAGTCTGCCTATCGCGTCAACCTAGCACTGAAATACCCTAGTCCAAAACCAAAATACACTTTACTTGCTTCTGACTGGGGAAAAAATCCCCCTTCTCACTCTACTCGACTTATCTGCAGCCTTCGACACTATTGACCATTCAATTCTTCTCTCCGTCTTCAAAAAACTTTTCGGTGTTTACTGGCACAGCCTCTCCTGGTTCAGTTCATACCTCACTGACCGATTCCAGACAGTCGCAGTAAAAAAGATACAGTCAATACCTGCCAAATGGAATGTGGTGTCCCCAGGGATCATTTTCCCCGGCCTGTTCTTTTCACTCTCTATACTGCTCCACTATCACATATAATAAACCGTCATCATATCAACTATCAATTTTATGCAGATGACTCTCAGATTCAAAGTAGTGTTACACCTGAAAATCTGCCTTCTCTCTGACAAAGGATGGCCTTACTGCTTTCAAGATATCCAAAACTGGATGATACAAAACAAGTTACAGTTAAACGCAGATAAAACTGAAGCCATGCTTGTAGGACCAAACACAAACTCTCTTCCATTACAACAACTTCAATAGAACTCGGCAATATGTCGGTCCCTCTGTCCACTGCTGTGAAGTATCTAGGAGTTGTTATCGACAACACACTCTCTATGCAAAAATTCATCACCCAGACCTGCCAGTCGTGCTACAGAAAAAATCTGAACACATTACTCCTCAGAGATAGGGAAAAGGGGCATTCAAGCTCCTTTGCCGATAATTTTACAAAACCTCTGCAACTTTGAGCCGATTCGGCTGCGCCTCATCGACTCAAAACTTGCGGCGTTTTAGTTAAAACTAGGCAACAATCTTGAATGCCCCTTTTCCCTATCTCTCTACTAAAACTGAAAGTAATTCTAATTTATTTTTGATGGGTAAAACTATAAAAAATTTTGGGAATTTGCTATACTGGTAACAGAAAAAGAGTTGAAGAGGGGGGAAAGAAAAGGGGTAGGGACACACACCCCACCCGCTGCT
>CM054149.1:62271494-62305807 GCA_028751875.1 Rapana venosa | reverse complement strand
CCCCTTTTTGTTTTGTTTTGTGGATTATGGGTATTTGATTTTTTTTTTTCATGACAATTTGTATGATACAATAAAAGTGTTGGTGTGATCGTGTTCTCTGTGAGTATTATATATTTAGTATTACCCTTGACACAAACCCCAACCCCAACTCCACACACACACACACCAAACAAACCCACCCAAAACACACCACACACAACACCACCACACACACACACTCACTCACTCAACTCACTAAACACATTCTCTCCCTCAATGACTTATAGGTTTAGATTTCTTCTTTTGTTTGTTTTTTGTTTTTATTGTGTGATATATGGGTAATTGAGTTTTTTCCATTATCATGACAATAATTTGAAACGAGAATAATCTTTTACTGTTTTGTGGATTATATATTGGAAATATTATCTTGAAATTAACACACCAACACACACACTCTCGTCTCAGTCCCCCTTTCTCTCCTTCTGTCTCTCTCTCCTCCCCTTTAATCGTTTTTGCTTTAGTTATGGTGTATCCTGATGAAGGTTTCATTCTTTTTTTCAATACTATTGGCTTGTCTCGTACTTATAATAATAATAAATAAAAAAAGAAATTTGTATAGCGCTATATCTTGCAAAGCCCAAATCAGAGCCTTGCATTAAAAACTATTCTTACGGTCAATGCCCAATAACTACAAAGCTTAAACAAAATAAAAATGTATCCAACCCAACACCAAACACACAACACACACCACACACACACAGGTTGTAAGGTTTTGGAAAGGGTAATGGATTTGGGTGCTGAAGGCAAGTTTTGAATGAAGAGGGAAAAAGTTATGGTTTGAAACAAAATATTGTCTGAGGCGGATTTATATTTTGTCTATGTAGGCCTCTGTTCAAAGAGAGAGAGGAAGGTTGTTCCAGATGGATGGACCAGAAATAGAGAAAGAGCGACGACCAACGGTGGACTGGTTGAATCTAGGTATTCGTAAGCACAAGGTATCTGCAGCAGAGCGGAGGGAACGAGGAGTGTACAGGTGAAGACATTCACAGAGGTACGAGGGTGCTGTTTGGTGGAGACATTTGTAACAGAGGGTACTGATCTTATAGTTTACTCTCTGTGGCACAGGCAACCAGTGGAGAGATCGCAAGAGAGGAGTAATGTGTTCAGATTTTTTCTGTAGCACGACTGGCAGGTCTGGGTGATGAATTTTTGCATAGAGAGTGTGTTGTCGATAACAACTCCTAGATACTTCACAGCAGTGGACAGAGGGACCGACATATTGCCGAGTTCTATTGAAGTTGTTGTAATGGAAGAGAGTTTGTGTTTGGTCCTACAAGCATGACTTCGGTTTTATCTGCGTTTAACTGTAACTTGTTTTGTATCATCCAGTTTTGGATATCTTGAAAGCAGTAGGCCATCTTTGTCAGGAGAGAAGGGAGATTTTCAGGTGTAACCCACTACTTTGAATTCTGAGAGTCATCTGCATAAAAGTGATAGTGATTTTGATAACAGTTTATTATATGTGATAGTGGAGCAGTATGGGAGAGTGAAAAGAACAGGCGCGAGAATGATCCCTGCGGGCCACCACATTCCAGTTTGGCAGGTATTGACTGTATCTTGTTACTGCGACTGTCCTGGAATGGGTCAGTGGGGTATAACTGAACCAGGAGGGGGCTGTGCCAGTAACACCGAATGTTTTTTGAAGACGGAGAGAAGAAGAATTGAATGGTTCATAGTGTCGAAGGCGGCAGATAAGTCGAGTAGAGTGAGAAGGGAGATTTTCCCCGAGTCAGAAGCAAGTAGAAGTGTTTTAGGGTATGGACTAGGTAGTTTCAGTGCTATGGTTGACGCGTAGGCAACTGAAACTCAGAAAAGACTGTTGGAGAAAAAGGTGGTTATTGAGCTGTTTTAGAACTACTTTTTCAAGGATTTTAGAGATGGAAAGGTAGGTTTTGGAAACAGGTCTATAATTCTTCAGATTGTTAGGGTCAAAGTTCATGCTTTTTGAGTAGAGGTGTAAACTTTTGGCAGTTTTGAGAGATGATGAGAAAAACATTTCCTGAAACAAGAGTAGATTCCCTATTTCGGATAGCGGGTATAAGCTGGTAGGCACTGTTACAAAAAGAAAAGCGGGTACGGGATCAAAGTCCATGATTTATAGTCATTCTTTCAGAATTGTCATAATTTCTTTCTCACATTGTTGGATGAAAGAAAAGGAGAGGATTTACCAGAGAATTGGGGATCAGGAACTGGCAGGCTGGAAGGATTCTGGATCCAATCTAGAAACGGATGTTACGGATTTTGTCAGGAAAGAATGCAGAAAATATACAAGGAAGTTCAGAGTGGTTTTTGGATGGAAGGCAGAGGGCTTGCCTTCACAGATCCCAAAAAGAGGTAGATGTGAGGGAAAAGAGAGATTTCATAGACGTGGCATCAAAAACTTGAGAAGAGTAGTACTTTGTTTTTTTACTAAAGAATTAAAGATTTGACTTTGTTTATTTGTTTTCGGAAGAGCTGTTTGTTGATTTCCGTTTTTGTTTTTCGCCACTGCCACTCTGGCTGCCTGCGTTTGCGCTTTGCAACCAGGATGTCGTGGGTGTACCATGGTGCACAGGGCCTGTCGGGCAGGAGACGGTCTGTGGGAGGTGCATGCTCATCAAGCAGTTGGCTGAGAACAGTATTGTAGTGTTTCGAGGGGTCAGTGTTGTCAGAGGTTAGTGATAGGCGCTCAGCCTTGAGATTGCGACGGGTGACACATTTCTTCTTTCTGATAGGTTTTGCAATGTTGAGGGAGAAAAGAACAGCAGAATGATCAGAAAGTAAGTTCAATCAGTGATAGATACAGTGAAACCAGTCTTGTGGGTACATCTGTAAAGGGGCCCAGTCTAAAATATTGCCTGATCTTGTGGTTGCTTCAGTTACCAGCTGTGAAGAGAGTGGTTGGACAAAGAAAGAGAAAGACGTTTGACATCAGGAGAAGACGGGTTGTCGAGTGGAAGTTAAAGTCACCGAGAATAATAAGCTTTCTGGGAGAGAGGCCGTTAGGTGATCTAGGAGTGACTGATACTCTTGATGGAAGATGGACGATGTCAGATTATTCCTACGGCTTGGAGGTGGACGGTAAAGCAGCAGAAAGTAAAAAGAGTGGCCAGGTGTGTTGAGGTTGAGTTCACCAAGACTTCAAAGGATTCAGGTGGGAAAGGAAGGGAGTGAAGAAAGAAAGACAGGTTCAAGTGTATCTTTATAAACGACGGCAATGCCGCCTTCCCCGGAGGGGCGGGGAAGAGAAAGAGTTTTATAACCAGGTTGGTGTCAGTTGTTTTATCTTCGTTCGTGACCATTTGGGTTTAAAAACCAGGTTTTTTGTGAGAAATGTATATCAATATTCCGGCCAGAGTGAAGTCAAAATTAGGTCAGCTTACCATCTGGACAACAGATTGCACATTGAACAAGCCACATAGGGGGAAGGGAGAAGATTTGTGGAGGCAGAGAGGTGGATGATGATTGTGGTGAGTTAGGAATAACTTCAAGGAAGAAGATGAAGGTAATGGGAGGGATGTGGGGAGTGGTAGAGCATTAAAAGTTTGGGTTGAGAGTCGGGTTTGGGGATTTGAAAGAATTGGCTACTTTAAACATTGCAGTTTTATGCACCCATTGTCCACCCATTGCCAATCAGAAATTTTTTTGTCAGAGTCTTAAACAAAAGAAAGGCATCAGAGGGAGGCGAAGTGGTGTTGTCGTTGGGTTACAGTGGTAGCGGGGAAGTGACGGTCAGAAGTGAAGGCAGAGACGGAAAAAAAATGGACCGTAGGGATGGAGTCGCCGGCACGTGTCCCTCACTCGTTTTGCGCGTTGATTCTAAAGGTTAAAATATGTTGTTAGTCTGGGTATGGGTAAAACAAACATGTGGGAGCAGAGTTCGTATGTCTGCACTGTGTTGTCACAGTAAGAGAGAAACTGGGGTTAAACATGGGAAGTTTTGATTTCGTGTTTCACTGCAGTTTTTTATGCGGGAGAGGATAACACTGAATGGGTCACAGACCAGCCAGTCAGTTGAACACAGTCACGAAGGGCAATAAAATTTGGAAAATGTACCGAAAAATGAAATTATTTTTTAAAGTAATTCAAATTTCAAACATATCACAGAAAAACCCTTCTAACCAGTCAAAGCACAGTGAAACCACAAACACGTGATGTACAACTTATCTGCAGAATTGAAGAAACCCAACAAAAAAACCGCTCTCAACTCAGACAACACACCGGCTTTCCGTCAGGCGCAAAGGCTTAAGATCCCTATTTCGTATCTATTGGTTGTTTGTAAGGGTGTATGTACCGTTTGACCAAGTGTAATTTTGTCTTTATGACTTGTTAGTTTTGTTGTTATTCTTCTTGGTTTTTTGTTGTTGTTGTTGTTTCTTTTTTCTTTTTTTTTTCTTTTTCTTCTTTTTTTGGTTTGGTTTTTCTTTTCTTTTGTTTTTTTTGGTTGTGTGGCTTTTTTTTTGGGGGTGGGGGGGTTGGGTGGGGGGGGGGGTTGGGGGTTGATGGGGGTGTTTTTTAGGGTTTTCTTTTATTAGTTTGCTTTGGGGGAGGGTGTTTTTTGGGGTGGGGGGGCTGTTTGAAAAGGGTTATTTCCCCATGTTTCTACTGTGAGACTGTATAAAAAATTGGGGTTATTAATAAGAGGGTATCCCTAAGGCGGGGACCTGGATTAAAAAAGCACATGAGTGCTTTTTTCATTATCCTCGAAATAAAAGAATTGTCATTGGTCAGTTTGTCATTTGTCTCTCCCCCTCCGTCTGTCTGTCTGTCTGCCCCTTTCTCTTTCTTTCCCGTTCTCTCTTTCTGTTGTCTGTCCGTTTGGCTCTCTCTTTTCTCTGTGTCCTCTCTGTGTCTTTTCTCTGTCTCTCTTTCTTTTCCTCTTTTCTCTCTCTCTGTCCCTCTGTCTCCATATGTCTATATACCCCTAAAAAAACAAAATGCATGCTTATTACCACCAGAAAAAAGCGTCAAAGCAAAAAACCCATAAACTTACTCCATTTAAAATTAAAAAGGAAGTAAATGAACAAACCTACCCACCACAAAATTCTTAGGAGTAACAAGTGATGAAAATATCCCCCCCCCCTCCCTCTCTCTTCTACTTTCTTACAATGTGTAGATGTTCATTTCATGACTTCATTTGACTTTTTTCTCTTTTTTTGTGTGAGTGTCTGGGTATTTGGTTTATTTTGTTATCATGAGTTCAATTTGTACGAGTATAATCAAAAAGCGTGTTTTATAGTGATCTGTGCTGTCTTGAGAATTTTATATTTAGTATTATCCCTGAAACACACACCCCACACACACACTCTCTCTCTTTTCCTCCCCTCTTCTCTCTCCTCTCTCTCTCTCCTCTCTCCTCTCTCTCTCTCTCCTCTTTCTCTCTTTTTCTTCTATGACTATTGGTTAGCTTTTTTTTTTCTTTTCTTCCCTTGTTTTATTGTGTGAGTGTATGGTATTGGGGTTTTTTTTCATTTCATGACATATATTTTGTACGAGTATAATCAAAACGGTGTTTATGGTGATTGTGCACTGTTTTTTTAGAATTTCATGTATTATATCTCTGAAACACACACACACAACACACACACACCACACACACACACACCCCACACACACCCCACCCCACACACACACAACCCCACAACACACACACACACACCCCACATATGTTTCCCCACACAACACTCTCTCTCTCTTTCTCCTTTCATTGTTTTGCTTATAGTTTTATAGTTGTTGTGTATCCTGCTGAAGAACGTATTCATACTTTATATTTTCAATATTATATTGGCTTGTTTACTGTCCTTGAGTTCTAGTGAATGTCCTATTTTCAATTAATTCTTATTGTTACGTGTAACAACTTATGTGTACATTTTTAAATGTAAAGTTGTTCATTTTCTGACTTTTAAGTTTGGGGTTGTTGTTTTTGTTTGTGTTTTCTGTTATCTAGATTTTTTTGTTTTTTTGTGGTTTTGTTGTTTTTTTATGGGGGGGGGGGGGGTTCTTTTGTCCTTGTTTTGAAATTTTTGATAGGGGTTATTGTTGTGTTTTTTTTCTGTCATTTGTTTGTTTGCTTAAAAAAAATTCCCCTTTATTTCTACTGTGTAAGAGTATGAGTATTGGGTTTACTATTAAGATGTATCCATAACGGGCGGGGACTAGATGTAAGAAAGCACATGAGTTTTCTATTCATTATCCTCGAAATAAATGAAGTTGTCATTGTCATGTCATTCTCTCTCTCTCTCTCTCTTCCTCTCTCTCATCTCTCTCTGATCTCTCTCTCTCTCTCTCGTCTCTCTCTCTCTCTCTCTCTCCTTTTATAGTTTTGCTAATAGATTTAAATAATGTGTTTACAGTTTGTATTCTGATGAGCCTATATTCATATTTTTTATTTCAAATGTTTGGTATGTTGACAGTATTTAAGTCTTAGTGCTGTTTCTCTTCCAAAATATTGTTGTTTTGAGTGCAATGACGATATATAATTTTACCTATCTGTGTATATGTAGATGTTATCATTTGACTATAATTATGAGATAATCACAAAGATTGGTTTTGGCATTTGAACTCGAGAATTTTATTTCACTAGATAGCCTCTATACCCTCTTCTCTCTCTATCTCATTTTTATTTCTTTTCCATTCCATTCCCTTTACTCGATATCCCCTTCTTTTCTCCTTAAATGTTTTTTAAAACAATTTTTGACATTTTGCTTTTTTATTAGTTTTGTTTTTTATTACTGTTTTGGAAGAGTATTAAAGCAAAACATAGGGTGGTTGTTTTTGTTTGTTTTATTGGGATTTTTTTTGGGGGGGGGGGTTTAATTAATCGTTTTGTTTGCTGATTGGTTTCTTATTTTGCTCCTGTGCCCCTAAGGGAGACATCGTCACATGCTAATTGATTTGATGGATAAAGAAGTTTATCTTTTCTTTTCTTACCAACACTCTCTTTATTTTTTTTAAATCTGTTATTCTTTACTTTGAAGAAAAAACAATTGTACAATCTTTAGTTGTACCTGTTTTAATTGTGAATACATGTAAGTTCGTGAGACACAATCTCTTCTCTTCATAATCTCCTAGTTTCTTATATGAATGAACTTGTTGATGTTATGGTTTATTCTCCTTATATATTTTTTTTTTTTGGGGGGGAGTATTCGTTGTCAACCCCCCCCCCCCCTTTTTTGTTTTTATTCTGCTTTTGGTTTCTTTGCTGTTTTTGTGGGGTTTTTTGGTGGTTTTGAGAGTGGTTTTTTGTTTTTTTTTGTTTTTTTGTTGTATGTTTTCTTTCCTTTTGATTTTGTGTGGTTGTGTGTGTGGTGTGTTTTCTTTTTACTGTGTGAAGCGTATGGGTATTGGGTTTTCTTTATTATCATATGATACATCCCTAAGGGCGGGGACTGGGTGTAAAAAACACATGGATGCTTATTCATTATCCCCGAATTAAAAGAATTTGTCATTGTCATTGTCTCTCTTTTTGATTGGTTTTTTTTTTGTTGTTGTTGTTTTTTTTTTTTTTGAGAGCATGGTGTAAAAAAAGCCCCGAGCTTATCCATTTACTCTCAATAAAAAGTTCGAGTTCGAGTTCTGTCTGTCCCTTTCTCTCTCTCTCTCCCTTTCTGCCTTCTGTCTGTCTGTCTGTCTGTCTGTCTCTTCTCTCTCTCTCTCTCTCTGGTTTATTTTATAGTCGTCCAAAATGCATACAATATTGTTCTCCTTCTTCAATCAATATACCATGCCTCTCGAAATGTATTCAGTGAGTTTAAACTGATTTGCCTAACTTCCAGTAGTTGTATTGACGCTGTTGATGGCGGGGCTGTTAAAACTGTTTTTATATCAGGTCATTGGCGTTTTGTAACTTAACTTGAAAATATGTTATTGGACAGTATGTTTGTTGTTTTCTAAAAAGGTTTGAGTGAGGGTGCTTTGTCAGAATTTAAATATCTGGTTATTTTGATGTTGATGTAACCTGAAATCTTTCTCTCTCACTCATTCTTGCTTCTTGCTGTCTCCTCTCTATTTTCCTTTATTCCTATTACTTCATTAGAATCAGTGTATCAGTTTTCATGTTAATGTTCAATTCATTTGAGAATTATGTGTTTACTAACGCATATATCTTTTCTTAAAAAAAGTATAATCTATATATCTATTGGGACATTAATATTAAGGTCAGTTAGGGTTTATGTATTTTTTAAATATACAATTTCTCTCTTTTTAAATCATGTTGTCGTTGTTGTAGTAGGGTTTTAATAATAATAAATAATAATAATAATAAATGGAACTTATATAGCGCTATATCTGCAAAGACAAATCAAGCGCATGCATTTAAAACCTAATCTTACATGTCATGGGCAATCAATGATAAAAAAATCAATAGTTTAAACAAACAGATATACAAACATGCTGCGCTGCATGCAAATTCTATGAAAAAAAAATTTCAATAGTAAAATTTTTTTTTAAAAGCGCACACACACACACACACACACACACCACACACACCCCAACCACACACACCAACCCCCACACACAACACACACACACACACACACACACACACACACCAACACACACAAACACAACACATATATATACTGTGTTGATATAACGATCGATTTTTTGCAGATCCAGAGCAGCTTTTGAAATTGACCTTTAGTATGTTTTCGTTTTTTATTGGGTGTTTCCTTAATTTCATATTATATTCTCCTGTTTGATTATTGAATAGAAAAACCTACTAAACGGGTCTTCTATTTTGATAGTTTACTTAAACGTACAGAACAAGAAAATAATACATAAATTACCCAATCAACCCTGCTTATATTATGGGCTCTAACTTCAGACAAGTGGCCAACAAAACAGGGCCTCCGAGTAGGCTACCTGAATATCAAAAAGTGCAACAAACAAAAAAGATTTACATTGGGAAACATACTATCAAACAGTGGAAATCAGTTTTCATTTGTTTTTTGCCTAGCTGAATCCCGACTTTCTCCAAATGTTACAGATGCACACATGAATATTCCAGGGTATCAAATCTTCCGTTTAAGATCCTCACAAACCCAAGTACACCGGGTTACTTACAATATATAGTCTCCTCGCTCAGTTGTAAAAGAATATAAACCTTGAGGTTATGACATTGAATCCAGTGGATGAAAAAAAAATTAAACACAATAGACCAGTATTAATAGGATTTATATACAGAAATCCTTCAGAAACCAGAGACGGCTAGAAAAATTCAACTCCCTTATGGACGAGGTAATACTTTTAAACAATGAAACAATTATTCTTGGGGGGTTTAAAATAACTTATTAAAACTTAAAACCCAAAAAATGGAGCCCCCAACATTACTATGTTTGGCCCTAGAACAACTAATAGATAGACCAACTCGGATAACAAATAACTCTAAAACATTAATTAGATCATATCTTACACTACTTACAAACAACACATAACAGAAGTATGTGTCCCTCATGTGGATGCAGTGATCATAAATCCAGTGTGCTTTACCTTGGTTTTAAAAATTCGTATCAAAATACCTAAAGTAGGGCATAAAACTATTTTTTACAGGAAATTTAAAACCTTTAACGAGCAAGATTTCCTTTCAGACTTGACAAACTCGCCATTACTTTGACATATACCAAATCAGAGACCCTGATGAAGCTGCTGAATTTTGGATTGGACATTTACCTCAGTAAAACGCAAACATGCCCCTTTCATAAAAAAAGAGTTCAAGAAAAAATCAAACCACATTGGATAACAAAAGACATAGAATCCGAATACACCTAAGAGACTATTTGAAAACAATGGTTTAAATGAGCAGTTAAGAGCACAAAGAAAAAAGTAACTTCACTAAAACGCAAATCAAAACGTTTATTACATTCAAAAGTTGTTAATTACAACTACGACTCTCGACAAGTATGGAAAGCATCAATTCATTATGTAATAAACCTATATCAAAAAGTCAACAGACAGTTAAAGATATATCAGCTGATGAAATTGGAACAACCACTTCTCAACATTGCCGACAAAGTAAAAATCAAATGACAAGTCAAATGAGATGAATTTTTCCATTATTAGACAATATTCGAATCAAAAGAAATAAAAATTCCATTTAACTACTGCATGACAATCTTTGGTGATGACGGCTCCAAGGTACTTGAAAAATTTCCACCTCCTCTAGTTTCTCGCCACTCATCTTGATGCGGTGGGAGGCGGTCGGTGTGGTACTGTTCACTAGGATCTTGCTCTTTTTGTGTGATCTCCATACCGTGGGCATTGGCTGTTTTTTCCAGTCTGGTGGTTGAGATCCTGGAGGGTTTTTCTTCACTGCGGCCCATGAGATCAATATCGTCTGCGAATCGAAGATTGCAGACTGGCCTTCCTCCTATTGTGATTGTGGTCTTGAAGCCCAAGGGGGGGCCTCCTGCATGATGTTCTCCAGGAACACTTTGAAAAGAACGGGGGGGTAGCGGGCAGCCTTGTCGAACTCCAACTGAAGTCCGGAAAAAAACTCCCGATTTCTCCCCCCATGAGGACTGACTGTGGGAGCTGTCATACAGCGCCTGGATGACTTGAAATCAGGTCCGTCAAAGCTATGTCTCTCATGACTTGCCAAGAGTTTTGCCACATCGATCAAAGGGCCCTTCTTGAAGTCAAGAAGTTGTTGTAGGCTGTAGTGATGTTGGAGATGCTTCTCTATGGATTCTGTTTTTGAAGACTGTTCGACAGTGCTTCGACCTGGTTGAATCGCCGTTCTTCTGATAGGTTTTCTTCTGCTTGGGGTTCAGTTGTTCAAGGCAATGGTGCATAATTTTGCTTGGAGGGGCTTACAGACTGTTTTGTTCTGTAATTTTGGCACTTCTTCGGGGTCTCCTTTTTTTTGAAGTGGGAAAATATGATGGATTGGGGGCCCCTTTTCAGGCCACCTTTGTGGGCCGATGCGTTGGCAGTGTTGTTAATGCCCTTGGACATCTCTGGCCTCCCTTCTTGATGAGCTCAGCCGGGGTTTTTTCAACCCCGGGGACTTGTCCCTTTTAAGGATCTTACTTTCCCTTTTCTCCTCTCCTCCAGCACCCGTGTGCTTTGGGGGTTTTGGGGCTGGGGGTCTTTTCCGTGAAGTTTTTTTCGGATCAGCCTTCACTTTTGTAGTTGGGAAAGGGGGCCCGAAAATCTGTCCATCTCTCATGATAGTGGCGCTCTCTGAAGGACTGACCCCTCTTTTTCTTCAAAAGGAGGGGCTTTGGCTGTGGGGGGCTTGGTTGTATCTGTGGCTGGGAGCTCTTTGCTGTCTCCTTTCGCCTTTTCCTTTTCAACCCTTGGAATTGTTCAAATTCCAGTTTCCCCCCTGGTTTTAGTCATCTTCTTTTTTGTTGACCTTTGGGCTGTTTTACTTTCGGCCGTTTTCGGGTTTTTTTTTCTTCATGGCTTTTTCTCCCTACGTTGGTCGCACAGGCCGGGGAAACTTGGTAACCCACGGTTGGTTTTTTTTTCCTCTCTTTCCAAAGGGTCTCCACGCTGTCTCCTGAATGGTCTTGCTGAAGGGTTTAATGGGTTGTTTTTATGTCATCTTTGGGGGAAATTCAAGCTGAAAAACTGCCCCCTATTCAGCTTTAAAGATTCAAAACTTTCAATACCTTGGGGCCGTCATCACCAAAGAAGGGGACGACACAAAAGGTAAAACAGACTTTTCTGTGCACTCTCCCCCAAGACTAAGCTGGCGAAAAAATGTGGAAATCAAACTCAGAAACCCACAAAGGTCAACTCTACAAGGCACCGCACATCCCTTTTCCTTGTACAGCTTGAAGCCCCTGGACACTTTTTCTGCCGGGGTTTAGAAAGTGTTTTTAAGCCTTTGGTGAAAAAGCCTCAGGCGGATCCGAACATCACCACAGAGACCCAAAAAAAAAGATAGTTGGGAGCAGATCAGGCATGGCTGGCAAACAAGAAAAAATTTCTATTACTCAAAAGGGGGAAATGAAGTGGGTTTGGCCCCCACAAAAAAGGCATAAAAAGCCTGTCAAAGACAGTCCTGCAGGGGGAAAGGTGGAAAAAGGGGCAAAGGAGGGGGACGCCACGCCAAAAACTGGATATTCCAACTCAGGAGGGGGACCGGCCCCCTGTTACCAAGCCTCCTGAAAACAGCCCGGGGGAAAGGAAAAACCCTTTGGCGGTCCTTGCAGCGTCCATGCGGGACCCAACGGTTGTCCCGACCAAAAGGGGTGACAAGACAAGGGAAAGCAAGGAAAACCCCCCGACGTTTGGAAAGGCCTGTCTCTTCAAAAAAAGTTCCCGAACACTATTTTTGCAATCTGAGGAAGAAAATTAAACTTTTGGGGAAAATTATAGTGGGGAACACTGACATAATTGTTTAAAATTTTGATAGAAAAAAAAACAACTTTTCCCGCCAATTTAAAGGCAAAAATCAACCCGCCACAAATCAGGTATATGTTTTCCTTTTAAATTTTCAAACCCAAATTTTAATTTTTGGGCTTTTCGAAACCTTTTGAAAAAACAATCCAAAAATCCCTTTTTCCTCTTTGTAAAAAAACAATATTAAATGAAAGCATCGGGTTTTCGTAAAAACATTCCTGTCCCCAAACCTTACACAAATTACAGACGTCTCCTACACAACTTCAATTTAAAATAAATATACAGGCCTTTTTTTGGTTGCTTTAAAAAACATTTGATGTAATCAATCATTCCTTTTTTGGGCTTTAAACTTCATTGTATAAACTAAAACCCGAAATGATAAAATCTTTTGAAAAAGCTTTTTGTCGAATAGGCAGCAGCTATTTAACTGCAAAAATTTTCAAACTCAGAACTATTTCCTATTAAACATGAACCAAAAGGGTCAATATTGGGTCCCCTTCTTTTTTTAAATAATAATAATAAATAATAAATAATATAGGAATTATATAAGGCCGAATCTTGTAAAACAAAACAAATCGAAGCGCTTGCACTATATCATTTACGCGCATGAAAACTTTCCTCAAAAATTAAAAGGCCCTATTTCAAATTTTAGACGTGTATGTACAAAACCAAAACACACAAACCCACCACAAAAACACACCCCCAACACACACACACACACACACAACCCCAAACCACACCCCCCCCCCGCACACTTAGGAATGAAATGCGTTGAAAAAGAGAGAGGGGATAAGGGAAAAGTTCAGGTAGGAAATAGGTGTTTTGGGCTGGATTTGAAGGTACAAGTAAAGGGTTTTTTTGGCAAAAGTAAAAGGAGGGGGGGTCATTCCACGGGGGGACGGCCCAGAAACAAAAAAAGATCGCAGCCATAGTGGTATGTTTAACGGGGTGTTCGAAAGCACAAAAGATCTGGGGGTGAACGAAGGGAACGGGATGGGTGTAAGGGAAGACAGTTAAAAAAGATAAGATGGTGCAGATTTGTGGAGAATTTGAAACAGGGGTTTTGTTTTTACTCCACTTTGGGGGAACGGCGGGCCCAGTAAAGGATCGCAGAAGAAGGGGATGTGTTCAGATTTTTTTTTTTTAGGACCAGTCAGCTGCAGAATTTTGTATGCGTTAGAGAGTGGTTGGGATGATGCTGGTAGGCCACCAAAAGAGAATTACATTTGTCTAAACGTGAAAGAAGAGAGTTTTGACGGCTTGGAAGTTGACATGGACGATATTGCAATCCCGTTATGCGCCGTAGTTAAAAGTAGCAAGACGGCAGGTCTGGGTGATGTTTTTTTTCAAGGAGTGTGTTGTCAAAAAACAACCCCCTAGATACTTCACAGAGTTGGGACAAAAGGAAACAAAACTGCCAAATTCATTGAGTTGTTGTGATGGGGGAAAGTTTAGGTTGGGGTCCCTATGGCTGGCTTGGGGTTTTTCAGCTTAATTTGTAACTTGTTCTGATCATCCATTTTTGTTTGTCTTAAAGGCAGTAGGACTATTTGTCGGAGGGAAGGCAAGTTTTAAAACAGTACCCTCCCCTAAAGCTATGTCCCAGATAAAAAATTGATATCAATATGGGGTTGTTTTTTTATATGTGAGAGGGGAGCATGTAGAGAGAAAGAGAAGGGGGCCCAGGATGACCCCTGGGGACTCCCATTCCATTATGAAGTTTTTGATTAAATTTTTTGTTTGCAATTTTTTTCTGGAATCGTCTGGAGGATAAAAGTAAACCGGTGAGGGGCTGTGCCATTAATCCAAACTTTTTTTGGGGGGCGAAAAAGAAGAATTAGTGATCTATATTCGAAGCTGCAGTTTAAGTAAAGAAATGAGGAGGAGTTTTTCCTGCTCAGAAGCAAGTAAAAGTGTATTAAAGTAGGGACAGGGTGGTTTGGGTGCTGTGGTTGGGGGGATGGGCAGTTTGAAAAGGGGGGGGGGGAGATCAGGGGAATGAAGGTGATGTTGAGCTGTTTGAGAAATTTTTTTTCTGGGAAATTTTAGAGAAAAATTAAAGTTTGGGGGCCCAGGTTAAAATTCTTTAAAAATTTTGGGGGATTGGGAGGGGGGTTTTTTTAGTGATTTTGGACATTTTTTTGGGAAGCTTGGGGGAAAAACGGGCGAGAGGGGGAGTTTTTTTTTTTAGTTTGTAATTAAAAATGGGGGAACAGGAAAAAAAAAGGGAAAGGCAGAGGGGGGGATGGGGGGTCGCTAAATTTTTGTCTTTCCCTTAGGTTTTTGTTTTTTTTTTTCAGGGAAAAAGGGAAGGGGAAAAAAGGGAGTTGCCAGGCTGGGGTTTAAAGGGAGGTGGGGCGGAAAAGAGTTGATTTTTTGGGAAAAAAGGTTTTATGTTGGGGAAATTTGGGAAAAAAAGTGTAATTTCTCCTTTGGGGGTGGTAAGAGGATTGTTTTTTGCGGGAAAAAAAGGTTTGGGGTGAGGGAAAAAAAAAAGGTTTTTTGGGTTTGAGCGCAAGAATTTGGGAAAAAAGGGGGATAGTTTTTTCCTTGAAAGGTTAAAGGTTTGACTTTTTATTTGTTTTTCAAAAAATGTTTTTTTTGATTTGGTTTTTTGGGTTTACCCCACTCTTTTAGTTTTGCCCGTTTCCTTCCAAAAATTTGTTTGGGGGTTTTATTCCCCATGGGCCCCACCCCGGGGGGTTTTTGGTCCAGGAAAGGAGGGGGGTAGTAACCCCAACTCTTTTTAATTTAGGTTTTAAAATGATTTCCCCAAATTTTTCTGGGTTGTAAATTTTTTGAAAAAATCCCCCCATTGAGGGGGCCCTAAAACCCCCAAAGACTTCAATAAAAATTAAAAAAAATTTTTGAAATTTTTCTTGGGCAAAAACCCTTTTAGTCCCAAAAATAGAAAAAAAATTATGTTTTTTTTGGGGAAAAAAGGGGGACAAAAAAAGGGAAAGATAAAAATTCCAACCCTTTTTTTTAAAAAAAAAATTTTAAAAGGGCCCCCCCCAAAACTTTTAAAGAAAAAAAAATTTTACTTACCCGACTTTATCTAAAAAAGTTTTTTTCTTTTAAAAAAGGGTCCAAATAAAAATAAAACTTTTTTTGGAATCCCCCTCCCAAATTTTTTTTTTTCCATCCAAACATTTTTACACCCCCCTTTCAAAGGTATTTTTGGAACAAACTTCCAAATTTAAAATTATAAAAAAAAAAAAAAAACGCTAAAAAAATCAAAACTAACCTAAAGATTAAAAAACTTCAAATAAAAAACGCAAAATTAACCAAAAAATTTTACCAGTTTTAATGGTATCCCCTCCCAAAACCAAAAAAACAAAAATTCAAACTTAAAAAAATCTAAAAAAATTATTGTTAGGTGGAAGGAAAAAAACCCAAAAAAACCCCAAAAAAGTAAAAAAAAAATCATTAACAGTAAAAATTTGAAAATTTGAAAAAAGGGGAAAAAAAAATTTTTTTAAAATTTTTTTAAATTTTCCCAAATTTAAAAATGTTTTTTTTAAAAAAAATTCCTCCCCTTTTTTGGGGGGGTTAAATTTTCCCCAAAAAATTTTTTTTTTATAAACTTTTTTTGGTTTCCTTTTTCCTTTCCTTCCCTCCCTCTCCCCCCCCTCTCTTCCTTCCCCTCTCCTCTCTTTCTCTCTCTCTCTTCCTTTCCTTCTTTCTTTTCCCTTTTTTTTTCCTTTTTTTTTTTCTTTATGCCCTTTTCTTGTTAAATTTAGTTTTATGTGGATTTGTTTTTTGATTAAGTGGGGTTTTTACTATTTAAATTGTTTTTTAATTTTTTTTTTTTTTTGTTGTTTTCTTTTGTTCTTTTATTTTCACTTGTTTAAAATATTGTTTTTTTATTATTTTTCTCTTTTGTTTTGAAAACCCCTTCCCCCTTATCCCCCCCCCCACCCCATCCTTTCCAATGCTTTTCTGTTATCATCGTTATGTTGTTGTTAGGGTGATGGGGATAATTTGTTATATTGTTGTCTCATGGTGAGGGGTGTTGTTGTTATAATTGTATCTTATTATAATATCATTATTTTAATCTTATTTGCTTCTCTTGTTTTTGATAGTTATTGTGTGAATATGTCTTTTTAAAAATGCTATTTCAAAATTTATGAGCGCAAAAAAGCACCGTTGTGGGTGGGGGAGGAGGGGAGGATTCTTTGAAGGAAATATTATCAGAAATGACGAATGCCTAGTATTTCTAACTTTTTTTTCCTTACCTTTTTTATATCAAAAGTATAAACGTGAAGAATGGATAAAACAGTAGTGAAGTAATTTTTTTTTGTCCTGATTTTTTGATTTTTTTTTTTTAATTTTTTAAAAATTTTATTTAAATGTTTTGGGGATGTGACCGCACGCGCTCAGGTGTGCATGAGTATGGTTGCGTGTTTTAATTTTGGGGGATTTTGTATTTTAACGACTGGCACTCACCAAATGGAAAGACAAAACCCCCCAGATTGATACATCTTGGCCCCAAACGATTTAAGCGAGCATAAACAAACCCAAAACAAGAATTTTCCCGGGCGTGATATTGGAGTGCCCAGACGGGTACTCATAAACCTACAGTAAGCTGAAGCCCAAGAACCAGAAGAGAAATCCCCGTTTGCGGTTCAAAGGGAAAAGCTAAAGGACCTGAAGTCGTGAAATCTTAAAAGCGAGATAGGGGGCAGATTTGCACATTGAATTTCCTCCATGATGACATCAAAACCCCCGAGACCTTCAGCAAGACCATCGGAGACAGCGCTGGAGACCCTTGGGAAAAAAAGGGAAAAAGAACCAAACCCGTGGGTTCCCAACGATACCCTGGACCTGTGCGAAACGAGGGAGAAAAGAGGAAGAACAAAAACCCAGAAAACGGCCAAAAGAGTATAGAACAGTAACGGGTCAATCAAGAAAAGATACTGGGGGCCATGGGGAACGGGTGTAAAAACAATGCCCCCAAGGTTGAGAAGGAAAATGGCAAAGGGACAGAAAAGAGGGACCAGCCCATCAAGGTACTAACCAAACCCCAGCAGCCAAAGACCCCCGTTATTGAAGACAAAGGGGGCAGTCCTTAAAGGGAAGGCCATATCATGAAGAGAGGGACAGAATATTGCAGGCCCTGTACAACTACAAGTGAAGGCTGATCCGAACAAACTTCACAAAAAGACCCCAGACCCAGATCCGAAGCCACGGTGCTGGGGGAAGAGGTTGGAAGAAGCGTAAGCCCTTGAAAGGGGGCAATCACCGGGTTGACAACACCCCGGTGAGCTCATCAAGAACGGAGGTCGAGTGACAAGGCTTAACAATCATCTGCCGGTTTTGGACCAGCAAAGAGTCCCCTGAACAGTGACCCAATCCATCATGTTCCCATTTCAAAAAAGGGAGCCCTGAAAAAGTCCCAAAAAAATTTTTTGAACAATCGTCTTAAGCCACCCAAGCAAAGTTATGCACGCATTGCTTTAAACAGACTGAAACACAAGAGAAAAAATTATCAGAAGAAAGCGGGATTCAGACCAGGTGAAGCCTGTCGAGTAGATTTCAACATCGAATGTCATAGAGAAGCATCTCCAACATCAGCTACAGCTCTACAACAATTCATTGACTTCAAGAAGGTTCGACGAGTGTGGCAAAACTCTGTGGCAAGTCATAGAGATATAGCTTCGACGAGGCCTTTATTCAATATCCAGGCGATGAGACAGCTCCCCCAGTGCAGTCCTCATGAGGGGAAAATCGGGGGTTTTCCGGACTTCAGGGGGAGTTCGAAAAGGTGCCCGCTATCCCCCCTTTTTTTTAAACGTTTTTCCTGGAGAACATCATGCAGGAGGCCCCCTTGACTTAAAGCCCACAACACAATAGGGGGAAGGGCCACTGCAATTTTCGTTCGCAGCTATTGATCTCATGGGCCGCAGTGAAGAAGAACTCCAGGATCCACCCCCAGTGGAAACCACCCAATCCCACGGATGGAACGCCGGAAAAAGAGCAAGCCCTAGGAACGTACCACCCCGACCACTCCCCCCAAATCAAGATGAGTGGCGAGACACTAGAGGGGGGGAAAAACTTTCGTCCCTTGGAAACAGCTCACAAAGAAGGACGAGCACACAAGAGGTGAAGATCAGATTGTGTGGCTTTTCTCCCCATGTAGCTGGCAAAGTGTGGAGAAACAAAATCAAACCCACACAAGGTCAACTCTCAAGGACTGCACACCCATTGCCTTGTACAGCTGTGAAGCATGGACACTTACTGCCGATTTAAACGTCGCATTCAAACCCTTTGAGATGAAGTCCCTCAGGGGTTCTAAACCATCCCCTACAGAACCGTAAAACAATGACTACTCGGCACAGTCGAGGCCTGGCTGGCAAAAAAAGAACCATTGCAAATACAGTCAAATGGGGGAAATAAAATGTTGGCCACACAAAAAGGAAAACACCCTGTAAAGACGCCCGCAGGGAATGGTGGGGGGGAAGCAAGGGGGGCAGGGACGACAGCAAAAGTGGATATCCAACATAAAGGAGTGGCCCGCCTAACGTACCAAAAACCCCTGAAAGCAGCCCAGGACAGAACCCTTTTGGCGGTCCCCTTGCAGCGTCCGTGGGGTACCCCCAAAGGGGTCCCACAAGGGATGAAAAAAAAAAAAAGAAAAGTAGTCTCCCGCAAAAAATTTTTTTGAAAAATTTTACTTTCAATGTCAATGGTGGTCTAAAAAGCATTCTAGAAAATTCTTTTTATTATTTTATTTTTGCTTATTGGTTCCATTGCTCATCCTTTGTTATTTCTTGTGTTCATTTTGAAAAATGAGTTTACGTCAGAGCTTAAAGTCGTATCCCTTCAAAGAGATTTTATTTTGGTTTTTTTGTTTCCCTTACGTTTAAAAACATTTGTGATTTTTTTTTGTATATATTTTATTTTTCAAAAGAAAGTCGTGTATAAACCCCCCCTTTTCAATAGGCCACTTTGGGCAAGACAATAAAAATTTTCAAGGGGGAAAAACCCCTCTCTTTCTTTCTTTCTTTCTTTTTTCACTGTACCTATCCCCTACTTTCCCGAACCAACACCCCAAAAAAATAAATTAAAAACCCCAAAAAAACCCAAGAAAGCAACAACTGAAAGCCCGGGGGACTCTTTTAAAGATGTTGTTCGCTCGGGGGAAAATTGTGGTGTGGTGGTGGGGTTTGTGAGTGTGGTGGTGGGTGTGGGAGTTTAGGGGTTTTGTAGTGGTGTTTTTTGGTGGTGGTTTGGGGAGTGGTGTGTTGGGTTTGTTGTGGGTGTTGGGTGGTGGTGTGGGTGTGGGAGGGGTGTGTGTATGTGTGGGGTGTGGTGTGTGGTGAGTGGGGGGGGGTGGTGTGTGTGTGAGTGGGTTGAGTGGGTGTGGGTTTTGGGTGTGTGTGTGGGTGGTGTGTTTGGTGTGTGTGTGTGTTGGGAGTGTGTTGGTTGGGGGGTGTGGTGTGGTGGTGGTAGTGGATGGTGTGGTGAGTGTGTGTGTGTGGGAAAAATTTATTTGGGGGTGGTGGTGGGATTGGGTTTTTTTTGATGTTTGGGGGATTTTTTGTTTAAAGTTTGAAAATTTTGGTAAGGGGAACTTTTTTTGCATTTAGTTTAAGGGAAAGGGGGAGGTTTGCTTTTAAAAGGTACCCCCCCAACACAACCACAAAATTTTCAACAAACACAACAACCCAACCCCACACCACCACACAAAAACACACACACAACCACACACCAACACAACACACACACCCAAAAACACCCACACACACCACCCCCAACACACACACACACCCCAAAACCCCACACACACACATCACACAAACAACACCCCACACACACACACACAACACACCACACACACACCACAAAAAAAAATAACAAAAAACACAAAAAAAAAAACACCCCCCAAAAAAAATCACAAACCCCAAAAATTTTAAAAAAAAACCAAAAAAACCCCAACCCCAAAAAACAAAACCCAAAAAAAAAACCACCAAAACCCAAAACCATTTAAAAAACCCAACCAACCAACAACCCCAAACAAAAAAAACAAAAAAAACACACCCCCCCAAAAAAAACCCCCACAACACACAACACCCCCCCCAAAAAACAACCCAAAACCCCCAACAAAAAAAAAGGGGGGGGAAAAAAACCCCAAAACAAAACCCAAACCCCAAAAAAACCCCCCAATTTCCCCCTTTTAAAAACCCCAAACAAAACCCCCCAACCCCCCCCAAAAAAACACCCCCAAAAACCCAAAAGTGTTGGGGTTTTGGTTTTGGTTTGTTTGTTGGAAAAAATAGTTTACTTGTTTTTTTTTGAACCCTAAAATTTTAATGGGGTTTGGGGGTTTTCACGGTTTCAATTAAAAAATTTCCTCATAAATTTCAAAAGCTTTTTCCCCACCCCATTAAAAAAATTTTTTCCTTTTCCCCTTAATACTTGGCCAAAATCCCCTTTTATTTTTCTTTTTGGGAACCTCCCGGTGGTGGGGGTTTTAATGTGGGGTGTTTGGGGTGGTGGAGGGGCCTTTTTTTGCCCCAAATGGGGATTTTTGGGGGAATAAAAAAGGGGTTAAAACCCGGGATTCTTTGGGGGGGGGGTTTTTTGGGGGCCGGGTAAAAAAAATTTAACAAAGAACTTAAAAAAGAAAGAAAAACAAAACCAAATAAAAAAAAAAAAAAAAACCCACCAAATTTTAAAAAAAAATTTTTTTTTTTTTTGGGTTTATTTTTTTTCCCCCTTTGGTGTTGGTTTTTTTTGGGAAATTGTAAACCCTGGCAAAAATTTCCCGAAAAGAAAAGCATTTCCCCTTTTTAAGACCTGGTTTCAAAATTTAAACCCTTAATACACAAATGGGGGCCAATTTTAAAAAAAAAACCCAAAAATTATTAAAATCAACCCAAAAAACACAGAACACCAAAACCCCAAAAAACCCCCGAAACCCCAAAAAACCCCAAAAAAAAAACAAAAAAACCCCACAAAACAAAACCCCCAAAAATTTTTAAAAAATTTTTAAAAAAAAAAGCCAAAAAAACAAATATAAATTTAAATTTTTTAAAAAAATTTTTAAAAAAAAAAAGGGAATGAAAGAGAGGGGAAAAGAAAGAATTGGAAAAAAAACTTTTTGCCCCCTAAAAAATTTTAAAAAAAAAACCCCGGGGGGAACAAAAAATTAAAAAAAATTTTTATAAAAAAAAATTTAAAAAAAATCAAACCCCAATTTAAATTTTGGACTAAAAAATTTTTCTTCAAATTTACTTTTAAAAAAAAGTCAAGGGGGAAAAAGAAAAACCCCACCCCAAAACCAAAAAACACCCCCAAATAAAAAAAACAAAAAAATTTTTTTAAAAAAATAAAGAAAAACCCTTTAAAAAATAACAAATATAAAAAAAAAAAAAAAAGACCAAAAAACCAAACCCCAAAATTTTAAAAAAAAAAAAAAAAAAAAAAAAAAAAACCCCCCCTAAAAATTTTAAAAAAAATTTATACCCCCAATACAATCAATATAAAAAAAACAATTTTTCCCCAAAAAAAATCAATAAATTTTTAAAATTTTTTTTTAAATTTGATTTTTTAAAAAAAATTCCTTTAAATTTTTTAAGAGATGGCCTCCCCCCAAAAAAAAGTAAATTTTCTTAAAACCCCGTGGTTTTTAAAAAAAAAACCCATTAGTCAAATTTTAATAAAATAAATTTTAATTAACCCCTTCCCCAAAAAAAAAAAGCATTCTCTGTAAATTGATTTGTTTTGAAATTAAACAAAAACAAATAAAATGAAAGGGGGACCAAAACAACCCAAAAAAAAAAAATTCAACACAAAACCAGAAAAAAATTACCCAAAACCCCAAAATATCAAAAAAACCAAATAAAATAAAATTTTTTTTTTTAAAAAAACCCATTAAACCCCCCCCCAAAAAAAAAATCCAAACCCTTTTTTGAGAAAATGACAAAAACCCCCCCCCCCAAAACAAAAACACAAACCCCAAATTTTTTCAAAACCCATTAAAAACAAAACCAAAACCCCCTCCCCAAAAAAACCCAAAAATTTTTAAAAAAAAAAAAAATTTTTAAAAAAAAAAAAAAACAAAAAAAATCAAAAACGCAAAACCCAAAAAAAAACCCAACACCCACCAAAAAAACACCCCCCCCAAAAAAAAAACCCCCAACAAAAAACAAAATAGGGTTTAAAAAACTTTTGAAAAAACCCTTATATTTCCCTTTTTAGGGTTTGTTTTAACTTTTTAAATTTTGTAAAAAATTCTTTAAGCTAAACAAAAACCAAAACTTAAATTTTAGGGGTTTTTTTAAAAAAAATATAAACCCATTTGTTTTTCTTTTTAAAAGCAAGGGTTTGTATTTTAAAACCCTTTAAAAAGGTTTTTTTCTCAACCCCAAAATTTTTTCTAAAGTTTTTTCATCCCTAATCTCCTTTATATTTTAAATCCCCTCCCGAATTCATATGAAGCAAATTTTTTAATGTTTTTTTTTTTTAATTTTAAAATTATTCATTTTTAATTTTTGGATTTCCCCCCAAAAAACACAACCAACACCCCACCCAAAAAAAAAAAAAAAAACCCCCAAATTTATAAAATTTTCATATTTTAAATTAATAATTTTTTTTAAAAAATAATAAATACCTTTTTTTACCCCACCCCCCGGCCCCCTTTTTTCAAATTGGCCCCTTTTTTAAAAATAACCTCCCCGTTCCACCACTTTTCTTTTTATGGCAAGTGATTAAAATTTTCCCCTTCCCCAAAAGCCCCTTTTCACTTTTAATCCGCCTAAAATATTTTTCAAGTTCCCCGTCTTGTTTTCCAAAAACCCTGTGGCCCCTCCCCCCTTTTTCCAAAAGTTTTCTTTTGGGGGGTTTTGTGGGGGGGGGGGGGGTTGACAAATTTTTTTTCTCTTTAAAGATCAAAGGTTTAAAGGGGGTTTTAAGCTGTTTTTTTCATTTGTGTTTTGGCCCTTTAAATTTTTTTTTTAAATTTTTTAAAATTTTTTTTTTTTTATTTACGCCCGAAATCCCCGACAGCAAAAAAAGATTTCAGGATTTTTGGGGGAATGGAGGGAAATTTTGTGTTTCTCTGACTCAGGGTGTTTCGTGTGGTTAGAAATGACTTTTTTAAAATTGTTTTTTGCCTGTTAGATGTTTTAAAAAGTATTTTGGAAATATCATTAAAATTCTAAAACACTTTAACCCCCCCCCCTTAAATTTTGGTTAAAAAATTTTAAATTCCAAAAATAAATCTTTTATGCTAAAAAAAAATGAACCCCGTTTGTTCTTGAAAATTAACCCCGAAATCCTGAGGAAATTTTTTTCACCTGGGGAAAAAGTTTTTGTGGCTGTCAAAAATTCAAGTGATAAGTATAAGACCAAACCAAACTTCCTTAAAACTTCCAAATTTTTTTTTTCATGAAACCCCTTTCCTCCTGTTTTTTTTTATGTTTTATTTTAAAAATAGTTCATTTAAATTGTTTTGCAAGAGGCGTTTATGAATTTGAACAAAATTGTGTTTCAATTTTTTTAAATTGGTGTTTTTTTATTCAGATTCATTTTTCCAATGCCTTTTCAAATTTTTGGGGCCTCTCTTCTCTTGCCTTCGACTGTTCCTTGCAAGAGGTTTTTGCTATGTATTTGTGTCTTGTGGTGTGACTCAAACCACATCAGATGTTCTCTCATTATGGTGGAGAGCAAAAGGTCTTGGGGGCCCTCACGCTTTTGATTTTCCCTTCTTTCACATAGTGGTTGGGTCTTGTTTCTTTGATGATATTTTGAGGAGTCTTCTGTGGGCACTTGTTCTCGAATGCTTGGATTCTCCTGTCTGCCTGACAGAGTCCATAGATTCACAGCCATATAGGAGATAATATCACGAGGATTTGTAGAGTGGTATTGGTGCAGAAGCCGATGTTGTTGCTTCTGATTATCCTCTTCGAGTTTGGCTAGAGCAGATGTTGCTGTTGCAGCAAAATGCTAAGCTTTCACTTCATTGTTTTGATGTCTTCTTGGTTAGATGGAGCCCTAAGTATTTGAATTGACTCAAACCTCTTCCAGTATATTCTCCATCACTTTATTTCCGTGCTGTCATTACTTGCGCTGTTTGACCATGATCTTTGATTTCTCTGTACTGACGTCCAATGCCGTATGCGTCTCACAATCGATCTGATAGACTATCTGTGAGGTTTTGCAGATCTTGTTTCCTGCCGCCCATGAGGCAATGTCAATCATGCAAACTGAGGTGCAAAGGGTCTTCCACCATATGGAATGGAAGTGTGGTGGTTGTTGCATTGTCCTGTCATGATTGGTTTTCGAGGAAGAGGTTGACAGAGTACAGGTGAGGAGAAGCAGCCCTGAACGGACCCCAACCGTGATCTTGAAGAACTCGCCCATTGTGATTTGTTCCATGAAAACTCACTTCTTGCGTTCTCGTACAGTGCCTTGATGACTTCAATGAGGTAGTTGTCAATGTGAAGTGCCTGAGTAACTTGCTCAGACACAACTGTCATGCCAAACCTGTAAAAGGAAAGGCTTTTTTATGAAATCCTATTAAATTGGTGATACAAGTCCTTTTTAGTGTTGTAGAATGTTTCACTATCAGAACTCCAGATTGAAATTTGTTCCATGTCTGCGTTTGGTCTAAGCCGGCTTGTTCTTCTGCGAGGATTATTCCGCTTGGTTTTTTCAAGTCTGTTGAGGACTACCTTGAAGCATGATCTTGTAGGATGTTTTTTTGTTTGTTTGGGGTTTTTGCTGCCTGCATCTTCTGTGTACGTCCCCCGTCATGCTGTTTCCCACGGACCGCTTATTCCAATCATCCCCCGCCACAGAGCCATATCCAGATTTGTTCTGTATCATTCCACAGAGTCGGATGTCCACAGGGAGCCCATCACTATCATGCCGCCGTGGGGCCACCAGCCAGAGGGCCCTGCACTGCTGCTGGGTCCCTTTGGTGGTGTTCAGTGGTGCCTGTTCTGAGCTAACATACGCAGGACACCACCTACTAAGCCCCTACTAACGACAGTACTAGCTCAGTAGCGGAGCCAGAACAGAGTGAGTTGCCCACCCGAGATGGCATGCAACAACAATGTCCCTCAACGACTGTCTCTCCACAAACCTCCAACCCCAAAGGCTTTGACACAAACTCGTACATAGGCACAGAAGGTATGGAGAAACCGAATCTGAGGTCACCCATGAGACCCAGAGGCAACAGCGACCCACCGAATCAGAGCAATTTTTTGTTTAATTGCATGAGATCAATGATCAATGAGGATGGCATAATGATGCTGCTGTGGAAGTGCATAATGCTTTGAGACTGATTGACAGGTTGTACTCTACGCTACTATCATAATAAATATCCCGGCGTCAAAAAAACCGGGGCCCGGAGAATACAAGACACCTGCAGTGTTGGTCAGGTAATTTTGAGCAACACTCTCAAACTCGCATTCGTTAAGTGGATGAAGCTCGAACTGTGTGTTCCAGTCTTCCCACTGAGCACACAGCACACTCACTGGCAATCACCTGGGTAGGAGCCCGGCCGGAGTCCGAAAAAAACCCTATGACTCTTAAGAGAATCGAACCCCGAACCTTCCCAGTCCGTAACCAAGGCGCTAACCACTGCGGCCATGACGGCTGGTTGCTAGGATGTCTATGAGACTGAGGGTTATGTAGTTCTGGCATTGTTTGAGGTTTCCTTTCTTTGGTAGGGGTATTACAAGAGACTGTGTTCATTCTTCTGGCCATTCTTTGGTGTCGTGAATCTTCTGACAAAGTTCTGTGAATCGCTTTGCCGTACTAATGAATGTCTAAAAATAGTGGTATTGCTGACTTTACTGTAAGAAAAGTGCAGCTGTGTCTGCATAACCCGGCTACAATTATTATCAACATCTATTTCTTATGAATATCAATTAAGTAAATACATTAGTCGTGCCCTAGCCCAGCAGATTTCCAGCTCAAAGATTTATGTTAGGTAGGGAATGCGAATGAAGAAGAAATCACGAGAAACTGTTATGAATGCTATGCTGAAAGAAAAACACCCCGAAAACACAAAATCTGTAATCACTTACCTGTTGAATAAGATGAACCTGATTTGATTGGGGCTTTTTTTTTGGTGCTTATTCTTGGTGATGATCGAACTGAGTGTGTACCTTTGCACTTGGATTTCAGAACCCCTCTCAATGAAGGCACACTACAAAAGCAAAATGTCTCCTTGCAGCATCAGTGTTGCAGCTCCTGTCTCTGTCCTTCCTTGCTGAAGAGTGGGCCGTGTTGGCTGCCAATCAATACTTTCCTGTTGCAGCTATCAAATCAAAGAGTGCGTGGAAAGGCTACTTTCAGTTCATTAATCGGCTTTCTTTTCTCTCCCTTCCCCCCCCTCCCTTCCCAGACCTGTTCCAGCAAGCCAGTGTTATTGTATTAACAAAGAGTCATGTGTGTAGGATTTTAAAAAAATTACCTTGGCCTATTCCTATCTCTTTTTTTTTAAAGTGTAAGATATCAATCGGGACGGGATGGCTCAGTGGTCGGAGCACTCGCTTTCCCCCAGCCAAGTTAAGCAGCGTCGAGCGTGTTTACCACTTGGATGGGTGACCGTTTGCGCGCCTTGGCTTCAGTACAGTTCCCCAGTTCACCCAGCTGTAAATGGGTACCTGCCCTCTTTAGGGTCAGGGAAGGTAAAGCAGCGAGGGAGAGGAGATGGGCGCCGCCCTCAATATGCTGGCCCTAGAGAGGTCTCTGTCGCCTCGCTCCCCTACGACCTTATAGGTTATGGGACTCCTTTACCTTTACCCTTAGGATTCCATCTTATCAAGTGATAGTGCTCTCATTGTATAACATGTGACAATCATCTGTGTGTGTGTGTGTGTGTGTGTGTGTGCGTGTGTGCGTGTGCGTGTGTGTGTGTGTGTGTGTGTGTGTGTGGTGTGTGTGTGTGTGTGTGTGTGTGATTTTTAAGATAGAATTTTACTACTTTCTGTGGTAAATGTTTTTGTTTATGTATATTTGGCTGTGACTACTTGAATTCCTTCTGTTATTGATTTTTATGATAAAATTCTGGTATGGTATTATCTTGTAATGTGTGCGAGGTGATGTTTGTATATTGTGTTGTTTTAATTCTTCTGTAATAAATGTTTCTTTGTATTTACATTTTTTAATCTAAGGCTTGTAACATGCATGAATTTCCTCTGTTAGTGAGGTGTATATAGGGACTTGAATTCCCTCTTAGGATGCGGGGAGGTGGGGGGGGGTGAGGGCTGTCAATATAAATACCATCCCACCTTCTGGAAATTCTGTGCTAGAAATTCCTCTTTTCTATCGCTCTCTTTGTTTCTGCCTTGTTCCTTTTCTTCCTGCCACCTCCTTCTTGTCTATTTTCTGCCTTCTTGGTCCATTCTGCCTGCCTTTTCCTCCAGAAAGACTTAGTCGGTTGCCCTGGGCCTGACATGTCCGGTGCTTAAACGGCAGTGTGACTCATTTTTCCGCTCATATAACAGACAACAATAGTTGCTATTTGAGCGTTGGAGGATGAAGAAGAATTGAATAAAGGTGCCATAACCCCCTTGAGGCCATATTTGGGTTGCCACCTCGTTGAAAATTCAAGCCCAATCGAACAACTATACCAAAAATATAACCCTATCCCTACTGCATTCCTCAGCTGCAAGCAACATGATACCTGAGAATACAAATCTTGTTTGTCACTTTTGAGGGTGGAAGGGAGGGAAGGGGGGGGGGGGGGCGAAGGGCCAGGCAATGCAGTCTACAGATAAGGTCTTTGTTTTGGGTTTGTCCTATACTCATTGAAAGATTAAATTTTCAAGCATGTAGGATTATGCTCATGGTGTTGTTGGTTAACTGATTTTATACCAGTGCATATAACAGACTAGACGGGAAAGTGCACCCCTTCTCCCCACCCCACCTCACCTTCTCACCCACCTGTGCCATGTTCTAACTTGCTTATGACGAGGAGCCTTGATCAAAAATATAGTATAGGTGATCCGGATCTGGAATGACCTCCCTCTCCCACTTCGCCAAAAGCCTACTTATGACACTTTAAAATCCAGCCTCAAGACATATTCATTCCAAATCTGATTTTCCCCCTCTTGTTTCATCTCAAATCTATCCCTGCCTAAAAAAAGCCCAAATCCCATCACTCTGCCAAAGTGAATAACCTCTGTGTGTGTGTGTGTGTGTGTGTGTGGTGTGTGTGTGGTGTGTGTGTGTGTGTGTGTGTGTGTGTGTGTGTGTTTTGTTTCTTGTTGTCTTCAATTTAACGTATGATCCCTCTGAGTGATATTAGACGACGTGTGTGGTGTGTGTGTGTGTGTGTGTGTGTGTGGTGTGTGTGTGTGTGTGTGTGTGGTGTGTGTGTGTGTGTGTGTGTGTGCATTTGAATTTGTTAACTCTGTTAATTGTTATTAGTTGTATGTGTAGGGGTGTATTGAATGCAAGCGCTTTGATTTCTTTTTGTAAGATATAGCACTATAAAAATTCCATTTATTATTATTATTATTATTATTATTATTATTATTATTATTATCATTATTAGCCAAGTACACTCATTCTTGACTAACTTTTGGATGGCTAGACATTTCTTATCTGTTTCCACTTTTCTCTCACTTTGTCTGTTTTGTATGATTGTTTGTGTATTTGTCTGATAAGTTTTGTTTGTTTGTTTGTGTGTGTGTTGATTCGCTGATTTGTTTCTCTGTTTGTTTGTTTTGTTCGTTCCTTCCATCTCATCTTGCAGCTTACTTGTATGTTTGTCTTGCAAGTTTGTTCCTTTTTTGTCATTTACTTTCACTTTGTCATTTCTTAATATTGGGTTAAACAGCAAGGGATTCTGCCAATTTTTCCCCAAACGTTTCCTTGTTTATGTGATAGATATGTCATTTTGGGAAACCTTCAATTGGTTCGTGATTTCTGTATGTTCAATGCTGTTAGTATATATTCAGTCATTTTTTTCCGCCCCTATCTTCTTCTTCAGTCATTGTAGGGATCATTAACCGCTGTGTGAATGTTGGTGTTGTACTTCAGCACAATATGGCCATTAGCTTGTTGTTGCTATGCGCTGCTGATTCTGTTCGTTATCTAACATTTGTTTTATGCTTATTGAATGTATAAACACTATTTACACCAAGAGCCCTGGACAGAGCCCCATCTGACTCAAACGTTTTGGGGCAGACCCCTCTCTCTCTCTCTCTCTCTCTCGCTCTCTCCTCTCTCTCTCTCATCTCTCTCTCTCTCTCTCTCTCTCTCTCTCTCTCTCTTTCTTTCTTTCTTTCTTTGTCTTCTGTCTGTCTCTCTCTCTCTCATTGTTTCTTTTTCTCTTTTTTTCTTTTTTTTCTTCTTTTGTTGGTTTGGTTTTTCTTTCTCTTTTATTTTGTTTGTTTGCTTTGGTTGTGGGATTTTTTGGTAGTGGTGGGGTGGGTGGGGGTGTTTTAAGGGTTTTCTTTTATTAGTTTGCTTTGGGGGGGGGGTTGTTGGGGGGGGGGGCAGTTTTGAAAAGGGTTATTTTCCCCATGTTTCTACTGAAAAGGGTTTGAAAAAGTCAGATCGCTGAAAAAGGGAAAGTCAGCAGGGGCTGACAACATTCCAGCTGAGTTGGTTCAAGCTGGAGGGGAACCCATGATCAGCGCCCTACTAAGAATCTGCAACAAGATCTGGCAGACCGGAAAATGGCCAACACCATGGACACAGTCACTCATCATCACCCTCCCCAAGAAAGGAAATCTACAACAATGCCATAATTACCGCACAATCAGCCTCATATGCCACCCAAGCAAGGTCATGCTGCAGATAATATTGAATAGACTGAAGCCACAAGCAGAGACCATCATTGCTGAGGAACAAGCAGGTTTCAGAGCAGGCGCAGCACAACAGAACAGATATTCAACCTCAGAATACTATGTGAGCGGTACCTTCAACGTCAACAAGACCTTTACCACGTTATTTTATCGATTTTAAGAAGGCATTTGACAGGGTGTGGCATGCACTTTGTGGGCAACCATGAATTTGTACAGCATCAATGCAAACCTGATCAGAGTCATCAAACAGCTGTACAGCGAGGCCACCATGCAGTGTACTACAACAACAACATGGAGAATGGTTTCGAACAACAGTTGGAGTAAGGCAGGGCTGTCTACTCTCACCCACTCTTTTACAACATCTCCTTGAGAGAATCATGGTTGATGCACTGGAACATCATGAAGGATCAGTCAGCATTGGTGGCAGAACGATCACAAACCTCCGCTTCGCAGATGACATTGATGGAATAGCAGATCAGAAAAAGAGCTTGCCAGCCTAACAGAACACTTGAATAAGGCCTCCAAAACATACGGCCATGGAAATCAGTGCAGAGAAGACCAAACTGATGACTAAATAACACCAACGGCATTAGCACTGATATCAGGGTTAATGACCAGAAGCTGGAAACTGTTCAAAGCTTCAAGTACCTGGGAGCCATTGTATCAGACCAGGATCCAAGCCAGAAGTAGTATGCAGGACTGCACAGACAATAACAGCTTTGTCAAAGCTAAACCACCATCTGGAGAGATAAAAAATATCCCACTTATCTCCAAGATCAGACTAATGCGCTCCCTTGTCATATCCATATTTCTGTATGCCTGTGAATCATGGACCCTGACTGCAGATTTGGAGAGAAGAGTACAGGCGGTGGAGATGAGATGCTTTCGGAGACTCCTTGGCATCTCCTACAAAGACCACATAAGCAACGAAAGCGTGCATAACAGAATCCAGCAAACCATTGGACCCCATGATAACCTTCTAACGATCGTGAAAAAGCGTAAACTTAAATGGTATGGGCATGTCACAAGATCCAAAGGACTTGCAAAGACAGTTTTTACAAGGCACTGTCCAAGGAGGAAGAAGAAGAGGCAGACCAAGGAAGAGCTGAGAGGATAACATCAGCGAATGGACAGGCCTAGAACTCAACAAAACCCTGAGAAAGGCAGAACAGAGAGAGGAATGGAGGGAACTGGTTGTTGAGTCTTTGAGGGTGCCCCCACGGTTGTCAGACTACGGGACAGATAGATAGACAGATATATGTATATAGATATCTCTCTCTCTCTCTCTCTCTCTCTCTCTCTCTCCTCTCTCTCTCTCTCATCTAATATAATATATATATATATATTATATATATAAATATATATATAAATATATACATATATATATATATCGAAAGACAGTCAAATATGTGACCACCCAAAGCCAGTCAGGACGGATGGTTCGTTGTTACAGGACACTGTCCAGTCTCACCGATGGTTGTCTGCATGCTAGAGGTAACCTGCCTGCCTGCCTAGACAGCAACAAGTCTGGGTTGGAAGTATGCGGTGGTTTGATCCCCGTTTGGGCCCCCAACTTTTCTCCCATCCATTTGACCATGAGTGGTGGTCTCAGTGCTAGTTTTTTCGGATGAGACGACAAACCGAAGTCCCATGCACTACACAACATTATTTCGCGCACGTGAAAGAACCCATGGCAACAAGAGAGTCGTCCCTGTCAATATTATGTAGAAAAAATGTAACCCTGATAAGGAAACAAATACAGTTGCAGACAGGAAATTTAAAAAAAATGATGGGTGGCACTGCTCTTGTGGCGATGCGCTCTCCCCGGGAAGAGCAGCCCGAATTTTACGCAGAGAAATCTGTCGTGACCTAAAGTGGTATGAATAAATAAAATAAAAAGAGTCTTTCGGACAGAATGATATACCGCGCCTCTGTGTGCAACACATATTCAGAGCCACATAAAAACCTCCAAGGCATCAATATGAGTTGTTCATGGCAATATTCTGAAGACAAAGGTCACTCGCATCAGGAAACAAGAACAACACATTCAGACAGGAAAATGTGAGGAAAAAAAGAAGAAATGACTGGGTGGCGCTGCTCTTGTGGCAACGTGCTGTCTCTGCTGGGAGTGGCCCCAACATCATGCAAGAAAGCAGCTGTGAGTGAAGACCGTAAACAATACAATTCGGTGTTGTCTTGTTTCGCCTTGTCACGTCTTGTCTTGTCTTGTCTTGACCTGTCTAGCTCATGTTGTCTGGAATTGTCCTGTCTTGTCTTGTTATATTTCCCAAGATAAAAACAAGATGACTGTTTCCGATGAGGGTCATTTCCAGACGGAAATACCATTCTTCTTTTTGTTTTATATGTATGTGTGTGTGTGTGCTTTTGAAAAAACATTTGACTATTGCAATTTTATTTCATAGATTTGGTCTGCAGTACCATGTTTATAATATCTGTTTGAACTATTGATTATTTGTCATTGGTTGTATGACTGTGTAAGATTAGGTCGAATGCATGCGCTTTGATTTGTCTTTGCAAGATATAACGCTATATAAGTTCCATTTATTTTTATTTTTATTATTATTATTATTATTATTATTAGTAGTAGTAGTAGTAGTAGTAGTAGTAGTAGTAGTAGTAGTAGTAGTAGTAGTAGTAGTAGGTCACACAACACTTGTAATTTGCATACTGTGCATTCCTTTCGCACTATTTTAACATAAACAAGTGTCTGCTGATCAAAATAAAACTTAATGCAAAAAAAGCAGTGTGTGTTCTCATGTAAATCAAGCAAAAATAAATGGTCATCTTTAGTTTATTTTTTGTTTCATGTTAAGGACTAGCACCCTGACCTTAAGTCTGGAGTGAGTAGTGGTAAAGAACATCACATCTCAAGCCCTTAGAAACATGTTTAAACTAGGGCTTTTTTCGGCGTTCTTGACAGTACTGGTTGTGCCAAACCCCAAACCACTAGTGTGTCAATGTTGACACAGCCATCAAGTGTTGTGTTATTCATGTTTCTTGACTTTATGTTAGGTGCCTCTGATCTGCATTGCCCTGTTTGCAAAATTAAAGGGGTGTGTATGTGTGCATGCATGCATGTGTGCGTGTGTGTGTGTGTGTGTGTGTGCGTGTTGTGTGCGTGCGTGCGTATATATATGTGTTGTGTGTGTGAGAAAGAGAGAGAGAGAGAGCGAGAGAGAGAGAGAGAGAGAGAGAGAGAGAGAGAGAGGAGAGAGAGAGAGAGAGAGAGAGAGAGAGAGAGAGACTGTGGTGGAGGAGGGGCGTGACTGTGTGTGTGTGTGTTGTGTGTGTGTGTGACTGTTGTTGTTTGCTTTGATTTCACGTCTCTTCACTCAAAGTGATATAAGAAAGATAACTGTGTGACTATGTGTGTGACTGTTGTGTGCGCGTGTGTGACTGTGTGTGCATGTGTGGTATGCGTGTTGTGTCTGTAACTATGTGTGTGTATGTGTGCGTGTGTTTGTGTGTGCGTGTGTGTATGCGTGTGTGCTGTAACTGTGTGTGTGTATGACTCAGCTCTGTGTGTGTATGTGTCAGTGTGTATGTTCTTGTGTGTTGCGAGGAGAGGAGGCAAAGGAGAGAGAGAGAGAGAGAGAGAGAGAGAGAGAGAGAGAGAGAGAGAGAGAGAGAGAGGGGGGTGGGGAGGGGAGGGTAATAAGTTCTGCTTTATTGGAGTCAGTGACCTACATTTCAGACCCATGTGAGCAAGGGGGTGGGGGAAAGGAGGGGGAAGGGGGGGGGGGGGGGGCAGAGGAGCACAAAAGTGTGGGGATAAAAAGAACACAGGTCAATATGTACAGGTTAGGGTTGTAGCTGTTTTCTATGTACCCTCAATAAGATTTTTATTATTTAATTAACAGATTTGACTGAATTCTGTCTGTCTGGCTGGCTGTCTGTCTGTCTGTCTCTACCCTCAATAAAGATAATTTTTTTGGACAGATTTGACCTGATTTCTGTCGTCTGTATGTCTCTCCTCTCCTCCCTCGGGGCGAGTCGAGGGGAGTCATTCAGTCAAGTGAGTGCATGTATTTGTTTGTGATGTGTGTGGTGTGGGAAAAGAGAACTCGAACTCGAAACTCGAAAGGTTTCGTATGGCCATACCCCCAAAAAGGGGTAAATAAAAATTTCAAACCAAAAGGGGGGTGT
>CM054149.1:62269235-62270994 GCA_028751875.1 Rapana venosa | reverse complement strand
AGAGAGAGGACTAATGGAAATGTACGTGTATGCAAATGCGTGCATGCGTGCGGCGTGCGTTTGTGCGGCCTGTGTTTTTTTTGTTGTTGTTGTTGTTGTTGTTTTCTTTTTCTTTTTCTTTTTCTATCTTCTTATTTTATTTCGAGGATAATGGAATAAGCACGCATGTGCTTTTTCCCCATCTATTCCCGTGTGTATCATCATCATCATCATCATCATCATCATCATCATCATCATCATCATCATCATCATCATCATCATCATCATCATCATCATCAGACCCGTGACTTTGGCGGTCGTGGGGGAGACACGAAAGACGATGCCGTGGTAAGCCTCCTCCATCCATCTCGGTCCTCGGCTCTGCGCGTAGTGCCCGAGTCATTCATCCTAGTCCATTCTCTGATGTTGTATGCAGTTTTGTAAATTTTGTCATCCGTTCCCACTGGCACACAATGGCCTACTCTTACGAAAAGCGGAACGGGTTTTCACATGTGCGCAAGATGTTTCTGCGTTGCGTTCACAAAACGGGACCTCGGTTTATAGTCTTATGGGAAGGACGACGATGATGATGATGATGATGATGATGATGATGAGTTTGATGATGTGTGTGTGTGTGTGTTTGTGTGTGTGAAGACATATATTGAAAGTGTGGGTGTAGGTAAATGCATGCTTTGTGTATGTGTGTGTGTGTTTTGCGTGCGTGCGTGTGCGTGCGTGCATGCGGTGTGTATGTATGCGCGCGCCCCGAGTGGTGTGTGTGTGTCTGTGTGTGCGCGCGTGCGTGCGTGAGTGTGTGTATTTTTTGTGTGTCTGTGTGTGTGTGTTCCCCGACATGATGCAGTGCTATTTACCCTGTATTAAATGTACTTCTTTGTCTCCCTCTCCTAATGATTGCCTGCCAACAGTTTCAGCCGGCCCTTGGATCTTGAAACTGCCCACATCCGGGTACTTTCCTCTGTCCCCTTTCTGCTGTGTGTGCTGATCTGTGTCTGCTGTGATCATGATTGTTAGTCCTCAACTCAAGACTCAAGAATACTTTAATGTCCCCAACTAGAGAAATTATGAGTGGCATTTTAAAATTATAACTACACAGCATACATTATTAAACAATACAGATTAAAGAAATAACAGTAATTTAAAAGCCGACAACAATCTACGTCACACACACACACACCTGCACCCACCCCTCCCACACACCCCACACACACCCCGCAAACCACCCATCCACACGCACATACAGACACACGCACACGCGTGCACATGCACACAACCCAGTAAAGGTTAAGAGTACAAAGCAAAACCACAACACAACAATAATTCAAACACATCTCATGAAAACACATCGTCAGCATAGTCCCCGCTGTTTTCTGCAATGCTTCATCTGTGATTTTATAGAACACTTCATGTTCAGTTCTTGATGATGCCTCTATTCCATTCTTTTGCTTCGTTGTCTTCTAGATATATTATTAGCATAATGTTTTATAATTAATGTGTTTGGAAAATATGCCTGTGCATGTCAAGCAGTCAACTGTTTGTTTTTCCAATAAACGTTCCTGGCTTCCCATACAGGTTTCAGTCTCAGCAATACTGTTGTTTCTTCAGCTGCGTTCGAGAAAAAAAAAAAAGAAAACTCTGTGGTTTGGTGCCCTCCCCCGTACGCCAAGCAAAGTCCACGCTGATGCTGCAACATGTTCCATCAGCAGTCTCAGCTCTGCTACTGTTGCTTCAGCTGCTCTGGAGAACAGAAGAAACCTCTGTG
>CM054149.1:62221735-62261735 GCA_028751875.1 Rapana venosa | reverse complement strand
CTAGGGAGGGTAGTTACCCATTTACAGCTGGGTGAACTGGGGGGGGGGGGGGGGGGGGGGGGGAACTGTACTGAAACCGAAGCGCGCAAACAGTCACCCATCCAATTGGTAACCACGCTCGATGCTGTTTAACACTGGCTGGGGGAAAGCGAGTGCTCTGACCACTGAGATATTCCGTCCCCAGACACTAAAGGCCATCTCTAAATGACTTCAGGAATGGTACCGCCATCTTCCTTTCTGCCAAGGAAGAGAAAAATCAAGCGAGCAAGATATGTCAGATGCTTTCTCCTGGCAACACCCCCCACCCCTCCTCTCCCCGAAATCAAATACACTCGCATGTAAGTAATCCAGCACGCACAAACGCACGCACACACACACACGCGCGCGCGCGCGCGCGCGCTCGCGGGCACACACACGCTCGCACACAAACACAGATGGCTTTCTGAAATAACCAAACCCAGATACATTGCTTATGCAATGTACAATCTGGAAACAAAATTTTGACTTTGACTTTGACTTACACACGGCGCGCGCGCGCGCACACACCACACACACACACACACACACACACAAACGCGCGCGCGCGCGCACGCACACTAAAAAAAAAACCCATAGAAAGCCCAACCGAGAGAGAGAGAGAGAGAGAGGAGAGAGAAGAGAAGAAGAGAGAGAGAGAGAGAGTTGAACATCACAGCAAAATCCTTTGAAGGATGATGATTAGGTTTTGATCTCTTATAATCAATCCCCCCCCCCCCCCAACACACACACACACACACACACACACAAACTTACACACCAAACACACACACACACACTTACACACAGACACACACAGACACACACAGACACACACACAGACACACACAGACACACACACACACACACAGACACTTACACACAGACACACACACTTACACACACACAGACACACACACACACACAGACACACATACTTACACACACAGACACTTTCCCACACACACACACACTTACACACAAACACACACACACACTTACACACAGACAACACAGACACACAGACACACACACAGACAACACACGCAGACACACACACAACACACACACACACACACACACACACACACACACCACACACACACACACCTTCCTAGCAGTTTCTACGTCTATAGAGAAAGCAGTTTATTATTTGGCAACTTAGAAAAGGAAAGTGGAAAGAAAATCAGAACTGACATGCCGTCAATTTGCACCTCTCTCTCTGTCTCTCTGTCTCTCTGTCTCTGTCTCTGTCTCTATCTCTCTCTCTGTCTCTCTTCTGTTCTCTCTGTCTCTCTGTCTCTCTGTCTCTCTGTCTCTCTGTCCGTCTCTCTCTCTCTCTCTCTCTCTCTTCTCTCTCTCTCTCTCTCTCTCTGTCCTCTCTCTCTTCTGTGTCTCTCTGCCTAGTGGTTAGAGTGATGTATTCGTGATCTGCTGACCCGGGTTCGATTCTCGTTCAAGAGGATTTTTTTTTCCTCTGGAGTTAACATCAGTACCGACTCCACTCTCCCCAAAAGTCCTTCGGATGAGACTATACACCGAGGCCCCGCTTTTCGGAAGTGTAGGCCATTGTGTGCCGGTAGGAACGGATGACAAAATTTACACAACTGCATACACACGGGGACTAGATGGAAAAAAAGCACATGAGTGCTTACTCCATTATCCTCAAAATAAAAGAATAAAATAAACTAAATAATATCTCTCGGTTTCTGTCTCTCTATCTCTATCTCTGTCTCCCTCTCTGTCTCTGTATCTCTCTGTCTCTCCGTCTCTGTCTCTCTCTGTCTCTCTCTGCCTCTCTCTGTCTGTCTCTCTGTCTCTGTCTCTGTCCCTCTTTGTCTATCTCTCTCTGTCTCTCTCTCTGTCTCTCTCTGTCTCTCAGTTCTAAGATCATTTAACATAGGACAACATAATACAAAATGAACTTTGTTATCGACAGACCCCTTACATAATGGACAAAGAAGATCTGTAACACAGTGTTGTCTATAGCGAAGATTGTGCACAAACAATTCAGACACTCCAAATCTAAATTTTGTCATAATATGTTTAAGATGTCTATCCATGTTCATTAACAAATGGGCCAAGGCCTATAATGAATAAAACTTTCGCATTCGCATTCGCATTCTCTGTCTCTCACTGTCTGTCTCTGTCTCTCTCTGTCAATCTCTCTGACTCTGTATTTGTCTCCCGTCTCTCTCTGTCTCTGTCTGTTTCTCTGTCTCTCTATCATACTGTGCTCCTTGCCAAAAAGGCTGTATTGTTAATGGCAATAAATTACTTTCAGTGTTCAGTACTTTTGTGTTCTGTCTCTCTGTCAACCCAGTCTCTCTGTATCTCTCTGTGTCTTTTCCCATCTATATGTCTCTGTCTCTCTGTGTTTTCTCTCTGTGTCTCTCGTCTCTATCTTTTCCTCCTTTCTGTCTGTCTCTCTCTGGCTATCTGTTTCTGTCTTCTCTGTTCTTTGCTCTCCCCTCTTGTGTCTCTCCCTTTTTAAATGTCTCTCTCTCTCTTTTTGTCTATCTCGTCTCAAAGTCTGTGTCTCTCTCTCTGTGCCATCTCTTGTATTCTGTCTTGCCTAATCTCCTCTCGCTGTTGCTCTGTATCTGACTTCTGTGTCCCTGTCCATCTCTCTCTCTCTGTTCCATCCTCTCTCTCTCTGTCTCTCTCTGTCCATCTCCTCTCTCTCTATCTCTTTAAAATCTTCTCTCTCTCTCTTGTCCAATCTCTCTCTCTCTATCCCCTTCTACTCTCTCCTCTCTCTTCTCCTCTCCTCCTCCCTCTCCCTATTCTCCCTCTCCTTAAATGTTTGTCCATCCTGCTAAATAATTTTTCAGCTTGCCCTCCATTTGTCAAATGTAAATAGTCCCTTTCATTTTTTTGGGCTTTTCGAGTCAAAGGTTTTCACATATGTTGCAGATGATATAATATCAGTTCCGAGTATAGTTCTATCAGACGAGATGCCAAAACCAAAATTGAAACAGGGTTAATAAACTTATAAACATCGTCAGTAATTATAAGCAGATAACTTTATTATTTATAACTATGGCATTGAATGATAATGGTTTGAAGTACGCCTGAAGGCGCCAAACCAATACTAGTGGATTTTGTACGAAACCCCAAGAGAATCTGTTTGTTGATAATTTAAAACAAATGATGGATGACGTTGTAACTATTCAACTGAAATTAAATTTTTCTCGGTGATTTCAATAGATTTACTTAAGCCTAATGATAAATGGGAAAAAAATTTGAGGTGTAAATCTTCGCCATTAGTAAAAAAACCCCCAAGGAAACACTACAACCTGAAACACTGATTGACCACATATAACACCACAACCACCATTTAAACATGTAAACTGCCCTGTAGTCCGGGGTTTTAGTGATTACACTTCCCTGTATTATTAACCTGGTCCTAAAAAAGTCTAAATACCCAGAGCAAACACAAATACATTTCTTTTCGCGCTATAGAACGTTAAATGCAGAAAATTTTGTGTACGACTTATGTAAGCAACTTCCCCTAATGTTTATCAGTTTACTGCCCCAGAAAAAGCAACTGAATTTGGTATTATCTTTCGTCAATCTTTGTGGCCCATGCCCCTCTTAGAATCAAAGTGTTAAAGCTAGAGAAAAACCCCCTGGTTAACGGATGAAATTCATGGAAGCTTTTAGCTGTCCGAGATAACTTTTTAAATCAACGGAAAAGAATGAAAAATTTAAGGAGCAACGAAATTTAAAGTGACCATTTATGAAACGAATTGCAAAAAAAAAATTTTTTAGTGAGTTAAATCATCTAAAAAGGGACACAAAGTTCTCTAGGAAAGAAATTTAAAATCAGTTAGCCCGGTAAATCATCTTCACCATGTGCTTCATCAGTATGGGTTATCGCAGAAAGATCAATAAACACTTTTGTTCTATTGCAGAAAAAATTGTAAACATTGACCGCTCAGAATTCAACAACTTACCTTCTTTTACAGGTTTTTTTGTAACTCAAAGTCATAAAGTCAAAACTGTCCTTTCCCAATATATTGGGTGTGCATGAAGTGCATAAGGAATTGTGTTCATTAAAAGCAAACAAGCTCCGTGTTTAGATAATTTAGACAGCAAAATTTTGAGATTTCCGCGCAAGAAATCTCTGAACATCTTACATATATCATAATCTTTTGTATTGAAAAAAGTTGCTATCCTCAAATTTTTTTAAGATGCCAAAGTTATACCTGTTCTTAAATCTGGAGATCCAAATGACCCTTCCTACCCACCTTTTGATATTCATTTAAATCTTTTATCTAAACCTTTAGAAAAGCATCAAAAGCAACATTTTCTGTCACACTTTACTAAACAAAAACTTATTTCTTTCCTAATCAAAGTGGCTTTAGAAAAAATAATTCATGCCTACTGCACTCACCAATCTCATAGAGCATGGCTTTTAAAATAATAACAAAAATATCTTAACTGGAGCAATTTTTTGTAGACTTTGGCCAAGGCATTTGACTGTATTGATCACAAACCTCCTAGTAAAGAAAAGGCTATGTATGGTTTATGCGCGGGGACTCACTAAAAACTAATTACCTCTTTTCTTGATAAAAAGAAGACAAGTGTTATCAGATTCAATTTTGTCGTCCCTTTTCCCAGTAATTATGGTAATCCTCAAGTTCCGTGCTAGGGCCAGCCCCTCTTTTTAAATATTATCATGATTTTCCCTCTCCATGTTTCTTCCACTTGTGAACTCTTTGCCGACGACACTACCATACATACAGCGGTCATGATGTGAACTCTGTAGTAAAATTTTGCAAAAAGCCCTTAACAATCTAGCAGCAGGACAGAGTGCAACCACATGGCTCACCATCCATGAAATCAAAATTCATGGTTTTTTCCCAAAAAAGACAAAGCGCCAAAACTTTAAAACCAACCTAAATGGAATAAAGATTTACGATAAAGTATTAGAAGAAGTCAGTCATATAACTACTTGGTCAAACATATAGATAATAATTGCCCTTGGTCTGATCAGTTTTTAGTATTTCCAAAAAATTATCTAAGAAGGGCTATTCCACTTAACCGAATAAAACATTTCCTTGATCAGCATACTCGAAAACTATTTTTTCTATGCTTACATTAAACCTGATCTTGATTATCCCACTACTGCTGGGATTTGGCAAGGGTTAAAAACTGTTTACGAAAAACTTGAGAGAGTATATAAACGTTCTTCTCAAGTTAATCTGCTTAGAACTACTTCCTTAGAAACTAATAGCTACAAAGGGGTGAACATTCTTCCTTTTAGTTTACATTGTCTCTTTACTAAAGGTGTTTTTAAATGTATAAGATTATGAATATAAACTAGCCCCTCATATCTTTGTCAGCGGTTCCCTGTTAAAACTGTTCGTAACCAAAAGCAGTGTTGTTACTCCTGGGCCAAGAACCGATCTGTTTATGTCATCCCTTGTTTATTCTGGTAGCAAATTATGGAACGAAATCCCAGTCATTATAAAAGAAAAAAGTAGCCTATCATCTTTCAAAAAAAGCGTACCACACACACTTGTTTTTTTCTGTAATATGCTTTGGGTGAGCTGCTTGTTGAACTTTTGGTGTAGTGTGAGGCGTTTTTTTCTATGCAAGCGCGCGCAAATGTGTGTATGTGTTGTGAATGTGTGTGGGGTTGGGGTGTATGGGCGCGCGCGCGCGCGCGCGCGTTGTGTGTGTGTGTGTGTGTGGTGACGTGTGGTGTGAGTGTGGGGGGGGGGGAAGGGTTGTCTTGATGCTCTGGGTTTTTTTGTTTTTTTTTTTCTCTGTGCTTCAAATAATGTTCATTGTTTGGTTTTGCGGTGTATGTGGGGTTTTATGGTATTTTGGTGATTTGACATAAGGCTGTTATAATATGTGAGGTAATGTTACAGGGTGTATGGATTTATATCCTGGACGATTTGTATGATTTGTGCAAGCTCGCACGTGTAGTTGCGTGTCCGTGCATAGTACGCGTAAGTGTGTGGGGTGTTTGTGTGTGTGTTTTGTGGGGTCGTGGCGTGGCGTGCGTGCGTGGTGCGTGCGCGCGTGCGAGCGTGCGTGAGTGCGTGTGTGTTTGTTTTGTGTTGATTTTTGGGGGAGGGTTGTTTTGGTTTAGGGGAGGGGTGTGTCAAGGAGGGGAGTTTGTCAGTTTTTAAAATTGGTTTTATTTATTCGATTGGTTTACTTCTGGGGTCTTTCATTGATTTCATGACTTCAGTCAATAATTAAAGGGCTTTTTGAATGATTCATTTCTTTGCTTTTTTGACATTATCTTGTTTATTGATCAATTGGTTTATTCATGTTTGTTTCACTTTTTCCCCTTGAGGGCCTGGTGTAAAAGAAGCCCGGGCTTATCCAAAATTCCCCTCATTAAACAATATTCGAGTTCGAGATTTTCGAGTTCGTTCTCTCTCTCTCTCTGTTCTCTGTCTTAGAACATCTTGCGCAACACACGTTAAATCCTTTCCGCTTTCGTAAGAGTAGGTCATTGCGTGCCGGTGGGAACAGATGAAGGAATTCACAAATCCAAAATACACACGGGGACTGGATGTAAACAAAACACATAAGTGCTTATTCCATTACCCTCGATATAAAAGAATAAATAAATAAATAAATAAATGTCCCTCCCTGTCTCATCTGTCTACTCTCTGTTCTTGTTCTGTCTGTCCGCCTCTGACTGTCTGTCTGTCTCTCTCTGTCTCTGCCTCTCTATCAGAAGGAACCTAGGCTGCTGCTGCTCCCTGCTGTCAAATGGATGGAATGACGTTCACAGCTCTGCTCACCACGGGGGCCATCTGGCCGTTCACTGGCATGAAAAAAAGATACTGCCCTGCCTGACTCCACTGAGCATCAGGCACACCCACCCTCGTCTTTTGTCTGTCTGTCTATGTCTGTGTGGCTGTGTGTCTGTGTCTGTTTTGACTGTGTGTCTGTACTGTCTATGTCTGTCTGTGTGTCTATGTCTGTCTGTGTGTCTGTACGGGTCTATGTCTGTGTGTCTGTGTGTCTAGTCTGTCTGTGTGTCTATCTACTATCTACCCCATCTATCTATTATCTGTCTATCTATCTATCTATTATCTATCTATTCAATCTATCTACCTTCTTCTATCTACCCTTGCGGTCTGTCTATCCCGTCTTACTTCTGTCTGTCTTTCTCCTTTTCTGTCTTTTCTTCCTCTTTTTTCTTTTTCTCTCTTGTCTCCCTCTTCTCCTTCCTCTCAACCTTCAGATTCAGACTACGTAAATAAAACAACCCTGAAGTCTCTTTGTTCCCGTCTCTGTCTCTCGTCTCTCCTTCTCTTCAAGACTTCCCCAGCCTTACAAACTTAAAATCAAGCTCTCTCTCTCACCCGCTCTCTCTCTCTCTTCCATCTCCCCCTTCTCTTCTCTCTTCTCTCTCTCTCTCTCTTTTCTCTCTCTCTTCCTCTTTTCTAATCTATCAACACTATCAACACACACACACACACACACACCACACCCCACACACACACACACACACACACACACACACCAGACTTCAGCCCTACGTAAATTAAAATCTGAAGTCTGAAGTCTTCCCCTCTCTTTGTCGGGTCTTTCTGTCTCTCTCTCTCTATCTGTCTCTCTCAGACTTAGTAAATAATAAAGTCTGAAGTCTCTCTCTCTGTCTGTCTGTCTGTCTCTCCCCTCCACCCTCTCTCCTCCCCAACAGCCCATGGGGGAAGGTCTTTTCCTGAACATTTCCTCCTGCAAGGGGGGAAACATTTAGGCTACAGGACACACCCACGTCAGCTCTGGAAGCCTACAAAAAGTCCTTCGGATGAGACTATAAACCGAGGCCCCGTGTGCGAACGCACGCAGAACATCTTGCGCACACGTTAAATCCTGTTCCGCTTTTCGTAAGCGTAGGCCATTTTTGTGCCGGGGGAACGGATTACAAAATTTAAAAACGCATACACACGGGGACTGAATGTAAAAAAGCACATAAGTGCTTATTCCATTATCCTCGATATAAAAGATTAAATAAATAAATAAATAAATTGTCTCTCTATGCCAACGAGACATGATGCCGTACGAACGGGCTCTATTATTTTTTTATTATTTCTTCTTTTATATCGAGGATATGGAATAAGCACTCCATGTGCCTTTTTTTCCATCCAGTCCCGTGTGTATGCAGTTTTGTAAATGTTGTCATCTGTTTCCACCAGCACAAAATGGCTTACTCTTCCCAAAAAGCAGACAGGATTTAACGTGTGCGCAAGATATTCTGATGCGTTTGAACACGGGGCCTCGGTTTATAGCTCATCTGAAAGCATTTGACATTCAGTTCGATTTTTTTTTGTCAAACTGAGAAAAAGGGCGAGGCTGGGAATCGAACCCAGAACCTCACGGTTAATTTTTGGCAGGCGAACGTCAAAACCATCCTACCACCTCCTCCTTTCACCCGTCCACACAAAGCTCTTCATTTGGTTTCAAAGTGGTTTCCGCCACATCGTGGGCCCAATGTCTGATTTCATCCTCTGCTGCTTCCTTGCTGAGAAAGAGCCAGAAACCCTCGAGTTGGGGTGGAGAGGCGCAGAAACATCCCTTCACCTTCCGTCCTGTGACTTGCCCTCCCTCCAGGGCATACCAATCCAGCGAATGGTACGTCACGTCTCATCTATAGAAAACGTTTACCCGGTCAGTGGTTTGGGAAACGCTTCAAGGAAACCACTCTGTGGGTTCGAATCTCCCTGAGCCGGTGGGCTTTGACAGGTTAAATTTTGTGTGCCGTTCTTCTTCTTCTCTTTCCTTCCGTTAAAAAGCTGTTGAGTTGAAAAACTTTGTCGGCTATTTTCTTAGAGTAAGACAGACTTGACCGGGGTAAGTTATCATCAATGTTAAGACCAAGAATTCTATGTGAATTTGTTTCTTCTCAGTACATTAGTACATCTAGTACAGGGCGGACTGGAATGCTAAGATCAGACTGACGCTTATGACCAAAGGCCAGGGACAGTAGGCCGTTTTGGCCTGGACGAAACCCAATGTAGAGGTCTCAGACTTTTGGAATTCGCAAGCAGCCACAATCTTACCTGTCGCCAACCACCTTATACCCCAACAAGACATCAAGAAGAACGACGTGGCACTCACCAAATGGAAAGACACATAACCAGATTGACTACATCTTGGCCCCCAAAAAAGATTTAAGTCGAGCATCAACAAAGACCAGACAAGAAGTTTCCCCCGGCGCTGATATTGGTATTTACCACGACATGGTACTCATGACCCTACAGATCAAGCTGATACCAAAAAACCCAAAGAGAAATCCCCGTTTGCGTTCAACATGAAAGCTAAGGACCCCCGAAGTCCCTGAAATCTTTAAAGAGAATAGGGGCAGATTTGCAGCATTGAATTCCTCCAAGATGCCATCAACACCCCACTAGACCTTCCAGCAAACCCATTCCGAGACAGCGCTTTGGGGATCCTTGGAAAGAAAAGGAAAAAGAACCAACCGTGGGTTACCCCAAAGATATCTGGACCTTTGCTAACCCAACGTAGGGAAACTTAAACCGTGAACGAACAAAAACCCCGAACCGGCCGAAGAGTAAGAACAGTCACCCATCAATCAAGAAGAAGATGACTGAGGCCATGGGGAACTGGATGTCGAAACAATGCTCCAAGGTTGAGAAGGCAAGGCGAAAGGAGACAGCAAAGAAGGCGTACCCGCCATCAGAAACTAACCAAGTCCAGCACCCCAAAAACCCCCCGTTATTGAAGACAAAGCGGGTCAGTCCTTACAGAGAAACGCCCTAAACAGAGAATGGACAGAGTATTGCAAGACCTGACAACTACAGCTAAAGCTTATCCGAACAAACTTCACGAGCAAGATCCCAGACCATCATCCTGAAAACACACAGGTACTGGAGGAAAGGTAGAAGAAGCAGTAAGAAATCCTGAAAGGAGGCAAGTCACCAGGATTGACAACATCCGGCTGAGCTCATCAAAAAGCGGAAGGCCCAGAGGTATCCCGGCACTAAACAATCATTGCCAACGCTCTGGACCACAAAGGGGTGGCCTGAAAAAGTGGACCCAACCTCCATCATAGTTCCCCCTTCCAAAGAAAGGGGGACCTGAAGAAGTGCCAAAATTACAGAAAAAATCAGTCTGATTTAAGCCATCCAAGCAAAAATTTTTGCTACGCATTGCCTTGAACAGACGCAAACCACAAGCAGAAGAAATCCTATCAGAAAGAACAGGCAGGATTCAGACCAGGTCGAAGCACTGTCGAACAGATCTTCAACATCAGAATGCTCTAGAGAAGCATCTCCAACATCAGCTACAGCTCTCAACAACTTCATTGCTTCAAGAAGGCCTTCGATCGAGTGTGGCAAAAAGCTCTGTGGCAAGTCCATGAGAGACTATAGCTTCGCCGAGGACCTGATTCAAGTCATCCGGCGCTGTATGACAGCTCCCACAGTGCAGTCCTCATGGGTGGAGAAATCGGGGAGTTCTTCCGGACTTCAGTTGGAGTTCGACAAGGTGCCCGCTATCCCCGTTCTTTTCAAAAGTGTTCCTGGAGAACATCATGCAGGGGCCCTCCTTGGCTTCAAGACCACAATCACAATAGGAGGAAGGCCGTCTGCAATCTTCGATTCGCAGACGATATTGATCTCATGGGCCGCAGTGAAGAAGAAATCCAGGATCTCACCACCAGACCCGGATAACATCAGCCAATGCCCACGGTATGGAGATCAGCAAAAGAAAGAGCAAGATCCTAGTGAACAGTACCACACATGACCACTCCCACCAGCAATCAAGATGAGTGGCGAGACCCCTAGAGGAGGTGGAAACTTTCAAGTACCTTGGAGCAGTCATCACCAAAGACAGGCACGAGCACACAAGAGGTGAAGATCAGACTTGCTGTGGCCTCTCCTCCATGACTAAGCTGGCGGAAAGTGTTTGGAGGGAAACCACACATCAGAACCCACACCCAAAGGGCAGACTCTACAAGGCACTCGTCACATTTCCCTTGCCTTTACAGCTGTTGAAGCATGGACACTTACTGCCGATTAGAACGTCGCATTCAAGCCTTTGAGATGGGAAGTGCCTCAGGCGGGATCCTGAAACACCTATAGAGACCGCAAAAACCAATGACTACGTTTTGGCAAACAGATCGAGGCACTGGCCCGGCAAACAAGAACCATTGCTAGATACAGTCAAACGGAGGAAACTGAAGTGGTTTTGGCCACACAACAAGGCATAAACAGCCTATCAAAGACAGTCCTGCAGGGAATGGTGGAAGGAGCAAGGAGGGAGGGACGACCACGCCAAAAGCTGGATGTCCAACATCAAGGAGTGGAACCGGCCTCACTGTACCAAAGCCTCCGAAAACAGCCCAGGACAGAACCATTTGGCGGTCCACTTGCAGCGTCCATGCGGGTACCCCAACGGTTTTCCCGACCAGGGATGAGTTGAGTGAGAGTGAGAGTACATTATAACGAACTTTTTTTTTAAATACGTTCAATCACGTAAGTTACTTTATATGTTTTGCGTTTTCTGACGTGTTGTAACTAACACATTTTTTAGATTAGTTTGGATGTAGGGCTATGAGATTGTAGTTTTATGTGTCACAAGTTTATTAAATTATCTTTTTTGGTAGATCTTTGTTACTGATTTTACATCTTTTCCTGCATTGTGCAATGCAATGTTGCATTGTTAGCAAAACTTTTACAACAAGAAGAAGGGCACGAAGGAAAACCATTGGTAGAAAGTATAAAACATATTGGGGCCTACAAACGGATCCCTGGGGAACACCATACCATATGGGCATTAATGAAGATAGTAACGAGTTTTGAGAGAGAGAGAGAGAGGAGAGAGAGAGGGGAGAGAGAGGAGAGAAAGAGGAGAGAGGAGGAAGAGAAGGAGAGAGAGAGAAAAAGAGAGAGAGAGAGAGGTCAGAAAAACGAGAGGGCAGAGAGAGAGAGACAGGGTATAAGACAGAAAGAGACAGACAGGGAAAACAGACAGAAACTCAAGAAGACAGAAAGACAGACAGATATAGAGAAAGAGACAGAGAGAGGTTGTTCATCAGTCTTGCACAAAGCCCCCACAAACCTTCCTTATTTCAGCCTGTCAGAATGGTCACGCCCCACGCCCCTCCCTCCCCTCCCCTCCCCCCCCCCCCAACCCCCCCATCCAACAGCTCCTAGGGACCTGCATCTCCATCACCACAGTGTGAACAAGCAACAACGCTGACAAAGCAGTAAGGAAATAACAACATCAACAACAACAACGACATCGACCACAAGGACAACAAGGTGAAGAGCACTCCACGGGCACTAATTTTGTGTGTGTGTGGGTGTGTGTGTGTGTGTGGTGTTGTGTGTGTGTGTGTGTGTGCGTTTTTTTGTGTGTTTGTGTTTTGTGTTTGTGTGTGTGTTTTGCGTGTGTTTGTTTGTTTTGTGTGCGTGTGTTTGTTTGGGGTGTGTGTGTGTGTGGTGTGTTTTGTGTGTATGTTTTGTGTGGTTTTGGGGTGTGTACCTGCAGCCGCAGGAACAATTCTTTGCCAACTGCCTGGCTGAGAGCAAGTGTCAGAGGAAACTAGACAGGACCAGGCCAAAACTTAAAGCACGTCTTTTCTAAGTGTCCCGCCTATGAACAAGCCTGTTGTCTGTGTGTCTTTTTCTTTGTCTGTGTGTCTGTCTTTGTCTGTGTGTCTGTCTGTCTTTGTCTGTGTGTTTTGCCTTTGTCTGTCTTTGTCTGTCTGTCTGTCTTTGTCCGTCTGCCTGTTTTGTCTTTGTCCGTCTGTGTGTCTGCTTTGTCTGTCTGTCTGTCGTCTTTGTCTGTATGTCTGTCTGGGCTTTGTCCGTCTGTGTGTTGTCTTTGTCTGTGTGTCTGTCTTTTTTCCGTCTGTGTGTCTGTCTTTGTCTGTCTGTGGTCTTTTGTGTCTGTCTTATTTCTCTGCCTGTCTGTGTCTGTTCTGTCTGTCTGTCTTGTCTGTCTGTCTGTCTGTCTTGAAAAAAATTTTTTTATATCGAGGACAATGGAATAAACCCCTCATGTGCTTTTTTTTTCATCCAGTCCCCGTGTGTATGCAATGTTGGAAATTGTGTCTCTCTGTGTCTGTCTCTGTCGCTCTGTCTGTCTGTCTGTCTGTCTGTTTGTCTGCCTGTCTCTGTCTCTCTGTCTTTCTCTCTCTCTGATCCCCTCTTTGCTCCAGTCAGGTTTTTAAAGTTGCGTGCTCACAAATAACTGTGTACTTTGCAGTTTGGATCACTGGATTTTCTCCCCTCTTTTGCTTTGCTCTAGATTTGTGTTGTTTGTGTGTTGTTTGGTTGAGAGACATTGTGGGGGTTGTCCTTCGTGTTCTTTTGCCCAGAGGGCTGGTTGTAGACCAAAGCATGTTTGCTTATGCCATAACCCCGCTTAAATAAGATTCATTGAATTGAGGTTGAATTGAATTATGTCTCTGTGTGTCTCTCTGTGTCTGTCTGTGTCTGTCTGTGTCTCTGTGTCTGTCTGTCTGCTCTGTGTCTGTCTTACTCTTTCTGTCTGTCTCTCTGTGTCTGTATTCTGTCTCTCTCTGTGTCTCTCTCTGTCTGTATATATATAATATATATATATTCTTCTCTCTCTCTCTCTCTCTTCTGTCTCGTCTCTGTCTTGCATGCTTATTCTATTACCCTTGAACAAAAATAAAGATTATTCATTCTTCATTCATTCTTGTCTCTCTCTGTCTCTCTGTTCTGTCTGTTGCTGTCTTATTCTATTACCCTTGAAAAATAAAGATTCATTCATTCATTCATTCGTTCATTCATTCCCTCCCTCCCTGACCACCCCTCATCTGGACACAAGTCTCACAAAGCAAACAAAACGACACAACAAAAAGGGCAGTCTTGTATTTCTGAAGAACGTCCAGCCGCTTACAACAACACTGTCACACCTGGCCGCACTAGCAGAACAAAGAGTATTCTTTAGGGATTCAATGATGATTATGGACTACTGGCATATCAAATCAGATATTGTATCTGATGAAAACAGGGATAACATACACATCAGAACCTCGGGTCTAACAGTCGATGACATTCCCGTCGTTTTCAACACATTCCCCTCAACCAAGAAGTAGAACATGTCGGGGTTTTTTCTCATTCGGATGAACATGTGCTAAAATAGACAGGTAACAGAAAACAATGGACACGGCATGACTCATTACAAATATCATGTGAGTATTACTCTAAGCCAGGCTGCTGATGGTCTTTCACGGCCCCACCATCCCACCTCCACCCGACCTCACCTTCCCCCCTTCCCCCCCCCCCCCCAAAGGACGTACCCTGAATAAAACATCCATCACCTCTCACATATAGTTCTTGGAAAATGTTTTCTGCAGAAAGTACCTATATGCTAATCACGCAGCCATAAAGAAGCACCAGTGGGGCCACGTACAAAGACCTTCACACTGACCCTTTCACCTCAGCCCCAAAGGTGCAGACAGGTTAGCCTACAGCTTGACAGACGTCAGCCCCAAACATCAGCAATAGAAAACTCTTAGCACACGGCCTCCCCATACCCGACCATCACCGCTACAAAATGGCCCAGTAACAAAGAATACAGCCTCCACATACCCGACCATCACCGCTACAAAATGGCCCAGTAACAAAGAATACAGCCTCCACATACCCGACCATCACCGCTACAAAATGGCCCAGTAACAAAGAATACAGCCTCCCCATACCCGACCATCACCACTACAAAATGGCCCAGTAACAAAGAATACAGCCTCCCCATACCCGACCATCACCGCTACAAAATGGCCCAGTAACAAAGAATACAGCCTCCACATACCCGACCTTGACTACTTCAAAATGGGTCAATGACGAATTAGGATCAGGGCTTTTATGTAGCGGATCATCACCACTTCAAAATGGCCCAGTGACACACGAGGATCACAGCTATTATATAGCCGTTCATCACCACTACAAAATGGCCCAGTGACACACGAGGATCACAGCTTTTATATAGCCGTTCATCACCACTACAAAATGGCCCAGTGACAAATTAGGAACACAGCCTTCATGTAGGCGACCATTACCACGACAAAATGGCCACCAAAGCGATTCCAGTGTCTTCAGATATCATTCATCATGGCAAATGTCAGGATATCAACTGTTCCGCCCCCGCCCCCCTCCTCCCCTCCTCCACCCCAGAACTACAATGTCTGGGGCAAAGATCCTCCAGCATTTGCACCCTGTCATGACCCAACTGTCTCTTCTACACAGCCTCCCTGCACACTGCCCTCATTCTCCGTGACTTTAACTTCCATTTTGACAACCCGTTTTCTCTCCATGTCCAGTGTACTTTTCTTCCTTTGTCAAATTCCTCTTTTTCCCAGCTGGTATAAGACACATCAGGCAGATCATGACATGCTTCAGACTGGCTCTATACAGAAGTTTCTCAAGATCTGGTCACATCTGTATCCGGCAATGAGGAACTGCGTACCGATCATCCCGCCATTCTTTTCTTCTTCAACATTGCAAAGCCTATCAGACAGAAGTGCGTCACCCATCGAATCTCAAAGTCATAGATATTTGAATTTTATCTTCACAAGCTGCTGAACGACCGTCACAAATCCCTGACCACACTGACCCTTCTAGACACCAAAACACTGTTCTCAACTAACTGTTTGATGAACACGCACGACCCACTGACCATCTCCTTCCTGACAGGCCCTGCACACCATGGTACACCCAGGATATCTTAGTGGCAAGGCACAAGCGCCAACAACTAAAGCGACAGTGGCAAAACTAAAATCTACAAGTAAATTTGTTATAAGCAAACAAAGTCAAAAGCTTAGTTCATTCAGTAAACAAAAACTTATAATTCCCTCATGGTCTTGATGCACGCCCTTGAAATATTTTTTCCCTCACACATCAACTCTTCTCGGATCTTGATGGCAAGCACCAAAGTAATAGTGTGTGTGTGTGTGTGTGTGTGTGTGTGTGTGTGTGTGTGTGTGTGTGTGTGTGTGTGTGTGTGTGTGTGTGTGTGTGTGTGTGTGTGTGTGTGTGTGTGTGCGCGCGCGTGTGTGCGCGTGTGTGCGCGTGTGTGTGTGTGTTTATTTTTTTAAATTCTTTTATATCGAGGATAATGGAATAAGCACTTATGTGCTTTTTTTTACAACCAGTCCCCGTGTGTATGCGGTTTTGCAGATTCTGTCATCTGTTCCCACCGGCACACAATGGCCTACTCTTACGAAAAGCGGAACAGGATTTAACGTGTGCGCAAGATGTTCAGCGTGCGTTTGCACACGGGACCTCGGTTTACAGTCTCAGCCGAAGGACTTTTGGGGAGAGTGGAGTCTGCACTGATGTTAACTCCAGGGGAAAATATCCCCTTGAACGGGAATCGAACCCGGGTCGTCAGATTGCGAGCGCAATGTTTGCAATGTGTGCGTGCGTGCGTGCGTGCGTGCGTGCGTGCGTGCGTGTGCGTGTGTGTGTGTGTGTGTGTGTGTGTGTGTGTGTGTGTGGGCGCGCGCGCGCGCGCGCGCGCGTGCCCTTATGACATCCATGTTATGGTTAGGCAGCATTCAGACTGTATAACACTGACTGACTCCTGGCAACTCCAGGCCCTGATTTGGCAAACTGGCAAGAACAGCGTGACCTTCAACTAGCAAATTCTTCCGTGTGATGTCACTGTGCAAACAACTAAAATGGATCTCGTGCACGTATCTGAAATAATGAGCTGATAAAGTTACATAGATGGTTTTGACAGGTGCAGTTGATCGTATGAACATTTTCTGAAGCATTGCAATGTTATCATGGCATGGAGGGTTTTGAAACATTGCACTGGTAGTGTGACAATGAATGTTTTGAAACATGGTACTGGTAGTGTGACATAGAGGGTTTGAAACATTGCACTGGTAGTGTGACATAGAGGTTTGTTGAAACATTGCACTGGTAGTGTGACATAGAGGTTTGTTGAAACATTGCAATGGGAGTGTGACATATAGGGTTTTGAAACATTGCACTGGTAGTGTGACATAGAGGTTTGTTGAAACATTGCACTGGTAGTGTGACATATAGGGTTTTAAAACATTGCACTGGTAGTGTGACATAGAGGTTTGTTGAAACATGGCACTGGTAGTGTGACATAGAGGTTTGTTGAAACATTGCACTGGTAGTGTGACAAAGATGGTTTTGAAACATTGCATTAGGAATGTGACATAGAGGGTTTTGAAACATTGCATTGGGAATGTGACATAGAGGGTTTTGAAACATTGCATTGGGAATGTGACATAGAGGGTTTTGAAGCATTCCTTTGATGGTGTGACATAGAGGATTTTGAAACATTGCACTGGTAGTGTGACATAGAGGATTTTGAAACATTGCACTGGTAGTGTGACATAGAGGATTTTGAAACATTGCACTGGTAGTGTGACATAGAGGATTTTGAAACATTGCACTGGTAGTGTGACATAGAGGTTTGTTGAAACATTGCACTGGTAGTGTGACATAGAGGGTTTTGAAACATTCCTTTGATGGTGTGACATAGAGGGTTTAAAAAACAACAACAACATTGCACTGGTAGTGTGACATAGAGGTTTGTTGAAACATTGCACTGGTAGTGTGACATATAGGGTTTTGAAACATTGCACTGGTATTGTGATATAGAGAGCTTTGAAACATTGCACTGGTAGTGTGATATAGAGGATTGTTGAAACATTGCACTGGTAAAGTGACATAGAGGTTTGCTGAAACATTGCACTGGTAGTGTGACATAGAGGGTTTTGAAACATTGCACTGGTAGTGTGATATAGAATGTTTTGAAACACTGATAATGTGACACTTGCTCAGCAGCACGAGGCAAAAGAGAATGAGAGGAAAGGCTGCAGCCCAGGCAGACAGACCAGCATTGTCAGACTTCATCTGTGCCTTCCTCTGCCATAGGGACTGTCTGTCATTCCCGTGTGGGACTGGCCAGCCACACCTGCACCCCATGCTACTGCAGAATAAACACCCAGTGCGCAATTCCATAGTTTTCCGAGACTATGTTGTGATCGTTTACACTATGGATGTTGTCATGATTGTCTATGACAATGATGTAATAACTATTTTGCGCCATTGTTGTCATTGTCGTCATGACACTTAAGCCAGGGTGTCGTGAGCAAAGGTGGAAGGCATTGGGGAGTTTCACAGACAATACGATCACATTCTTAGACCATGGGGGAGTTTTCAACATGATCAAAGTCCTGTAACCATGGGGTGATATTGGTGTGTGTGTGTGTGTGTGTGTGTGTGTGTGTGTGTGTGTGTGTGTGTGTGGTGTGTGTGTGTGTGTGTGTGTGTGTGTGTTGTGTGTGTGTGTGTGTGTGTGTGTGACAGATACACAATGACAGAGACACAGAGAGAGACAGAGAGAGACAGAGACAGAGAGAGACAGAGACAGAGAGAGACAGGAAGATAGACAGACATGCTTACAGATAATATTACAGGATTGCTGATCTAGCCGCGTCACAAGACAATAATTATACCTATCAAAGATTACAGAAAGCAATCACGAACACGACTGAACAGTGCAGTGTTGATTCCTCCGTTGGTTCTTACCTGCCAGAGAGCTCCAGGTGTCCCGGATCTGATGACAGCAATGCTGCAGATGTTCCAGCGCGTGTAGGTCTTCTCTCGTGTCGCAGTCCTGCTAGATACAGTAGATCAGTTTAAAGACCGCCTGAAGATGTCACAGTGTCTGTCTATCTTCTGTCTGTCGTAGTTCTGTTATGCAAGAGATCAGTTTACAACTTTTTTTCTCTTTCAGAGTCCTGTATTACAAATAAGGATTTTACAGACATCCTGATATTCTTTCAGTGCTTTATTGTCTTCTTTCTGTCATAGATTTTGTTGTTTATTCGTGATTTTCTTTTGTTGTTTTGTTGTGTGATAATCCTGTTGTACGCTAGTTAGGTCTATAAACATCCTGATGTTCTGCCAGTGGTTCATATGTCACAGATCAGTTCTACAAGATATTTGGTTACAGACATCCTGATGTGCTGCCCATATGTTTATGTTCTGCAAGAAATCGGTTTAAAGATATCCTGATGTTCTTATCAAATATTATGCTCTACAAGAAATCGGTTTACAGATATCTTGATGTACTGTTCATATGTTTATGTTCTACAAGAAATCGGTTTACAGATATCCTGATGTTCTGTTCATATGTTTATGTTGTACAAGAAATCGGTTTACAGATATCCAGGTGTCCCTTCCAGTGTTTGTATGGTTTGCGCTTTTTAGTGGTCACTCCCTTCTGGTCCACCAATATCTGTAACAACACTGTCTGTCTGTCTGTCTGTCTGTCTGTGCGTATGGCTGTCTGTCTATCTGCCTGTACGTATGGCTGTCTGTCTATCTGCCTGTACGTATGACTGTCTGTCTGTCTATCTGTGTGTATGTATGGCTGTCTGTCTATTTGTCTGTCTATCTGTCCATTCGTCCGTCCGTCTGTCAGTTTGTCGGTCAGTCGGTCGGCCGGTCGGTCAGTCAGTGTGACATTGCAAATTCCATTTGTTTTCGTTGATACTGCGTGTCCAGTCTACAGCCATGCCAAAAATGGCTCGGCTTCTGAAATACCATGCATGCCAAAAAATACAGCATGGCAGAAAATCAAAAATCGCAGAAGTGATAGAAATAACACAAATCACATGGGTTTACCTATGGTGGGTTTTAAAAAAAATCTTATGTTCGTATTCTTCTGTTTAGTTTTCCTATTGTTGTTTTTTTCTTTCATTTTTTTCATTATGCATTTGGTTTAAACGAGATTTATTCATTAATAATAAGCGTGGAACAAGTACAGCATGATGAGCGTAATCAGCATAACAGCAACAACAAGCAGCTCATTTTCTTATTAGTTTCCCTTACTGCCCTCTGCTGTTAAAACAAATCACACACCCCCAAAAAAAAAAAAAAAAAAAAACAATAAACAAAACCCCCCCACCATTTTCTGGGTTTGGGGTGAGTTTTTTTGCTCATCAATCAGTTAAAAAAAAAATTCTTATCTTTTCTGTCGTTATTGCTTTTTTCTCTCTTTTATTCCCCTCCTCTGTCTGCTTTTTCTTTTAAATCAATTTCCTTGTCAGCGTTGGTCTCAACTCATCGTCTTGTTGTTGCTGATAATTATTTGTTACAATCTTTTATTGTATTTTTGTCATCTCGAATAGCCTACCAGCGTTCACCGTATCCCGAATCGTCCATTGATTTTTTTTTTCTTAACACTTCACTTTTCTAGTCCACTCACTTCTGTTAATTGATCAGCACTTGACCCTGCCACAGCAGTCGCATGAATACACACAACACATAGCTGCTGTTTTCAGCGCACTGACAAATGATGAACCAGAGCTGTGCGGAGAAGTGTGTAAGATCTAAGCTCCTTGAGTGAAAACTGTGTAGAGCACTGTAGTGGAGTGGAGTGAGGATGGGGCTGGCTTACTTCACACGCTGCCTGCGAGGCTTTGGAGTAGTAGTAGGCTAGCATCAGCAACCAGGAGAGAGAGAGAGGGGGGGGCGAGAGGGAGAGAGAGAGAGACAGGGAGAGAGAGAGAGAGAGGAGAGAGAGAGAGAGAGACAGAGAGAGAGAGAGGGAGAGAGAGAGAGATGTTATGAGCGGTTGATGCGGAGTTAGCGAGCAGGCTCAGTGCTGGCTGCAGTGGGCTGATGTGATCTGCTGGCTGGTCAGGGAGAAGAGTTAGGGTAGGCCTAGGGGGCAGAGAGAGAGAGCGAGAGAGAGAGAGAGAGAGAGAGAGAGAGAGAGAGAGAGAGAGAGAGAGAGAGAGAAGAAGAAGAAGAAGAGAGAGAGAGAGAGAGAGAGAGAGAGAGAAGAAGAAGAAGAAGAAGAAGAGAGAGAGAGAGAGAGAGAGAGAGAGAGAGAGACAGACAGAGACAGAGACAAGAAGAGAGAGAGGAGAGTGTGTGTGTGTGTGTGTGTGTGTGTGTGTGTGTGTGTGTGTGTGTGTGTGTGTGTGTGTGTGTTTGTGTGTGTGTGTGTGTGTGTGTGTTTATTATGGCCTACAGAATATAACAGCATTCTGAAAAGAAATAAAAATTCTTTTGAGAATTTCTAAACAATTATTGCACTTTTTTCTCTCTTTTTTGTGGTCATTTTGACTTTAAATAAAATGCAGGGTAGAAATCTGATTAATGATAATTGAATTCTCATTTAGTATGATACAGTTGAAAGCATTGATCATGTACTCCAACAAGTTTGAGCATCAACACGGTCATGGACTTTTTGTCGCATGCATCACACCTCAACTGTGTAGGCCAGGCTTCCACCAGATAACTCACCTGGTCAAACCTGGCCTCACCTGGGACGCTCTTGTCTAGATACATCAAAGCCCACTGGATCACAGCCAGATCCTGGTTGGAAGCCTACAGGCAGAGCAGAGTAGACCCTGGCAATACACTTAGGGACAGCAAGAAAGTCCATGGGGTCATTCTGTGCTTCTTGCGCAGCTCTGCATATATCCAGACATATTGAATGTCCACCTCCACTTCTTTGAGTGTGGCAGCCTGATACTGGACAATGTTCTAGTCAGTGCCATCCTCACTTTCTGTCCTGTTGATTGTAGGGTTTAAAGGCAAAAGGCCGCGTGATCTTCCTCTCGTGTGACTTGAATCAAAACCACCTCTGTGATACTTGAACTAGATGTAGACCAGCCTCGTTGGAAAACACAGCAACAATATCAACGTTTCTGTTATTCCAACGAATGATGAAGATCCCTGACTTAATGTCTGCAGCATACCCCGAGGATCCTCTCAACGTCTTGTGCACCTCCATGACATCCTTCACAGGGCAGTCCTGCAGATGATTCCTCAGGATAGTGCCTGTACAGTGATGATTTCCTGACAATGGCTCAGTGAGGGGCAGGCTGGTGTTTAAACTGTCACTGGTGAGGTGACAGGAACATCCTTCTTCCCCTGGAGCTCCCCTACCAACACCCCAGTACTACGTCACTCATCCTTGGGTGCTTTGAAAGGGCTGAACCCGAATGAAATATCCAGTCATGCTGACTACATCATCTGAAAACCTCTCTCTCTCTATCTCTCTCTACATCATAAAGTGGTTGATGTTCACTATTATTGAATACTGAGGTTGCTAAAGGTGCCTACAGCTGATGGAAATTGACGTTGGACACTGTTCCTGCCCTGTCCTCTTGTCTGCTGTCTTCATCCATGTCCTCAGAGGAGAAGAAAGAGAAGAAGAAGAAGAAGAAAAGAAGAAGAGAAGAAGAAGAAAAGAAGAAGAAGAAGAAGAAGAAGAAGAAGAAGAAGAAGAAGAGAGAAGAAGAAGAAGAAGAAGAAGAAGAAGGTGATGATGATGATGATGATGAAAAAGAAAAATGCGAAGAACAAAAACAATAAGAGCAAGAACTAAAAGAACAAGAAAAACGAATTGCGAACAGAATTGAAGCAATGTTACGTACGATCAACAAGACAAACAGACACAGGTACACCTACACTTTCCACCTGTGTTTTTTTCTGTGGCCGTGGCCCCGAGTTCCTCAGCCCCGGCATTCCTTCATGTCCGTAAAGAGCCCTGGAGGTCTGCCTCTGTTTTCCTCTGAGAACTGCTGGAGGAAGCGACAAGTGCCACTGCATTTTCCATCACCGCACACACCTCGCCACTTGTCACTCTCTGACGTCGTTTAGGGAAACGGGCCACACACACACACAGGCCCCTATTGAAATGGGTAAAACTGGCACGTGCAATGTCGGGTCTGCCATCTGGCTTTGCCTTCTCTGCGGTCTGCTGGCTGCATCTGGCAGTCTGGTGTGTGGTGGTAAAGCGGCTGTTGGTGTCCATGGGAAAGGTACAGCAGAGATCAGAACGTCTCCCCTGCAACTGTTATTGTTATTGTTATTGTTATTATTATTATTATTATTATTATTATTATTATTATTATTATTATTATTATTATTATTATTATCGTAAAGCGGCTATTGGTGTCCATCGGAAAGCTACAGCAGAGATCAGAACGTCTCCCCTGCAACTGTTATTGTTATTGTTATTGTTATTATTATTATTATTATTATTATTATTATTGTTGTTGTCGTAAAGCGGCTATTGTTGTCCATGGGAAAGCTACAGCAGAGATCAGAACGTCTCCCCTGCAACTGTTATTGTTATTATTATTATTATTATTATTATTATTATTATTATTATTATTATTATTATTATTATTGTTGTTGTTGTCGTAAAGCGGCTATTGTTGTCCATGGGAAAGCTACAGCAGAGATCAGAACGTCTCCCCTGCAACTGTTATTATTATTATTATTATTATTATTATTATTAATATTATTATTATTATTATTGTCGTAAAGCGGCTATTGTTGTCCATCGGAAAGCTACAGCAGAGATCAGAACGTCTCCCCTGCAACTGGGCACTTCCAGTGTGGAAAGACAACAACTGTTGCTGTTCCTTCAGCGGATGGTCTGGCAATGGACAGCCTGTCAATCGATGTCAGATCGTACAGTTCCCATTGTGTTTGTGAGCGTGTGAATCGAGTAAAAGTACAGGATTTTTTCCCCCAGAAAAAAAAATTATGAAAGTATCCGTATTACGTTTGCAGTCCCGAAAGAGCTTTTATCTATGTGGGTTTTGTACTTAATATTATTTGGGGTCAGTTTTTCCCCCATACATATTCATATACAAGCGCTTCGATTTGTTTGTTTTTTATAAGATTCAGCGCTATATAAATTCCATATATTATTATTAGTATTATTAAAACGATGTGCCAAGAAGTTTAGAAATAAATTCAAGCCAGTTTTTTTTTTCCTGGGTTTGCGCAGCTTAACGTCCAAATTCAGTTTACGACAAAGAATCCATTTAACTCTTCTAAACACGTCTCTCCGACATCTTCTTTTTCTTTAACACCCCCCCCCCCCCCCCCCCCCCCCCCCCACACCACACACACACTCACACCTCTTCCTGCCCGTTCTCACTTTTGCCACCACTGGCTGACACAGCTGTGAAGAACTACAGAATAAAAAGAATAAGCAGAAATCAGTTTGCTTCCAACAAAGTTACACACACACCACACACACAACACACACACACACACACACACACACACCAGAAGACAGGACAACGACAATAACATTCTCATAATCGCAAAGTAATGGTCACCTAAAATAATTGCTTTCTAGTCTTTGAATGAACATTAACATTCTCGGGAACACAAATCAGTGTTCCCACCAAAGAATGGCTTTGTAATATTTAAATTGAAATTTACTGTAACTCTGATCATACTTACACATCTTTTATGAAAGAGAAATTGGGGTAAACAACACAGATTTATTTATTCTATTATCTTTTCGTTCGAGGATAATGGAATAAGCACTCATGTGCTTTTTTACACCTAGTCCTCGTGTGTATGCAGTTTTGTAAATTTTGTTATCCTGTCCCACCGGCACACAATGGCCTACTCTTCCAAAAAGTGGAACGGGTTTTAACGTGTGCGCAAGATTTTCTGAGCGAGAGAGAGAGAGAGAGAGAGAGAGAGAGAGAGAGAGAGAGAGAGAGAGAGAATGGCGGAATATGGAGCAAAGCATACTAATAGCTCTTGCAGAGTATATGTCGTCCTATCCATTCATGAGGGCAACAGCATGTCACAGAATGTATGTTGGAAACACTTTAAAAAGAAGCTACATGCTTTTGGTTATCCTTGCAATGATGATGTAGGCCTAACCCTTTTTGATATCGTTTGATAATAACAAATGCCGTAATTGACATGACTATAGAAAGGTTGCATCTCTTATCTACAGGTTTAAGCCCAATGCTTTTAGATGTACACTGTCAACAAACGGCAACACGTATCTGTTGCGAAAATATTCCATTGCTTACATGCTTTTACAATGGGATTTTTTCTTCATTTTATCCTTTTACTTCGAGGATAATGGAATAAGCGCTCATGTCTTTTTTAAAATATCCATCCCTGTCCGTGTGCAGTTTTGTAAATTTTGTCATCCTTTCCCACCGGCACACAATGGCCTACTCTTCCGACAAGCGGAACGGGTTTTTACGTGTACGCAAGATGTTCTGCGTACGTATGAACACGGAACCTCGGTTTATAGTCTCATCCGAAGGACTGTTAGGGGGAGTGGAGTCGGCACTGATGCTAACTCCAGAGGAAAATTCCCCTTAAACGAGATTCGAACCCAGGTCGGCAGATCACGAGCGCAAAACGCATCACTCTAACCACCAGGCTATCCCGTCCCCCTCTGTAAAGCTCGGCAAGCCTTTTGTCCTGTCTTTCCAATCCGTTGCGAAGAGCAAATTCTATTTCTGGCTGTTTACAGAAACTGCATGATCGGCGGGATGTGCTTGCGTGGTGGTAGCCACACCGAGTGTGATTCGGTAGCCATAGGTAAGAAATGTCCACGCGCCAGCTGCCTTGGTGCTGTGGTTAGCGTCCTGGATTTAGCTGATTATCAAGATGGATGAGGTGTTAACAGACGTGGTGAATCAGCAGATTATCAAGATGGTTGGTGTGTTAACAGACCTGTTGAATCAACTGATTATCAAGATGGTTGATGTGTTTACAGACCTGGTGAATCAGCTGATTATCAAGATGGTTGATGTGTTAACAGACCTGGTGAATCAGCTGATTATCAAGGTGGTTGATGTGTTAACAGACCTGGTGAATCAACTGATTATTAAGATGGTTGATGTGTTAACAGACCTGGTGAATCAACTGATTATCAAGATGGTTGATGTGTTAACAGACCTGGTGAATCAATTGATTATCAAGGTGGTTGATGTGTTTACAGACCTGGTGAATCAACTTATTATCAAGATGGTTGATGTGTTAACAGACCTGGTGAACAACTGATTATCAAGATGGTTGATGTGTTAACAGACCTGTTGAATCAACTGATTATCAAGATGGTTGATGTGTTAACAGACCTGGTGAATCAACTGATTATCAAGATGGTTGATGTGTTACCAGACCTGGAGAATCAGCTGATTATCAAGATGGTTGAGGTGTTAACAGATCTGTTGAATCAGCTGATTATTAAGATGGCTGATGTGTTAACAGATATGATGAATCAACTGATTATCAAGATGGCTGATGTGTTAACAGCATGATGAATCAACTGATTATCAAGATGGTTGATGTGTTAACAGACCTGCAATCAACTGATTATCAAGATGGTTGATGTGTTAACAGACCTGTACAATCAACTGATTATCAAGATGGTTGATGTGTTTACAGACCTTTTGAATCAGCTGATTATCAAGATGGTTGATGTGTTTACAGACCTGATGAATCAACTGATTATTAAGATGGTTGAGGTGTTAACAGACATGATGAATCAACAGATTATCAAGATGGTTGATGTGTTTACAGACCTGATGAATCAACTTGTTATGGATGAAGTTGTATCAGACCAGGGTTTTAGCTGATTATTAAGATTGCTGGTGTATAAAGTAGATGTGGTGATTATCTGTATACACGAGGGTGATGTGTTAATAGACCTGGTGAACAACTGATATCAGAGTGCTGGTGTGTGTTAACAGACCTGGAATCAGCTGATTATCAAGATGGTTGAGTGTTACAGACCTGGTGAATCAACTGATTATCAAGATGGTTGTGTGTTAACAGACATGATGAATCAGCTGATTATCAAGATGGTTGATGTATTAACAGACCTGTACAATCAACTGATTATCAAGATGGTTGATGTGTTAACAGACCTGGTGAATCAACTGATTATCAAGTGGATGATGGTTTAACAGACCTGGGAATCAGCTGATTATCAAGATGGTTGAGGTGTTGACAGACCTGGTGAATCACTGATTATCAAATGGTTAAGGTGTTAACAGACCTGTGAATCAGCTGATTATCAAGATGGTTGATGTGTTTACAGACCTGGCGAATCAACTGATTATCAAGATGGTTGAGTGTTTACAGACCTATGATCAACTTGTTATAGTTGAATTTATCAGACCATGGTTTAGCTGTTATAAGATTGCTGCTGTAGTAATAATAGATGTGGTGATTCACATGTTAAACGAGGTTGATGTGTTAATAGACCTGGTGAATCAACTGATTATCAAGATGGTTGATGTGTTAACAGACCTGGTGAATCAGCTGATTATCAAGATGGTTGATGTGTTAACATACCTGTAAATCACTGATTTTTAAGATGGTTGATGTGTTAACAGACTTGTGCATCAACTGATTATCAAGATGGCTGAGGTGTTAACAGACCTGGGGAATCAGCTGATTATCAAGATGGTTGAGGTGTTGACAGATCTGGTGAATCAGCTGATTATCAAGATGGTTGATGTGTTTACAGACCTGGCGAATCAACTGATTATTAAGATGGTTGAGGTGTTAACAGACATGATGAATCAGCTGATTATCAAGATGGTTGATGTGTTTACAGACCTGGTGAATCATCTGATTATTAAGATGGTTGAGGTGTTAACAGACATGATGAATCAACAGATTATCAAGATGGTTGATGTGTTTACAGACATGATGAATCAACTTGTTATGCATGAAGTTGTATCAGACCAGGGTTTTAGCTGATTATTAAGATTGCTGGTGTAGTAAAAGTAGATGTGGTGATTCATCTTGTTATAACGAGGGTTGATGTGTTAATAGACCTGGTGAATCAACTGATGATCAAGATGGTTGATGTGTTAACAGACCTGGTGAATCAGCTGATTATCAAGATGGTTGATGTGTTTACAGACCTGGTGAATCAACTGATTATCAAGATGGTTGATGTGTTAACAGACATGATGAATCAGCTGATTATCAAGATGGTTGATGTGTTAACAGACCTGTACAATCAACTGAATATCAAGATGGTTGATGTGTTAACAGACCTGGTGAATCAACTGATTATCAAGATGGATGAGGTGTTAACAGACCTGGGGAATCAGCTGATTATCAAGATGGTTGAGGTGTTGACAGACCTGGTGAATCAGCTGATTATCAATATGGTTAAGGTGTTAACAGACCTGTTGAATCAGCTGATTATCAAGATAGTTGATGTGCTTACAGACCTGGCGAATCAACTGATTATCAAGATGGTTGATGTGTTTACAGACCTGATGAATCAACTTGTTATGGTTGAAGTTGTATCAGACCAGGGTTTTAGCTGATTATTAAGATTGCTGCTGTAGTAATAATAGATGTGGTGATTCATCTTGTTATAACGAGGGTTGATGTGTTAATAGACCTGGTGAATCAACTGATTATCAAGATGGTTGATGTTTTAACAGACCTGGTGAATCAACTGATTATCAAGATGGTTGATGTGTTAACAGACCTGGTGAATCAGCTGATTATCAAGATGGTTGATGTGTTAACATACCTGTACAATCAACTGATTATTTGATGTGTTAACAGACCTGGTGCATCAACTGATTATCAAGATGGATGAGGTGTTAACAGACCTGGGGAATCAGCTGATTATCAAGATGGTTGAGGTGTTGACAGATCTGGTGAATCAGCTGATTATCAAGATGGTTGATGTGTTTACAGACCTGGCGAATCAACTGATTATCAAGATGGTTGATGTGTTTACAGACCTAATGAATCAACTTGTTATGGTTGAAGTTGTATCAGACCTGGGTTTAGCTGGTCATTAAGATTGCTGGTGTAGTAATAATAGATGTGGTGATTCATCTTGTTATAACGAGGGTTGATGTGTTAACAGACCTGCTGCTTCAGATGGTTATAAAGATTGTTGATGTGTTTATGGAGACAGTTTGCCCACGATTGTTTTAAAAAAAAAAAAACACCACGTAGACCAGCTGAATACAGACTACTTTCTTATCATACTAATATGCATACGCTTGTATAGAGCAGTGAGCTTAAAGCTTTGATGGCCAGTACTGATAAAAAGAGCAGAAACAGACAAATCATCACTGAATGAACTCAAAAAATCTTGGAGGCCCAGGCAATGGTACATGACCGACGCCAATGGTAAAAGATGGGGGTTCTCGTCAGTGCAGTGCTCTCACAACTGCTGTGGGTGAAGTCGCTAGTGTAGTGTAGTATAGTGTAGTGTAGTGAAGTGTAGTGTCTAATGCCGTCAGCGCCTGGGCTTTATCACAGTTCTTGATTAAACCATTGACGCTGGGGGCAACAGCAAAGTGAGAGACTGTATGACCAGTGGCTTTCCCACTCATGGAATTCCACTTTACAGCTCAGTCTTTAGTGATCGACTGTGACTCTCTGACTAGGAGGCTTGACTCGCACAGTCCTTATGTGCTGCAGCCCTGGGGGCTGGTTGGCCTTTGGAGAACATCTCCAACGCTGACTGTCCTTATGCCCACTTGGCCGAGAGAGTGGGGATGTACTGTGGGCAAGGCATCTCCACTATAATCAAATTTCTGCCCAGTTTCCAAAACAGCAGCTGCCTCCTCTGCTGTTTTGGAGGTCATCGTCGGACACGACGGATAAACATACACATACATAGTGTAGTGTAGTGTTGTGTGGTGTGATGTGGTGTAATGTAGTGTAGTGTAGTGTAGTGTAGTGTAGTGTAGTGTGGTGTGGTGTGGTGTGGTGTGATGTGGTGTGGTGTAATGTAGTGTAGTGTAGTGTAGTTTGGTGTAGTGTTGTGTGGTGTAGTGTAGCCTAGTGTGGTGTGGTGTAGTGTAGTGTAGTGTAGTGTAGTGTAGTGTAGTGTAGCGTAGCGTAGTGTAGCGTAGCGTAGTGTAGTGTAGTGTAGTGTGGTGTGGTGTGGTGTAGTGTATGTGTGGTGTGGTGTGGTGTAGTGTGTGTGGTGTGTGTGTGTGTGTGTGTGTAGGTATAGTGTAGTGTAGTGTAGTGTGGGTGGGTGTGGTGTAGTGTTGTGTGGTGGTGTGTGTGTAGTGTAGTGTGGGTGTGTGGTGTAGTGTAGTGTAGTGTTAGTGTAGTGTAGTGTTGTGTGTGTGTGGTGTGGTGTGGTGTAGTGTAGTGTAGTGTAGGTCGTGTAATGTCGTGTAGTGTAGTTAGTGTAGTGTAGTGTGGTGTGGTGTGGTGTGGTGTATGTAGTGTAGTGTAGTGTAGGGTAGTGTAGTGAGTGTAGTGTGTGTAGTGTTGTGTGGTGGTGTGTGTGGTGTGTGTGTGAGTGTAGTTGTGGTGTGGTGTGGTGTAGTGTAGTGTAATATAGTGTAGTGTATGTGTGTGTGTGTGTGTGGTGGTGTAGTGTAGTGTAGTGTGTGTGTGTGTAGTGTAGTGTAGTGTAGTGTAGTGTGTGTAGTGTAGTGTAGTGTCGTGTCGTGTGTTCGTGTCGGTGTAGTGTAGTTTGTGTCGTGTAGAGTTGTGTGTAGTTGTTGTGTAGTGTAGTGTAGTGTAGTGTGGTGTGTGTGGTGTTGTGGTAGTGTAGTGTAGTGTGTGTGTGTGTGTAGTGTAGTGTTGCGTGTGTGTGTGGTGTAGTGTAGTTTGTGTGGTGTGGTGTGGTGTAGTGTAGTTGTTTGTGTGAGTGTTGGTGTTGTTGGTGTAGTGTAGTGTAAATAGTGTAGTGAGTGTAGTGTTTGTGCGTGTGTGTGTGTGTAGTGTAGTGTTGTGTGGTGTGGTGTTGTGTTGTGTAGTGTGGTGTGGTGTAGTGTAGTTTGTGTGTATGTGTGTGTAGAGTAGTACGAAATGCAGTGTAGCGTAGTGCAGTGTAGTGTAGTGCGATGTAGTATAGTGTAGTGTAGTGCGATGTAGTATAGTGTAGTGTAGTGCGGTGTAGTGTAGTGTAGTGTAGCTTTGCGCAGTACAGTGCAGTGTAGTGCAGTGCAACGTCCTCATGTGTTGTCCTCATGTGTTGTGTAGAAATGTTGACGACGTCACATATGCCAACTTTTTTTTTCCTATTCTATTCTGTTCTTTCTCGTAATGTTGTATGTTGTTTGTTTTAGATTGTTTGTTCTGCCTTTTGCTGATGTTTGCTTTGTAAACCTAGTTTATCTTCTTTTGGTAGACTGAATTTGAAATGTTTTTTCAGCAACGAAAGGTCAGAGAGAAAGAAAAAAAGTGAGAGAGAGAGAGAGAGTGAGAGACGTCAGACTTTTACTGTACATCGGCCTTAAGCCGCGAGAAAGAGAGAGAGAGATAGAGAGAGAGAGAGAGAGAGAGAGAGAGAGAGAGAGAGAGAGAGAGAGAGAGAGAGAGATAGAGAGAGAGAGCGAGAGAGAGAGAGAGAGGGAGACGCAGAGAAAAGGAGAGAGGAAGAGAGAGTCAGAGACAGAGACAGAGAGAGACAGAAAGACGGACAGACTGACAGACAGATGGTTTGGGTGGGGTGGGGGAGGGGGAGGAGGAGTTGGAGGGAAAGGGCAGATAGGTAAAGGTGGATATATAGACAGACAGACAGACAGACAGAATTACAGACAGACAGACAGAGAGACACACACAGACACACACAGACACAGACACACACACATACAGGACGAGACAGAGAAAGAGACAGACAGACAGACAGACAGACACACACACACACACACACACACACACACACACACACACATACACACACACAGAACGAGACAGAGAAAGAGACAGAGAGTCTGATAAAGTAATTATGGGCTTAATTATTCCCGGACAAGATTATTGTGTTTTTCTCTCCCGGGCAAAATTAACGTGGTTTTTTTCCCCCTTTGTTTGTGTTATTTCCCCTTTTCCCTTTACCACTGCTTCTTCTGCCTGATGTCTTGGTCTCTTGAGAGAGCTAACCGTTTTGTTAGTGTTGTTGTTGTTGTTGTTGTTGATGTTGGTTTTTTTGCTCGTGTTCTTATTGTTGCTTCTATGCTGCTGCTGTCGCTGTTTGTGGTATTCTCAAGTTGGTTTTTGTGTTACCGCAAATGCCGTTTGCTGTTGTTGTTGTTTTGCTGCTGACAAAAATGTTCGTTGTTGTTGTTGTTACTGGTCACATTTCTCTTGCCGTTGTTATTGATGCTGTTGTTGTTACTATTTGCGGTAGGTTTTCATGTTATTGAATAATTATTTTTTGAAAAGTTGTTTTAAAACAGCCCAACAACCACCGTCAATCCAGTAATCGCCTTCTCCGTGTTCAGTCTGCTTATTGCGCCAACCACAGCACCGAAACCGCCTTAGTCCACTCTTTAGATACACTTCTACTCGCTTCTGATGCAGGGACAATCTCCCTTCTCACGCTTCTTGACGTATCTGCAGCCTTTGGCACAATATATCACTCAATTCTTCCTTGTCGTCTCAAAAAGAAAGTTTGGTATTAATGGCACAGCCCTTACCTGGTTTACTTCATACCTCATAGACAGATTCCAGAAAGTAATGTCGGAAAAATTCAATCAAAACCTGTCGAAATGGATCAGTTCTGGGTCCTGTTCTTTTTACCCTCTACAATGTTCCACTCTCACAGATAATAAACCACCATCATATTGATCATCATTTCTATGTTGATGATACTCAACTTCAGTGCAGTGAAACTCTTGAGAAACTGCCTTCCCTCCTGACAAACATGGCCTACTGCCTTCAAGACATTAAAAACTGGATGACTCAGAGCAAATCACAACTTAATGCTGATAAAACCAAAGCTATGCTCATAGGGACCGAACATAAACTTTCCTCCATCACAACATCTTCAATAGAATTCGGCAATACATCTGTCCCTTTGTCTCGGTCTGTGAAGTATTTAGGAGTAGTTCTCGACAACACAATCTATGAAAAAGTTAATCACCCAGACCTGCCAGTCCTGCTACTGTCAATTACGGCACATTAGTGCAACTCACAAATATCTGTCCACTGATGTAACATCCAAGCTAGTAACATGTCTTATTCTTTCACGTTTGGACTACTGTAATTCTCTTTTTGCTAGTCTACCAGCATCATCCATCCACTCCCTTTAACGCATACAAAACTCTGCAGCTTGACTTGTCCTAAGAAAGAAAAAAATCTGAACACATCACTCCTCTTTTGTGATCTCTTCACTGGCTACCTGTTTCACACAGAGTGAGGTATAAGATCAATACTCTCTGTTTGAAACGTCTCCACAAATCTGCACCCTCTTATCTCTGTAACTGTCTTCATCTGTACACTCCATCTCGTTACCTTCGTTCAGCTGCTGACACTCTGCGCTTCCGAACTCCCAGATTTAAAAAAACACTGTTGGCTGACGCTCTTTCTCTATTTCTGATCCATCCACATGGAATGACCTTCCTCCTTACCTTCGCCAAAGTCCTACATTTGACATTTTCAAATCCAGCCTCAAAATGCGCTTATTTCCTACCTGATGTCTTTCCCTTATGTCTTTTCCTACTTTTCAATAGCCACCTTCATCGCCACCTCCCTACCTAAGCGTACGTGTGTATGTGTGTGTGTGTGTGTGTTCTTGTGCGCGCGCACGCGCGCGCGTGTGTGTGTGTTCTTGTGAGTATGTTTGTGTGCGTGTGTGTGAGCATAAATTTTATATATGTTAAATCTAATATTTTGTGGAAGGTTGCATGTGTGTAAATGATTCGAATGCAAGCGCTTCGATGTGTTTATTTTACAAGATTCAGCGCTATATAAATACCATACATTATTATTAGTAGAAGTATATCTGATCCGAGAGTTTCATGAAAATAAATAAATGAATAAATAAATAAATAAATAAATAAATAAATAAATAATAATAATAATAATAATAATAACAATAAATGATATAGCAGGATAGCAGAGCATATAGACAGAGAACATACAGATCACTTCTGTCTTCCTCCATTCATTGCACGGAAGTGACCAGACACCCGCCAACGTTCAGCCACACTTCTGGTGCTGAAGGCTAGCGTCCTGATGAGATCGCGTGTGGATGACACACACACACACACAGAGTTCCTGATAAAAGCGCCGCCAATCACTTAGATGCGCCAGAGAAGTTATACGCGATCTGAGTGGCTTTGGAGCCTGGCAGTCCTCTTTCAGACAACTTCCAACGACATTAAACTTTGTATCTGTCAATGCCAAGAGCGGACATCTGCCTGAAAGATTATGTCAAGACCTGTTTGTTCATTCACCAAGAAAATCGCATGGTGGACATTTTTGTTCTCTGCAAGTCAGCTGTGGGGTTCCTGAGAAGAAAGAGAGAGAGAGAGAATGCGAATGCGAATGTGAATGGTTTATTCAAAAGGCCTTGGCCACATTTGAAGGGGGGAAACACAAAGCACACACTATACAAGTAATATTCACATAAACAATCAATTCACAAAACATTATCAACAAACGATAATTTTTCAAGAATTAATAAGGGTGTCCCGCAGTCTAAATGCTTTATATAGAAAAAGAGCTAACTGTTTTGTAGTAGCTTCATTTCCAGACGTAATGAGCATGATTAACCTATGGAGACATGGTTGACGTAAGAACTTTCGAGGTATAAACTGCTCTCTTAATTCCGTAAGTTGTGAACAAGTGAATAGAAAATGTATTTCGTCTTCAATAGAACTATCACAAAGAGGACAAATCAAAGCTCTCTCGTTTACATGTCTATAATAGAAATGATGCGTGTTCAATTCTGAGATACCAAATCTAAATTTTGTTAATATTCTGTTCAAATGCCTATCCATTTTCATTGTTAAATATAAAGGGATACAATGTGATGGATTGATCAGACTATACATTTCATATCTGCTACTATTTTCAATGTGTGAATGCCAGTCTTGCCACTGACATGAGAGAGAGGAGAGGACAATGTCCAGGGATGGTGTGGTGGTCGTTGAGGAGCTCCATGAGAGGCGCGGTGTGCAGGGGGACCTGCCTGACAGTCACACTTGGTGAGCGCTGGACACCTCACAGTCAGCTGTCGTGACTCTTCAGAGCTGACAGAACTTAAGTAGAGGAAGCTCGGAGAAGAAGCAGTAGGCTGTCACAATTATCTGTTGTCACCCAGAGACAGCATCGGATGACAGCACCGCGGGTTGTATTTTCAGGATGAAGCAGCCGAATGTCAGCAAACCAGAATGAAACCAGTGCTGAGCTGCAAAGCAGGATTACAGCATTGAATGAAGCCTCCTATCCTTCGACACTATAGACCATTCAATTCTTCTCTCCCGTCTCCAAAAACACTTTTGATATTAAAGGCACAGCCCTCACCTGGTTCAATTCATACCTTACAGACAGATTCCACACAGTTGCAGTAAACAAGACTCAATCAACACCTGCCAAACTGGAATGTGGAGTCCCACAGGGATCAGTTCGCGGCCCTGTTCTTTTCACTCTCTACACTGCTCCTCTTTCACACATAATAAATCGTCATCAGATCAACCATCATTTTCATGCAGATGACTCTCAAATTCTTAGCAGTGATACTACCGAAAATCTGCCTTCTCTCTTGACAAATATGTCCTACTGCCTTCAAGATATCCAAAATTGGATGACACAGAACAAGTTAAGGTAAATGCAGATAAAACCGAAGCCATGCTTGTAGGGACCAAATACAAACTCTCTTCTATCACAACAGCTTCAATAGAATTCGGCAATGCGTCTGTCCTTCTACCTCCTGCTGTCAAGTATCTAGGGGTCGTTATAGACAACACACTCTCCATGCAAAAATTCATCACCCAAACCTGCCAGTCGCGCTACTATCAAATGCTGCTTATCGGTACAGTTCGAAAGTACCTGTCCACTGCTGCAACATCCAAACTGGCGCTGCTCTTGTGGCGATGCGCTCTCCCCGGGGAGAGCAGCCCGAATTTCACGGAGAGAAATCTGCCGTGACTTAAAGTGGTAGTCACGTGACTAGTCACGTCTCTCATTCTTTCACGTCTGTACTATTGCAATTCTCTTCTGGCTGGTCTGCCAGTATCATCTATCCACTCCCTTCAACGTATACAAAACTCTGCAGCTCGACTAGTCCTCAGAAAGAAAAAAATCTGAGCACATTACTCCTCTCTTGCGATCTCTCCACTGGTTGCCTGTGCCACAGAGAGTAAAATATAAGATCAGTACCCTGTGTTACAAATGCCTCCATAAAACAGCACCTTCCTACCTCTCTGAATGTCTTCACCTGTACACTCCTTCGCGTTCCCTCCGCTCTGCTGCAGATACCTTGTCCTTACGAATACCTAGATTCAATCAGTCCATCATTGGCCGTCGCTCTTTCTCTGTTTCTGGTCCATTGATCTGGAATGACCTCCCTCTCTCCCTTCGCCAAAAGCCTTCTTATGACGCTTTTAAATCCGGCCTCAAGACACATTTATTTGAAACCTAAGATTCTCCCCTCTTGTTCCATTTCATTTTTGTCCCTGCCCTCAACAGCCCAAACCCCATCACCCTGCCGGAGTGTAAACCTTTTATGTGTGTGCGCGGGTGTGCGCGTGTGCGCGTACGTGCGTGCGAGCGTGTGTGTATACATTTGAACATGTAAAAAAAACCCACCCTATTAATTGTAACTGGCTGCATGTGAATAAGAAGGATGAATGAAAGCGCTTAGATTTGTTTTGTTGCAAAATATAGCGCTATATAAGTTCCATGTAGTATTACCCTACCCCCCCCCCCCCCCCCAACACACACACACTTATATGAAAATCTTCCCGATCAAGTAGTAGAAAACAAGCAGCCTCCGCTCTGTCGGATCTGTTTGGTTTAAGAAAAGAAAACCCTCACTTGTCACATCTTTTTGAGCAAAAAGAGAATCCCCCCCCCTCCCCCCCGTCACTCCACACCTCTTCCCTGTCAGACTGGTGATGGTGGCTATCATGAAGCCAGAAGCAGACGACAGAAGGAGGAGGAGGAGGTTTGCTGGAAGGGGAGAAGGGTGGGGGGGGGGGGACCAAGGACGTTTGTTTATGTTATTCTCCAAAGTATCTCTGTGTTGAGTTCTTTACTGACCTGGTCTGTTGTTGATACCACTGAGTGTGTTGTGTCATTTCATAGTTTAGCGCTGAGTGTGTTGTGTCCTTTCATAGTTTAGCGCTGAGTGTGTTGTGTCCTTTCATAGTTTAGCGATGATCGTGTTGTGTCAGTTCATAGTTTAGCGCTGAGTGTGTTGTGTCATTTCATAGTTTAGCGCTGAGTGTGTTGTGTCCTTTCATAGTTTAGCGCTGAGTGTGTTGTGTCCTTTCATAGTTTAGCGCTGAGTGTGTTGTGTCCTTTCATAGTTTAGCGCTGAGTGTGTTGTGTCCTTTCATAGTTTAGCGATGATCGTGTTGTGTCCTTTCATAGTTTAGCGATGATCGTGTTGTGTCAGTTCATAGTTTAGCGATGATCGTGTTGTGTCAGTTCATAGTTTAGCGATGATCGTGTTGTGTCAGTTCATAGTTTAGCGCTGAGCGTGTTGTGTCATTTCATAGTTTAGCGCTGAGTGTGTTGTGTCCTTTCATAGTTTAGCGCTGAGTGTGTTGTGTCCTTTCATAGTTTAGCGATGATCGTGTTGTGTCAGTTCATAGTTTAGCGCTGAGCGTGTTGTGTCAGTTCATAGTTTAGCGCTGAGTGTGTTGTGTCATTTCATAGTTTAGCGCTGAGTGTGTTGTGTCCTTTCATAGTTTAGCGATGATCGTGTTGTGTCAGTTCATAGTTTAGCGATGAGCGTGTTGTGTCAGTTCATAGTTTAGCGATGATCGTGTTGTGTCAGTTCATAGTTTAGCGATGAGCGTGTTGTGTCAATTCATAGTTTAGCGATGATCGTGTTGTGTCAGTTCACAGTTTAGCGTTGAGTGTGTGTCAGTTCATAGTTTAGCGCTGATCGTGTTGTGTCAGTTCATAGTTTAGCGCTGATCGTGTTGTGTCAGTTCATAGTTTAGCGGTGAGTGTGTTGTGTCAGTTCATAGTTTAGCGGTGAGTGTGTTGTGTCAGTTCATAGTTTAGCGCTGAGTGTGTTGTGTCAGTTCATAGTTTAGCGCTGAGTGTGTTGTTGCAGTTCATCTGTCAACACTGTGTTATGTCAGTTCACCTGTCAACACTGAGTGTGTTATGTCAGTTCACCTGTCAACATTGAGTGTGTTATGTCAGTTCACCTGTCAACACTGAGTGTGTTATGCCACTTGACCTGTCAACACTGAGTGTGTTGTGTCAGTTCATATTTTAGCGGTGAGTGTGTTGTGTCAGTTCATATTTTAGCGGTGAGTGTGTTGTGTCATTTCATATTTTAGCGGTGAGTGTGTTGTGTCATTTCATATTTTAGCGGTGAGTGTGTTGTGTCATTTCATATTTTAGCGGTGAGTGTGTTGTGTCATTTCATATTTTAGCGGTGAGTGTGTTGTGTCATTTCATATTTTAGCGGTGAGTGTGTTGTGTCAGTTCATATTTTAGCGGTGAGTGTGTTGTGTCAGTTCACCTGTCAACATTGAGTGTGTTGTGTCAGTTCATCTGTCAACACTGTTAAGTCAGTTCATCTGTCAACACTGAGTGTGTTGTGTCAGTTCATCTGTCAACACTGAGTGTGTTATGTCAGTTTACCTGTCAACACTGAGTGTGTTGTGTCAGTTTACCTGTCAACACTGAGTGTGTTGTGTCAGTTCATCTGTCAACACTGAGTGTGTTATGTCAGTTCATGTGTCAACACTGAGTGTGTTATGTCAGTTTACCTGTCAACACTGAGTGTTTTGTGTCAGTTCATCTGTCAACACTGTTAAGTCAGTTCACCTGTCAACATTGAGTGTGTTGCATCAGTTTCTTTATGTCAGCACTGAGTGTGCTCTGTCAGTTCCCATGTCAGCACTGAGTGTGCTCTGTCAGTTCCCATGTCAGCACTGAGTGTGCTCTGTCAGTTCCCATGTCAGCACTGAATGTGCTCTGTCAGTTCCCATGTCAGCACTGAGTGTGCTCTGTCAGTTCCCATGTCAGCACTGAGTGTGCTCTGTCAGTTCCCATGTCAGCACTGAGTGTGCTCTGTCAGTTCATATGTCAGTAGGGAGTGTGCTCTGTCAGTTCATATGTCGGTAGGGAGTGTGCTCTGTCAGTTCATATTTCAGAAGGGAGTGTGTTTTGTCAGTTCATATTTCAGCAGGGAGTGTGTTTTGTCAGTTCATATTTCAGCAGGGAGTGTGTTTTGTCAGTTCATATGTCAGCAGGGAGTGTGTTTTGTCAGTTCATTTTTCAGCAGTGAGTGTGTTTTGTTTCTGAGCGCTTTGATTTGTTGCTTTACAAGATTCAGCGCTATATAAATTCCATACATTATTATTATTATTATTATTATTATTATTATTATTATTATTATTATTATTATTATTATTATTATTATTATTATTTTGTCAGTTCATATGTCAGCAGTGAGTGTGTTTTGTCAGTTCATATTTCAGCAGTGAGTGTGTTTCATCAGTTCATATTTCAGCATTGAGCGTTCTTTGTCATTTCCTCTGTCATTGCAGAGAGTGCTGTGTTAATTCCTCAGACAGACAGCTGTCTTTCGGCTCAGCACAAACACCACGGTGTCAGTATGTTACTAAATCAAAACAATGTCAAATGTTACTACAATATAGTAATCATAACGTCATTGCAGTTGGTAAGTAGCATCTTGATACGACCCAGCATATGACTATGACAATCATGAACACGTAAACAATCCAAAAGCGCATCAGGTGGTAGATACAATGATGGTATACCTAGATATTAATGACATATAAAATGATGACATACCTAGATATCAATGACATATAAAATGGTGATATAACAAGATATTAATGACATATAAAACGGTGATATACCAAGATATTAATGACATATAAAATGGTGGTATTCCAAGATATTAAGGACATATGGAGAGACAACAACCCCGAATGTAAACGTTGTACGTGGCGAAAGCCTACACCTTTACAACAAAGTAGATTTGACATTCTTCTAACCTCAGATTTTCTTTTACTCTTATTACAAAGACAGAAATACATTTCCAGGCTATCTAACTTATCATTTTGTGATAACTCTACACCTACCTTTTCGTTAAATAGATTAAAAGAAGAATTTTCTGAAAATGTTATTGCTTTTTACTGAAAGATATAGATTACGGAAACTAGATCCAAACAGATATTCAAAATATGATTAAAGACTCCTCCGGAAAAGAAAAAACCGCAAAAAACACTGCGACATTAAAACTGATTCCAATGTCA
>CM054149.1:62181735-62214235 GCA_028751875.1 Rapana venosa | reverse complement strand
TGTAGGAGACTGTCCGTAAGTTGAGTAAGAGCTGTGTGACAGTAGTAGTTTTTATGAAAGCCTGGCTGATCTTCATCTATTAGATTGTTGTTTACAAAGTAGGGTTATATAAAAAAAATTTCGATATCTTTTTTCGATAGGTTCAGATAAGATAGCATTGAAATTGGTTTGTAATTTGAAGGACAAGAAAATTCACCTGATCTTAGGACTGGCATGATTTTGCCCTTTTAAACATGGTAGAAGTGATGTTTCTCTATGCACACTGTGTGTGCTTATGAATGTGTGAGCGTGTGTGTGTGTGTGTGTGTGTGCGCGCGCACGCGCGCGCGCGTGCGTGTGTGTGTATGTGTGAGTTTGAGTGAGTGTGTGTGTGTGTCTGTGTGTCTGTGACATAAGGACGTGAAAGAATGCCACCCTTTCAAACACCAATTATTATTTTGATCAGATGTTACCGATCAGGTCATCAGTGTCCCACCTAATACCAGCTTTGTGTCGCTTTCTTCTGCCCTCTGCTTTCAACACCTCCTTTCCTATTCAAGAGTAATCAGTTTGTTGTTTTTACTTCAAATCACTTTGTTTTTAGTCATCTTGTTTCATCTGAAATCAGCCCCCATTTCCACCTTTATTTTTAAAGCAGCTTGTTTCCACTTCAAATCGTCCAATGAAGGCATGCAGAGAAAGTGAGATCTGAAGGACTTGGTTTTGTTTGATTTGCTGTTGTTGGTGTGGAACTGTTGACGATGCTGGGTCTGTTGTTTGGCTATGATTGTGTCAGCGTGACAAGAGGAGCTAACGAGCTTTTAACGAGGCCTGCTACAAATCCTTTCTATCACCGCCTAATGGTGGTGGTGGGGCGGTGGGGAGGGGGAGGGGGAGTAGGATGTGAAGGCGTGTGGGGGACGTAGGGACAGACTTATGTCCCTTTTACTTCAGAAGGCAATTCAGTTCAATTCTAATCAATTTTTTTTATTGTCCTTTACTTGAGGAAAATGTTTGCAGTGATAAAAAAAAAACCCATACATAAACAAGTAATAAGATAAAGACATATATAAAGTTGAATGCACATGATAAAGGGGTAACATTTGTTAAACACACATGAACGAGCTCACACACGCACACACACACGCACACACACGCACAGACACAGACACACACACACGCACGCACGCACACACACACTAATGAAAGAAATTTGTTTTAGAAGGATTAAAACATATTTAAGCAACTAATACTATTTAGACTTTTATAAATTGGAATACGCATGATAAAAGGTAACATTTGATAACGCGCGCACGCGCGCGCATATATACACACACAGCCTGCATGTACACACACGCACACAACACACACACACACACACACACACACACACACAACACATACACACACACACACACACTGCTTCAACACAGTTAAGTTAAACGTATAAAAAGGTAAACGTATCTCATAACCTAGAAGGTCGTAGGGGAGCGAGGCGTCAGAGACCTAATTTCTCAAGGAGCCAGCATTTTGAGGGTGGCGCCCATCTCCTCTCCCTCGCTGCTTTACATTCCCTGACCCTAAAGAGGCAAATACCCATTTACAGCTGGGTGTCTTCCATGACAAAACTCACCGCCATATGGAAAAGTAAAGAGATCAGTTTCCCAATCAAACTAAAGCTCTACAAAGCCCTAATTCAGACTATCCTGCTGTACGGAAGTGAAACCTGGACATTGACTGCTGAAACAGCAAAGCTAATCCAGTCATTGAACAAAATTCCATAGAAAACTGCTGGGCATTATCCTGAGAGAACGAAAGACCAATGAATTTGTCAAGAGTCAAATAACACGGCGGCAGGTCCACAGGAACCCCTTCTCACCATCGTCAAGAAGAAAAAGCTGACATGGTTCGGCCACGTCACCCGCCACAACACTCTGCCAAAAACAGTACTGCAGGGAACACTCGAAGGTGGCAGAAAGAGGGGAAGACAGAACAAGTCATGGATGGACAACATCAGAGAATGGACCGGGATGAATGACTCGGCACTACTGCGCAGAGCCGAGGACCGAGATGGATGGAGGAGGCTTACCACGGCATCGTCTTTCGTGTCTCCCCCACGACCGCCAAGGTCACGGGTCTGATGATGATGATGATGTACTGGGGAATCTGTACTGAAGCCAAGGCGCGCAAACGGTCACCCATCCAAGTGGTAACCACGCTCGACGCTGCTTAACTTGGCTGGGGGAAAGCGAGTGCTCCGACCACTGAGCTATCCCGTCCGCAAAACGTATCAAACAATGTAAAAGTAGCTTTTCAGCATTAATATGAATTTGATGAGATATATCAAAATCCAAGATAAAAACAAGGCGCTAAAATCAGCATTTAGTCCAAAGTAGAGTATGGGGAAGGGATAGCTCAGTGGTCAAAGCATTCGCTTTTCCCCAGCTAAAGTTAAGCAGCATCGAGCGTGGTTACCTCTTGGATGGGTGACCGTTTGTGCGCCTTGGCTTCAGTACAGTCCCCCAGTTCACCAGCTGTAAATGGGTACCTGCCCTCTTTAGGGTCAGGGAAGGTAAAGTAGCGAGGCAGAGGAGATGGGCACCGCTCTCAATATGCTGGCCCCTTGAGAAATGAGGTTTCTGATGCCTCGCTCCCCTACGACCACATAGGTTATGGGACACCTTTAACTTATATCATCGGAAAAAAAAGAATTGATTTGATTTGATCTGATTTGATCTCTTTCTCTGTGGTGGTGTGATGATGATACATATATTGATGATGATAACAATGATGTCGATGATGATTATGTAGATGTTCAGAAAGATGATGGCGATGATGATCGAAATGCTGAAGGTGGTGTTGATGTAGATACTGAAGGTGATGATGGTGATGACGAAGTGGATATTGAAGGTGACGTCACTGGTAACGATGGTGTAGATGTTGAAGATGATGGTGGTGATGGTGACTAGAATGAAGATGTTGAAGATGATAACTATACAGGTCAAATAAGACGATGATAGTGTACATGATGAAGAAGATGATGTTGATGATGACATAGATGATGAAAGCAATGGTGGCTATGCTGCAGCTGCTGATGTAGATAATGAAGATACTGATGCTGAGGATGACGATGGCGATGATGATAACTAGTAGATATTGAGTGTGAATCTGTGTGCTTGCAGAAGTGAAATGCTAAATGGGGAAAAAAAACCGTTTTCTGCTATGATGTCTACCTACCCCCTGCCTGAAATATGTTTTGTGTAGTGGCCTGAGGCTGAAGTTCAATAAACTGTTCAGTGTTCAGTGTGTGTGTGTGTGTGTGTGTGTGTGTGTGTGTGTGTGTGTGTGTGTGTGTGTGTGTGTGTGTGTGTGTGTGCTACAAGCTGGATTCAATGCTCAGAAATCCCAGAGTGTACACCGTCTTTCCCACCAGCGCTAACTAACACAGCAGCTTCTTTCAGATGATGGACAGATTATTATGGGATGGAGCCTACCTCCTCCTCCTTCCTGTGACGTCATCCCTTGTGTCAACACATCTAGGCTTTTAAGAGAGGAGTAAGGGGGGGGGGGGGGGGGGGGGTGGGAGACGTATAGAGGGTAAGGACGCGTTGGAGGGGTGAGGTGTGTGGTGAATGAGCGGGATGGGGGGGGGGGTAGGGGCGGGGGGGGGGAGTGGGAAAAAGGTCAGGTGGCTGGACAGAAAGAAGATAGTAAGCAGTGTGTGTCAGGCTCACACACAAACACCACACACACACACACACACCACACACACACACAACACACACACACACACGCACGTACGCACACACACCACACCACGCACGCACGCACTCACGCACGAACGCACACACGCACGCACACACGCACGCACACACACACACACACACACACACCGATATTTTGTCAGGCTGCTTAGCTGTCTGTCAAGATAGGAAATATACAGGCAGATTACAGACAGAGAGACAGACAGACAGACATAGAGATGTAAAGACAGATAGGTAGACAGACGAGACAAAAAAGAGGATGATGATGATGATGAGGAGGAGGAGGATGAGGATGAGGATGAGGATGAGGATGGTCGTGATGATGATGGTGGTCATGATGATGATGATGGTGATTTATTGTTTGATATGCTACAATCATTTGTGCATGGGCATGTGTGTACTGTGTGTGTGCATTTGTGCATGCTTGTGCGTGCGTGTGCGTGCTTGTGTGTGTGTGTGTGTGTGCGCGCGCGCGCGTGCGTGCGTACGTGCGTGCGTGCGTGGTGTGTGTGTGTGTGTGTTTGTGTGTGTGCGTGCGTACGTGCGTGCGTGTGTGTGTGATGTTTTATTTGAAGTTATCTCGACAGGTTTAAAGAGATATGAAACGTACTTTTCTTGTGACTTTTTAAACAAAAAAATATTTTAATTCCTGACGTAAAGGAGACATCTCTGAACACAAACAACAGACTTAGCTGACGTAAAGGAGACATCTCTGAACACAAAGAAACAGACTTAGCTAACGTAAAGGAGACATCTCTGAACACAAACAACAGACTTAGCTGACGTAAAGGAGACATCTCTGAACACAAAGAAACAGACTTAGCTGACGTAACGGAGACATCTCTGAACACAAACAACAGACTTAGCTGACGTAAAGGAGACATCTCTGAACACAAAGAAACAGACTTAGCTGACGTAACGGAGACATCTCTGAACACAAACAACAGACTTAGCTGACGTAAAGGAGACATCTCTGAACACAAAGAAACAGACTTAGCTGACGTAACGGAGACATCTCTGAACACAAACAACAGACTTAGCTGACGTAAAGGAGACATCTCTGAACACAAAGAAACAGACTTAGCTGACGTAAAGGAGACATCTCTGAACACAAAGAAACAGACTTAGCTGACGTAACGGAGACATCTCTGAACACAAACAACAGACTTAGCTGACGTAAAGGAGACATCTCTGAACACAAAGAAACAGACTTAGCTGACGTGAAGGAGACATCTCTGAACACAAAGAAACAGACTTAGCTGACGTAACGGAGACATCTCTGAACACAAACAACAGACTTAGCTGACGTAAAGGAGACATCTCTGAACACAAAGAAACAGACTTAGCTGACGTAACGGAGACATCTCTGAATACAAACAACAGACTTAGCTGACGTAAAGGAGACATCTCTGAACACAAAGAAACAGACTTAGCTGACGTAAAGGAGACATCTCTGAACACAAAGAAACAGACTTAGCTGACGTGAAGGAGACATCTCTGAACACTAAGAAACAGACTTAGCTGACGTGAAGGAGACATCTCTGAACACAAAGAACCAGACTTAGCTGACGTAAAGGAGACATCTCTGAACACAAAGAAACAGACTTAGCTGACGTAAAGGAGACATCTCTGAACACAAAGAAGAGACTTAGCTGACGTAAAGGAGAGTTCTCTGACCATAAACAACGAACGACATTAGCTGACGGCAAAGAGACATCTCTAGCCACACACATCAGACTTATCTAGCATCAAGGACGAACCCTCCTGGTACAAACATCAGGACAGATGGAGGTCAGAGAGTAGAGTACACAACACAGCACCCGAGTTGGTTTGACTTTCATTTTATTTTCTTCTTTTATTTCAAACTGATAATGGAATAAGCCCTCATAAACCCTCAGAACCATCAGTCAGTGTTGCCACATAGTTTTTCACTGAACTTGCCTCAAACCCAGCGATAACACTGTCACTTGGAGGATCAGGTTCTATGTGGGGTGGTTGTAGGTTAACTTCACACAGAAGATCAGTTTGATATGCTCCTTCAGCACCACCCTCACTGTCTGTGTCACTGTGGTCCAGGTGGGCAGGTGTGGAGGCCTGTTGATCAAAATCATCCTGTGTGCTGTGCAGTCTGTTGGACACAAACAGTTTGTTTACATCAGGAGTTCTATCTCCTTCTTCTCTGACCTGTTCTAACTGGTTGCTGCTGTCGTGGTTGCTTTTATTGCTGCTGTTGTTGCTGCTGTTGCTGCTGCTTTGCTCTTTGCTGGTTGTGCCCTATCTGGCTGGGAGGCTTTTGTCTGCCGTACTGAACTTGAGTGTGTTGGGTCAGCATAGGGCCCGCCATGTTTGTTGACATTTCACTGACTGGCTTGAACCGCAACACAAAAACTGTGGAGTCCCCTTGGCCAGTGATTTTCCAGCTGGAGATGGAGTTTTCTGACAGAAGTGCAGTTAGGGTCTTTTTGACAGTCACTGGGAGTCCAGTAACTGGCACGTTGACTGAAAATCCATAATACTTCACGCAGCACAGGTGAAAGACGTTTTGTCAGCTGTCTCCTCTGTCTCATCGGGGAGAGAGAGAGAGAGAGAGGGGGGGGGGGGGGGTGTACTCAGAGGGAAAGGAGACAGAGTAGAAAGTAACACAAAGTAAAAACTGGGGGTGGAGGGAGATGGCAGGAATGAAGTAGCAGACACTGACAGAGAATGAAAGAGAAGTGAGGACTGACTTAGATGAGAGAGGGGGGAGTACACAGCACAAGGGGCAGCTGACAGGAAGAAGGGGGTGGGGGGTGGGGGTGTATTTGGAAGCAAACAACCGCACTGACTTTTTGTGACAGCTTTGGTCAGAGCTCGATGCTGGAAAGAGCTGAATTCTATTAGTGAAGATGACAGCTTAGATCTTATGGCCCCAAGATGAAAGAGAGAGAAAGAACAGAAAACAGAGGGAGAGGGAGGGAGGGAGGAAGGGAGGGAGAGAGAGAGAGAGAGAGTGTGTGAAACTCGAACTCGAACTCGAACTCGAAATGTTTATTGGGAGTAAATAGATAAGCTCAGGGCTTTTTTTACACCATGCTCTAAAAAAAAACACACACATTTAAAAAACAAAAACAAAAACCCCACCCAGCAAACAGAGAGAGCGACAGACAGACAGACAAACAGACAGGCAGTGATCAAATCAAATCAAATCAAATCAAATCAAATCAAATCAAAACTCTTTTATTTCGAGAATAATGAATGGGTATTCGTTTGCTTTTTTACATCCAGCCCCCACCTTTCTCAGGCACAACATCAAGACGGGGAAAAAACGACTCCCTGTAGTTAGTGCTAACCTCAATTCTCAGCTCTCCCTCCCCTCCCTCCCTCTCACTTAGCACTGACCTCAATTCTCAGCTCTCCCTCCCTGTAGTTAGTGCTGACCTCAATTCTCAACTCTCCCTCCCTCCCTCCCTGTAGTTAGCACTGACCTCAATTCTCAGCTCTCCCTCCCTCCCTCCCTGTAGTTAGCACTGACCTCAATTCTCAGCTCTCCCTCCCTCCCCTCCCTCCCTGTAGTTAGCACTGACCTCAATTCTCAGCTCTCCCTCCCTCCCTCCTCCCTCCCTGTAGTTAGCGCTGACCTCAATTCTCAGCTCTCCCTCCCATCCCTCCCTGTAGTTACACTGACCTCAATTCTCAGCTCTCCCTCCCTCCCTCCCTCCCTGTAGTTAGCACTGACCTCAATTCTCAGCTCTCCCTCCCCCCATCCCTCCCTGAGTTAGACACTTACCTCAATTCTCAGCTCTCCCTCCCCTCCCTCCCTCTCCGTAGTTAGCACTGACCTCAATTCTCACGCTCTCCTCTCCCACTACCCTCTCCTCTCTCCCCCTTAGCATGACCTCAATTCTCAGCTCTCCCTCCCCTCCCTCCCTCTCTCCACTTAGCACTGACCTCAATTCTCAGCTCTCCCTCCACTCCCTCCCTCTCTCCAGTTAGCACTGACCTCAATTCTCAGCTCTCCGTCCCCTCCCTCCCTCTCTCCAGTTAGCACTGACCTCAATTCTCAACTCTCCCTCCCTCCCTCTCTTCAGTTAGCACTGACTCAATTCTCACTCTCCCTCCCTCTCCCTCTCCTCTCTCCTCTGTAGTTAGCACTGACCTCAATTCTCAGCTCTCCCTCCCCTCCCCTCCCTCCCTGTAGTTAGCACTGACCTCAATTCTCAGCCCTCCCCCCTCCCTCTCCTCCGTAGTTCACTGACCTCATTCTCACTCCCTCCCTGCCCTTCTCCTCCTTCCTCTGTAGTTGTTGATCGCATTCTCAGCTCTGCCTTGTTTCCTGTGCAATTCCTACACTCCCCCCCTCATCCTCAACAGCAGTGAGCATGACACGCATTCTCACCCCCCACCCCTCACCACACAGACAAGCACACCCAACCAACTATCCCCCCACCGAGTTAGCACTGACCTCAATCTCACCCCACCCTACCTCCCATCTTAATAGCACTGACCTCAATTATACTCACTCTCCCTCCCTTAGTAGCAACTGACCTCAATTCTCAGAACTCCACCTCCCCTCCCTCCCTGTAGTAGCCTGACCTCAATTCTCACTCCCTCTCCCTCCTCGTAGCCCGCTCTATCTCCTCCCTCCTCCCTAGCTGCCTGCCTCTTCTGCCCCTTCCCCCCCTTTTTTTCCCCGCCTCTCTCCCCCCTGCTTTTGGCCCCTTTTGTGTCCATTTCCCCTCTCCCTTTTTTTCAATCAACAAGCAGTGAGCATGACAACGCACCACACACACACACACAGACAAGACACACACACCACAGACACACACACACACACAGAAAAACACACACACAATCACACACACAATAATATAATAATAATAATAATAATAATAATAATAATAATAATAATAATAATAATAATAATAATAGTAATAATAATAATAATTATAATAATGTATGGAATTTATATAGAGCTGAATCTTGAAAAGCAACAAATCAAAGCGCTCAGATGACATTATTTTTTAAATTATCTATTTATTATTTTATATCGAGGATAATGGAATAAGCACTCAGGTGCTTTTTTTTTTTACATCCAGTCCCCATGTGTATGCGGTTTTGTAAATTTTGTCATCTGTTCCCACCGGCACACAATGGCCTACTCTTTCGAAAAGCGGAACAGGATTTAACGTGTGCGCAAGATGTTCTGCATGCGTTCGCACACGGGGCCTCGGTTTATAGTCTCATCCGAAGGACTTTGACATTCAGTTCGATTTTTTAGTCAAACTGGGAAGAAAGGGCGAGGCTGGGATTCGAACCCAGAACCTCACGGTTTACTTGTTGGCAGGCAAACGTCTTAACCATTCTGCCACCTTCCTTCCCTTGACACACAATCACACACACACACACACACACACACACACACACACACACACACACACACACATACACACACACTCACTACACACACTACACACACACTGTTCACTGTTCACTGGTCCCGTAACCCACCAGGGTCGTAGGGCGCTGCATGGTGGACGAACGGTGGACCAGCTGGCTCCACTTAGCGCGGTCGTGGGCGAGTGCCTGGGTGACACTGAAGTCCTCCCTGTCCAATCACGGATGTCGTCGGCCCACTTTCTCCTCTGTCTGCCCCGTCTTCTCTTCCCCTGGACTGTTCCTTGCAGGATGGTCTTTGCAAGTCCTTCTGAGCGTGTTACGTGCCCATACCATCTGGGTTTCCTCTTTTTCGCCGTGGTCAGTAGGTCTTCATAGTCCCGCACTTGTTGAGTGATCTTTCTGCGGACTTCATTGTTGGTGACATGGTCCTTGTATGGCCTTCTGAGGCATCTCATTTCTACTGCTTGGATACTCCTTTGTAGGTCTGCGTTCAGTGTCCATGCCTCACATGCGTAAAGCATGATTGAGATGACTAGCGCGTTAAGTAACTTTACCTTGGTTCCGAGAGGGATATTTCTGTCTCTCCATATGGTCTTCAGTCTTGCTATTGCTGCTGCTGTTTGTGCCGCTCTTGCAAGGATTTCGGTCTTCGATCCTTCCTCACTTATGATGGCTCCAAGCTACTTGAAATGGTCAACTGTCTCCAGTTTTTTTCCGCTGAGATTGATCTTGGTGGTGATTGGCTGGGCACTGTTTGACATGAGCTTGGTTTTCTCGGCGCTGATTTCCATGCCGTATCGTGAGGATATTTCGTCCAGTTGCTTCACTAGGTTGGCCAGTTCCTCTTCATTTCCTGCCAGACCGTCAATGTCATCGGCAAACCTGAGGTTGGTGATTGTTCGCCCTCCCATGCTGACTGTGCCTGTGGGGTGTTCCAAGGCGTCAGTCATGATGCGTTCAAGGAAAATGTTAAACAGTGTCGGCGACAGCAGACATCCCTGTCGGACCCCAACTGAGGTACGGAACCATTCCCCTACCGTGCCCTGTACGAGTACTGCACTGGTGGCCTTTGAGTAGAGTTCCTTGATGGTGTGAATCAGTTTCTGGCCCATGTTGAATTTGTTCATGCTGGCCCACAGAGCGTCATGCCATACTCTATCGAAGGCCATCTTAAAATCAATGAAGACGTGGAAGATGTCTTGTTGATGCTGGCTGTATTTCTCACACAGAACCCCTCGGGTTTAATATCTGTTCTGTGGTGCTTCTATTTGGGCGGAAACCGGCCTGCTCTTCGGCGATGATCTCTTCTGCCTGTGGTTTCAGCCTGTTCAGGATCACTTTCAGCATGACTTTACTGGCATGACTTATGAGGCTGATTGTCCTGTAGTTTTGGCACTGCTGGAGATTTCCTTTCACACACTACACACACACAAACACTCACACACACACTCACACACACACCACACACACACAGAGCGTTGGCTAGTAGTAGTAGTAGTAGTAGTAGTAGTAGTAGTAGTAGTAGTAGTAGTAGTAGTAGTAGTAGTAGTAGTAGTAGTAGTAGTAGTAGTAGTAGTAGTAGTAGTAGTAGTAATAGTAACTAGAGAGAATGCTTCGAAATAGAAAATGAGTAAACAAGAGAAGAAAAACCAAGGGGTGACTGACTACTTGGATGAATGAATAAATAAATGATTGAATGAATATATATAGATAGATAAGTAAATAAATAAATAAATACTAAATAAATAAATACATGCATAAATGGATGGATGGATAGATGAAACAATAAATCAATAATGAAACATAGATCAATAAAGAGAGAGAGAGAGAGAGAGAGAGAGAGAGAGAGAGAGAGAGCATGTGTGTGTGCGTGTGTGTGTGTCTGTGTGTGTGGTGTGTGCCTGCAGTCGTACTATGTTTGCATAATGTGCGCGTGTGCACATGCGTGTGTGTATGTGTTTGTGTGCATGTGTGTGTAATTATTTAAGTGTGAGTGTGTGTGTGTGCACTAGGTTAGAAACTGATTCATAACTTATCAGTCATTTCGATTTTGTCCTAGATCGTCTATATCAGACCATGCCATTGAAAAACAACCTGCTGTCAATGACGATGCAATTCAAGAAAATGGACATTTTTCCTTGCCTCAATACAGTGTTTCCCTTTTCAGTGGACTTAGCTTCAGTACAGCTGTACTGACAGTCGTGTCTGCCCAGTGTCCTAAGGACCAACTGTTACTCACTCATTATTAGTAGTACAGCTGTACTGGCAAACCTGTACACTCCATCCTCTTCCCTTCATTCAGCTGCGGATACTCTGTGCTTCCGAACATTGAGATTCAGGCAAACCACTGTTGGCTGTTGCTATTTCATTATCTGTGGTCCATCCATCTGGAATGACCTCCCTCTGTCTCTTCGCCAAAAGCCTACATTCGCCACTTTCAAATCCAGCCTCAAACATTTATTTCCTTACTAAGATCTTCCCTCTCATTATCTATCTATACTCTTCAGCGGCCACCCCCACCTCCTTCACCATGCATAGGCATGCTGTGTGTGCGCGCGCGTGCGCGCGTGCGCGTGTGTGTGTGTGTGTGTGTGTGTGTGTGTGTGTGTGTGTGTGTGTGTGCGTGTGTGATATTAGTATCTTTTTAAAATTGTTATTCAAGAATGATTGCATAAGTGTAAATGATTTGAATGTAAGCGCTTCGATTTGTTCCTTTGCAAGATTCAGCGCTATATAAATTCCATACATTATTATTATTATTATTATTATTATCATCATCATCATCATCATCATCATCATCATCATCAGCATCATCGTCATCAAACATGTCTGACCAGTGTCCTGAGAGAAAAAACTGTTACTCGCTGTGGCTTCAGTACAGCTGTGCTGTGTGGAAAACAACTGTCTGTTGCTGTGGATTTACCACAGCTGTAATAACAGACATATCTGACCAGTGTTCTGAGTTCTAAGGACAAACTGTTGCAGTCATATACGTACACATCTCATTCAGTGTGCGATTTCAATTTTCAGGTGGGAATGGGTGAGTCAGAGTGCACATTCTGGGTGACCCCTAGAGTGTTAAGCTGGGGAACACACAACAACAACTGTGGCTTTAGCACAGCTATATTGACAGTAATTTCTGGCCAGTGTTCTGAGGAAATACTGTCTGTCACTTTATCCTATTTTATTTTAAAACACTTTAAGTCACGGCAGATTTCTCTGCGTGAAATTCGGGCTGCTCTTCCTGGGGACAGTGCGTCGCCACAAGAGCAGCGCCACCCATTATTTTCTTTCCTTTTTCCTGTCTGCAACTGTATTTGTTTCCCTATCAGAGTGGCTTTTTTCTACATAATTTTGCCAGGAGCAACTCCCTTGTTGCCGTGGGTTCTTTTACGTGCGCTAAATAATTATGTGTAGCACACAGGACCGCGATTTATCGTCTCATCCGAAAGACTACCATCCAGACCACCACTCATGGTCTAATGGATGGAGAAAAAGTTTCGGGCGCAAACGGGATTTGAACCACCGCACACTTCCGACCCAGACTTTCCGCTTTCTAGACAGGTGCGTGACCTCTAGACCACCGATTCACACTTGTTGTGGTCTTGGCTTTCACCTTTCTGAAGAATTACCTCACCTTTGATCAGAAGCTGACCTCTCAATTCTAGCATGACTTTAAGCAGAGAAAAATGCCGTTACTGTATGTTACACACCACACTACACTACACTACACTACACTACACTACACTACACTACACTACACTACACTACACTACACATACACACACTACACTACACTACACTACACTACACTACACTACACTACACTACACCACACCACACCCACACTACACTATACTAACCACACCACACCACACACACACACACACCACACCACACCACACCACACACCACACCACACTACCCTACACTACACTACACTACATTACACTACACTACACTACGCTACAATCCATTGCACTGCACTGCACTACACTACACTACATTACAATGCATTGCACTGCACTACACTACCCTACACTGAACCCAAACCACTCTACACTACATTACACTACATTGACACTACACTGCACAAAACCACACTGCGCTACGCTACAATACACTACACTACAAGTATGCACTGCACTCCACTACACTACGCACAACCACACCACACCACACCACACCACACGCCACGCTACGCCACGCTACGCCACGACACGACACGACACGACACACATGGCACGGCATGTCACACCACTCCACTTTTCACTACACTTCACTACACTACACCGCACGAAACGACACGACACGACACGACACGACACGACACTGTACTGCTCTTCACTGCATTGCACTGCATGGCACAACAGGATAGGATCGGATACCACACGACAGGACACAACACGACACGTCCCGACACTACACTACATTACACTACACTACACTGCGCTGCAAAGCACTGCACGAGGCGACACGAAACGACACGACACGACACGACACTGTACTGCTCTTCGCTGCATTGCATTGCATTGCATGACACAACAGGATAGGATCTGACACCACACGACACTACACGACAGGTCACGACACTACACTACACTACACACACTAAATACACTACACTAAATACACTACACTACACTAAATACACTACACTACAAATACACTAACTACACTAGACAACACTATACTACACTAAATACACTACACTACACTAAATACACTACACTACACTAGACAACACTATACTACACTAAATACACTACACTACACTAAATATACACTATAAAAAAAAAAGGTAAAGGAGTCCCATAACCTATAAGGTCGTGGGGGAGCGAGGCGTCACAGACCTCACTTCTCTAGGGCCAGCATATTGAGGGCGGCGCCCATCTCCTCTCCCTCGCTGCTTTACCTTCCCTGACCCTAAAGAGGGCAGGTACCCATTGACAGCTGGGTGAACTGGGGGAACTGTACTGAAGCCAAGGCGCGCAAACGGTCACCCATCCAACTGGTAACCACGCTCGACGCTGCTTAACTTGGCTGGGGGAAAGCGAGTGCTCCGACCACTGAGCTATCCCGTCCCCAAAATATACACTACACTACACTAAATACACTACACTAAATACACTACACTAAATACACTACACTAAATACACTACACCAAATACACTACACTAAATGAACTACACTACACTAAATGAACTACACTACACTAAAAAGAACTACACCTAATACACTACACTAAATACACTACACTAAATACACTACAATACACTACACTAAATACACCTACACTAAATACACTACACTACACTAATACACTACACTAAATACACTTACACTAAATACACTACACTTACACTAAATGCACTACACTACTAATACACTACACTAAAATACACTACAAATCTAATACACTACAATACACTACACTAAATACATCACTAAATACACTACACACACTAAATACACTACACTAAACACTACACAATGCATACACTACACTAAATACACTACACTAAATAACACTACAACTACAACAATTATCATTACACTCCACTCCACTCCACTCCACTCCACTCCACTACAGCGTAATACAGTTTCGATACATCAAAATGCAGGAAGACCTCATGGCAGTACCACGTAAACAACTCCACACAGTGCAATACAATACAATACAACTCCATGTTCTATAACACAACAGAACGCACTACTTATTATTTCAATCAAGTTATTGTTCTTATTTGACAAGTTGGCCTTAACGATTTCCATCAATAGATACTTTCACAAGACTTGATGACATGTAGATGGAGGTTAATACAAATGATAGGAAAGCGACCATCAGCACACCTGGGTACTGTGCTGGCAGTAAAGTCTCCCTGTCTCTCCGTGACCAGCGCGTGTCATGCGCTGAAAGCTCATGCATTTCATTTGCGACAACAGGACACAGCTTCAATCTCAATTTGTCATATGGACATGAATGGAAATGTCACTTCACCTCTTCTCCTCAGCTGCTTCGACAACCTGACGCAGAGGAAACGACAGGGGCGATGATGACTTAAGGGATATGCAGTCAGGTCAGTAGCCTGGGTGAACGAGTAGCAGGTGTAGCACTAGATGTGGCCTTGCTTCAGCTACTGCTGAGTGAGTTGTCGAATGCGTGTGATTGTGTGTGTGTGTGTGGTGGTGATGTGATGAGAGAGAGAGAGAGAGAGAGAGAGAGAGAACAGAAGACAGAGAGAGAGAGGGAGTGTGTGATTCAGATTCAGATTCAGAATATTTTGTGTGTGTGTGTGTGTGTGAGAGAGAGAGAGAGAGAGAGAGAGAGGAGAGAGAGAGAGAGAGAGAGAGAGAGAAAGAAAGAGAGAGAGAAGAGAGAGAGAAAGAGAGAGAGAGAGAGAGGGAGTGTGTGATTCAGATTCAGATTCAGAATATTTGTGTGTGTGTGTGTGTGTGTGTGTGTGTGTGTGTGTGTGTGTGTGTGTGTGTGTGTGTGTGTGTGTGTGTGTGTGTGTGTGTGTGAGAGAGAGAGAGAGTGTTGTGTGTGTGTGTGTGTGTGTGTGTGTGTGTGTGTGTGTGTGTGTGTGTGTGTGTGTGTGTGTGTGTGTGTGTGTGTGTGTGTGTGTCCGCGTGTGTGTGTGTGTTCCATTGACAACGGGTCTGTGTTTGGTACACTTTTGTTGATTGGTGAAATGGTCCTACAGTACAAGGAGGGAGACGAAGAGGCAGACAGAGAAAACATGGGAAGACAGAGAGTGGACTGGCCCTGAGTGGAATGAATTGCTACGGAAAGCAGAGGACCGCGGGGAGTGGAGGAAGCTGGTTGCGAAATCTCCATTAGTGCCCCTAAGGTCCAAAGGACTACGGGATAGGTGAGGTGAGGATGAGGATGAGGAGGAGGAGGAGGAGGAAATGGCCAGTGCAGTACCTCTGATGTTTGGTACACTTGTTCGTTGGTGAAATGGTCAGTGTATCTGATGTTTTCTTCATTGGTAAAATGGGCAGCATTTGTGTGTGTGTGTGTGTGTGTGCGTGCACGCGCGTGCGTGCGTGCGTGCGTGCGTGTGAGTGTAAGTGTAAGTAAATCGGCTTTCTAGGCAGACGCTTTACCTCTAGACCACTGATCTATTGCGTGTGAATGCTGAACAGACGTGTTGCTTTCCTTTACATAACAACAGGTTCATAAAGTAGTTTGATGTGCTTGGAAGGGCCCAGTCTGAAAGCCTAGCCAGGAAGCAGAGGAGGCAGCTGCTGCTTCTGAAATTGGGCAGAAATTTGATTATAGTGGAGATGCCTTGCCCACAGAACATCCCCACTCTCTCGACGAAGTGGGCATAAGGACAGTCAGCGTTGGAGACGTTCTCCAAAGGCCAGCTAGCCCCCAGGGCTGCAGCACATAAGGACTGTGCGAGTCAAGCCTCCTAGTCAGAGAGTCATAGTCGATCACTAAAGACTAAGCTGTAAAGTGGAATTCCATGAGTGGGAAAGCCACTGGTCATACAGCCTCTCACTTTGCTGTTGCCCCCAGCGTCAATGGTAGAATCAAGAACTGTGATAAAGCCCAAAGACCTGCTCCACCACAATGCTGTGTTTTGAAATGGCGTGTAGGGGAACGTCTTCATCTACGACTGTCTCTCAACAAAGCAGCCTACACCATCCATTAAAGTAGGGACAAAACAACATTCTTTGAAGTCGGAGTACGGCTGACTACATGGCAAGGTATTTTGACAACAGCCGTACACGCAAGCTTTTTGTCCAGTGTGAGCCCTTTCCAGTGATGAGTGAGAGGACAGAGGACAGTGAATATTGTGGATAACTCCACTGGGGGCAGGAACAAGGATAAGAAGACAAGAAAGCAAAACAAGGAGAACGTATTCTTGGATGACAGGTACATTTTTTTTATCTGTATAAACTATACATGCTCTTTATTATCAGCGTCCCCCCAAAATAGAAATTAACAAGAAATATATATCTTGCGTTAATTCTGTATTATTTAGTACTGGCCTATATTATTCATACAATTGAAAGCTTTACAACAACAACCTTCCCCCCCTCTTCCCACCCTCACCCCTCCTCCACAGCAGAGTCGTCCAGCAGGGGAGATAATTGGAAACAGTGATGGCAGCCAATTGAATCAGCGCCATGTTGCGTGTCAATTTGGAAACCAACATTCCGTTGGGGAGTAGACACCAGTGATTGGCTGGGTATTTGCCTCCACATGACAACTGAACCGGCCCAGTGGTGTGTGTGTGTGTGTGTGTGTGTGTGTGTGTGTGTGATCTGGGCATTTAAACATGTTTATTGATTCCTCGATATTGATTATAGCAAATATCTTGACCAACACACACACCCCCCACAGAGAGAGAGAGAGAGAGAGAGAGAGAGAGAGAGAGAGAGAGAGAGAGAGAGAGAAAAGAGAGAGAGAGAGAGAGAGAGAGAGAGAGAGAACTCGAACTCGAACTCGAAAGATTTATTCACAAAAAGGCCATTGGCACATACATGAAGGGGGGTTGCCAAACTGCTTAGTATTTTAGTGGAAAAAAATAAATAAAACAAAAAACCAAAATGTTATTGTATACCCCCAACCACCACAATAAAAATCAGTTAAAAAAATATGACTTAAGAAACCAAGATATCTCTTATTCTAAAGGCTTTACACAAATATAAAGCAAGGCTGCGCACAATCTCAGGGTAACTAGATGCCATGAGTAGACAGAATCTAAATAAATTAGGCTGTCTACTATACTTTACCGGAATGTAATTCTGTCTTATATCTTTTAATACTGGAAAGCACAGCACAAAATGAACTTCATCTTCCACCGTTTGCTTACATATGGGCATAGCAACCTGAGGTCATCATCATTATGTTCTATTATATCTAAATTTTTGAACATTTTTTCTGGTACACCAAGTCTAAACTTAGCCATAATTCTTTTCAAATGCATGTCCATATCAAGCTTTAGATAAGGTTTGACATCTTGTGAACCTATACATTGTCTGTACATTTGAAATCTTTCACTGTTTTGTATATGACCACTCCACTGCTGCCAACGGCAGTCAATCAGTCTTTGCCTGAAAACGTTGATAAACTCTCTACACTTTCCGACACCTTGATTGAGCCAAACAAACCCAAAGCCAAAGCCAAGTTCACATAAACAGGTACGTATTTGTGAAGCCCAGGTGCTTTTCTCCTTGACATCTAGATCATAAAGCATCTTGTAAGACTGAAAAGGTAACCTGCACTCATCCATATGCAGAATCTTAATCCAATATCTAATGCATCTTACAGCAGCATTAACAAGAGAGAGAGAGAGAGAGAGAGAGAGAGAGAGAGAGAGAGAGAGAAGAGAGAGAGAGAGAGAGAGAAGAGAGAGAGAGAGAGAGAAATGACAATGACAAATTCTTTTATTTCGAGGATAATGAATAAGCACCCATGTCAAGTTCCCGCCCTTATGGATACATCCCCATACACTCATACAATAAAAGAAAAGAAAAAGCACACACACTCAGACAGACAGACAGACAGAGAGAGAGACAGAGACAGAGAGAGAGAGAGAAGGGGGGGAGTACAAAATTTTATGTACAGAGGGGAGTAGATTAAGTACAATGAACTATTTTTGCATCCAGCCCTCAAAAGGGGAAAAAGCATAAACACCAATGCAGACGCAATGTATTTGGGGAAAAAATTGGAAAGGAAAATGGTGAAGCAAACGACAAGAACAGTAAAATAGACCAAAGCAGAAACAGATAAATCAAGAACAAGAAGGTAGTATAGTCGTCGTTATTGTCGTCACCAACTTAATAGTAATATTAGTAGTAGCAGCAGCAGCAGCAGCAGCAGCAGCGCAGCAGTAGGAAGAGGAGGAGGAGGAGGAGAAGGAGGAGGAGTAGCAGCAGTAGCAGCAGCAGCAGCAGCAGCAGCAGCAGCAGTAGTAGGAAGAGGAGGAGGAGGAGAAGGAGGGGGAGGAGCAGCAGCAGTAGCAGCAGCAGCAGCAGCAGTAGCAGCAGCAGCAGCAGCAGTAGTAGGAAGAGGAGGAGGAGGAGGAGGAAAAGGAGGAGGAGGAGGAGGAGGAGCAGCAGCAGCAGCAGCAGTAGTAGAGTAGTAGTAGTAGTAGCAGCAGTAGTAGTAGTAGTAGTAGTAGTAGTAGTAGTAGTAGTAGTAGTAGTAGTAGTAGTAGTAGTAGTAGTAGTAGTAGTAGTGGAGAAGATGATGTTCTACGATGCCAGCAGTAGTGTCGACGATGATGACGGCGTTGCTATGTTCGCCAGTGATGATGATGACAACCCAATGACAGCCATGAAAATGATGAGAGAGAGAGAGAGAGAGAGAGAGAGAGAGAGAGAGAGAGAGAGAGGAGAGAGAGAGAGAGGAGAGAGGAGAGGAGAGAGAGAGAGAGAGAGAGAGAGAGAGAGAGAGAGAGAGAGAGAGAGAGAGCAACAGGTAGGCAGGCAGACAGACAGAGAGGGAGAATTTTCAATAACAGGGATTACGTAGTTATGTGGAAATTGTTCTAATGCAAAATCATGTAAAAATGTGGTTGAAAAGTACTGGTAACAAATCCTCTCTACAAAACCAGCTGCCGTGGTGTAGTGGTTAACGCCTTGAGTTACAGACTGGAAGGTCGCGAGTTACAATCCCATGAGTCATAGGGATTTTTTCGGACTCCGGCCGGCTCCTACCCAGAGTGAGTGTGCTGTGGGCTCAGTGGGAAGACTGGGACCACACAGTCGAGCTTCATCCACTTAGGATGTGTGTTTGAACAGTGTTGCTCAAATTACCTGACCAACCTGCAGGTGTCTGTCATCTCTGGGCCCGGTTGACGCCGGGATATATTATGATAGTAAGCGTAGAGTACAACCCTGTCAAGTAGTCTCAAAACATATGCACTTCAACAGCAGCATGTTTACGTCATCCTCATTATCATTATCATCATGCAATACAAAAAAAGCCTCTGATTCGGTAGCTCCCGTTGCTCTGGTTTCATGGTGACCTCAGATTCGGTTTCTCCATATACTTCTGTGCCTGTGGTGAGGTTGTGTCAAAGTCTTTGGGGCTGGAGGTCACGGGGGACGGTCGTTGGAGGGACGTTGTGGTAGTTGCCACCTCGGGTGGGCAACTCACTCAGTCTGGCTCCGTGACTGAGCTGATACTGTCGATAGTGCGGGGAGGGTTGTGGGAGGGGCTTATCTTAGAAGGTGATGTCTGAGGTACGTCAGCTCAAAAGCAGGCACCACTGACACCACCAAAGTGACCCAGCAGCAGTGCGTGGCCCCTCTGGCTGGCGGCCCCACAGCGACCTGATATTGATAGGCTCCCTGTGGACTTCCGACCCTGAGGGTGAGACATAACGAACCTGAGTACGACCGTGGAGGGTAGATTGAAACGAGCGGGGTGGGAACAGCAGGACGGGAACGTCACAGAAGAGGAGGCAGCGAGAACAAGAAAATCCTCTCTACAAATGCCACACACAGGACTAGACAAATTGACAGTTTTGACAGGAAAACTGACATACCAACACACAGGTAAACAGAACCAAACAAAGAATACCACTTATAAGCATACCACTAAGTAGAAACATGTTGATCAATACATCTGGAGAGAAGGTGACGACAGGTTTGTGCTTTTCATCCCCCCAAAAAGTCATAATACAATGTTTTGAATCTGTTATTGTTTTGTTCCGAAAATGACTCAAAAGCCAGATTAGCCCTGCTCAAATGTATCATTGTTATCTGCATCTCTATACATGCGTCATGCGTAAGTTTATTGTAATTAGAAATAATACAATTTTTTGTTTATAGTATGTGTGTGTGGAGGTGGGAGGTTATAAGGTGTCATCTGTTTCCACCGGTACACAAATATATTGCTTATATCATCCAATGTATAAACAGGTAAAGGTGTCCCATAACCTAAATGGTCGTAGAGCAGTGTGGCATCAGAGACCTCAACTTCTCCAGGGACCAGCATACTGAGGGCGGCGTCCATCTCCTCTCCCTCGCTGCTTTACCTTCCTTGACCCTAAAGAGGCAGGTACCCCTTTACAACTGGGTGAACTGGGGGACTGTCGTGAAGCCAAGGCGCGCAAACCGTCACTGATTTCAGTGGTAACCACGCTCGATGCTGCTCTGGGGGAAAGCTATCCCGTCCCCTATCCAATGTATAATCTGGAAAAAAAGATTGGACTTGACCTTTTTGACTTTCGCACACACACACACACACCACACACACACACATACACACACACACGCGCGCGCGCGCACACACACACCAGAGGGAAGAACACACGCACACACACACACACCCAGGGAAGAAGACACACACACACACACCCCACACACACACACACACACACCTACACACACAGGGAGACACAAAGACAGGGAGGGAGACACACAGACACAGAGGGAGGGACACACACACACACAAAAGAGGAAGAAGACACAACACACACACACCCCCACAACACACACACCACACCACACACACACACACACACAGGGAGACACAAAGACAGAGGGAGGGAGACACACAGACCCCAGAGGGAGGGACACACCACACACACAGAGGGAAAAGAACACACACACACACACACACACACAGGGAGACACACAGACAAGGGAGGGACACACACACACACACACACCGCGCGCGCGCGCACACACACGCACGCACGAACACACGCACGAACGGGAATACACGCATGCACCACACCCACACACATACACGCACGCACGCACAAACACGCACTCCACTCACACACTCACTCTCTCTCTCACAACACCACACACACACACAACCCTCCCCCTCCATCTCCAACCAAACCCCCTCTCCACCCAAAACCCCCCTAACAACCAAAGACACCACAATGCTCACCCTGCAAGAAACCCCCACACTCTTCTTCAACTGACAAATGTAGCACGATAACGATGCTCCCCAACAACTCTTGCAGCAAACTCACTATCTCCAACATGCATAAAGAAATCAACACACTCAAAACTCAAAAATCACAAATATCCCAACAGACAAAACTCAACAGCCAAACCATCTCTGACTCTGAAATAAGAACAAAAAACTCCCTAAGATAAAGGAAAGAGACGCATCACAAAAAAACAACCCAACTCCAAAACAGCCAAAAAACCCAGTCACATCAATTTAAAGAAATCTGCTCAAAACTACAGTCATTCAAGACAGTCAACACAACATCAACAATACTACCAAGAAACAGATACAAACACTCAGCACAACCAGACACACATCACTCCAGCAGTCAGGATGACATCGACACTGAACCACTCACAGAACAAAACACACAAGTGGAATACAATAAACAATCCAACAGTCGCTCTTTTGACCGACGAACCTTGACTGCTATCTTCGCCAGTGATGATGATGAAAACCCCAATGACAGCGATGAAAATGAGGAGTGTGCGAGAGAGATGAAGAGAGAGAGGCGAGAGATGAGAGAGAGAGATGAGAGGAGAGCGATTGACGAGAGAGAGAGGAGAGAGAGAGAGTGGACGGAGAGAGAAGCGAGACGCGAGAGAGCAACAGGTAGCTGGACAGACAGACAGAGAGGGAGAAATTTTTTTCCAATAACCGGGATTACGTAGTTATGTGGAAGGGAAATTGTTTCTTAATGCAAATCATGTAAAAATGTGGTTGAAAAGTATGGTAACAAATCTCTCTACAAAACCAGCTGCCCTGTGCGTGTTAGGGTTAACGCCTTGAGTTACAGACTGGGGCAAGGTCGCGAGTTACAATCCCTGAGTCATAGGGATTTTTTCGGACTCCGGCCGGCTCCTACCCAGAGGTGAGGTGTTTGTCTGTGGGCTCAGTGAAGTCTGGGACCACCACAGTCGAGCTTCATCCAATTAACGGGAATTTTTGGAGGAGTTTGAAAAGTGTTGCTCAAATTATCCTGACCAACACTGCAGGATGTCTGTATCTTCGGGCCGGTTGACTCCGGGATATATTATGATAGAAGCGTAGAGTACAACCCTGCAAGTAGTTCAATACATATGCCTTCAACACAGCATGTTTACGTCATTCCTCATTATCATGTCATCATGCAATTACAAAAAATAAAAAAGCCTCTGATTCGGTAGCTCCCGTTGCTCTGGTTCATGGTTGACTCAGATTCGGTTTTTCATATACTTCTGTGCCTGTTGTGAGGTTGTGTCAAGTCTTTGGGGCTGGAGGTTCACGGGGGGACGGTCGTTGGATGGGACGTTTTTGGTAGTTGCCACCTCGGGTGGGCAATCTCACTCAGTCTAGCTCCGTGACTGAGCTGATACTGTCGATAGTAAATGCGGGGAGGGTTGTGGGGAGGGGGCTTTATCTTAGAGGTGATTGTCTGAGGTAACGTCAGCTCAGAGAAACAGGCCCATGGGACACCACCAAAGTGACCCTGCAGCAGTGCGTGGCCCCTCTGGCTGGGGCCCCACAGCGGACCTGAATTGATAGGCTCCCTGTGGACTTCCGAACCCTGGGGTGGACATAACGAACCTGAGTACGGACCGTGGGGGGAGATTTGAAACGAGCGGGGTGGGAACAGCAGGACGGGAACGTCACAGAAGAGGAGCAAGCGAGATCAAGAAAATCCTCTCTACAAATGCCACACACAAGGATTAGGACAAATTGACAGTTTTTGACAGGAAAATCTGTCATACCAACACACAGGTAAAAGAACCAAAACAAAGAATACCACTTATAGGCATACACTTAAGTAGAAAAACATGTTGATCAATACTTGGAGAGAAGGTGACGATAAGGTTTGTGCCTTTTCATCCCCCCAAAAAGTCATAAGACATGTTTTGGAATCTGTTATTGTTTTGTTCGAAAATGGACTCAAAAGCCAGATTAGCCCTGCTCAAAATGTATCAAGTTATCTGCATCTCTATACATGGCGTCATGCGTTAAGTTTATTGTAATTAGAAATAATACAATTTTAGTTTTTATAGGATGTGTGTGTGGAGGGTGGGAGGTTATAAGGTGTCATCTGGTCTCCACCGGTTACACAAATATTATTTGCTTATATCATCCAATGTTATAAACAGGTGTAAAGGTGTCTTCACAACCTAAATGGTCGTAGAGCAGTGTGGCATCAGAGACCTCAACTTGCTCCAGAGACCGCTACTAGGCGGCGTCCATCTCCTTCTCCCTAGCTGCTTTTACCTTCTTGGACCCTAAAGAGGCAGGTCCCCTTTACAAACTGGGTGAACTGGGGGACTGTCGTGAAGCCAAGGCGCGCAAACGTCATGATTTAAGTGGTAATCAACGCTACGATGTGCTCTGGGGGAAGCTTTCCCGTCCCCTATCCAATGTATAATCTGGAAAAAATGATGGGACGTGACCTTTTTGACTTTCGCACTCCCACCCACACACACACACCACCACACACACACACACAACACACACACACACACACCACATACACACACACACCACGCTGCGCGCGCGCGGCACCACACACACACGAGGAAGACACACTGACACCACACACACAGGGAAAGAAGACACAACACACACACACAAACACACACACACACAGGGAGGACACAAAGACGAGGGAGGGAGACACACAGAAACAGAGGGAGGGACACACACACACACAGAGGGAAGAAGACTCCACACCACACACACACACACCACAACAGGGAGACCACACAGACACAGAAGGGAGGGGACACACACACACACACACACGCGGCGCGCGCGTCGACACTACACACGCACGCACGAAACACGCACGAGCACATACACGCATGCACCCACACACACCATACACGCCAGCACGCACATACACCACTCACACTCACACACTCACTCTCTCTCACACACAACACACCAACACACACACACACACACACACAGGCAGGCGGCAGTGTACCAGCAGGACCAAGAAATAGAAAGGTAACTCCCTCATGCTTTTGTATTTAAGTAGATACGCGATATTTTTCCCTTGAACCGTCTCCTCCTCCTTTTCCTCCTTCATCTCCTCCCTCCTGCCCTCCTCCTCCTCCTTCTTCTTCTTCTTCTTCTTCTTCTTCTTCTTCTTCTTCCTTCTTTCTTCTTCTTTTTCTTCTCCTCCTCTCCTCCTCCTCTCCTCCTCCTTCCTCCTACTCCTCCTCTCGTCTTCTGTCTCTCTGTCTTTCTGTCTGTCTGTCTGGTGTCCTCCCCCCCCCCCCCCCTCTCTCTCTCTTACCTCTCTGTACTTACTATTGCGGCTGCTTTCCATAAAAAGTATTAATGAATTTGTTGGACGTTTTCTTTCCGTTAGCCAAATGATACTATTTACATGTGTGTTCTTAATTTATTGTATTATGGACGGTTTTGTTGTTGTTGTTGTTGTTGTTTGTTTTTGGTTTTTTGTTGTTTGTTGTTGTTGTTTCGGGGGGGGGGGGGGGGGGGGGGAATGGGGGGGGGAATTACTTTGTTGTTCCTTTTCCTTGTTGTTGCTGCTTTATACCTTGCTCTGGTTTCTTTGCTATTTTTGTTGTTGTTTTTGTTGTTGATTCTGTGTTTTTGTGTTTGGTTTGTTCTGTTTTGCTTTCTTTTTATTGTTGTTGCTTTTTCTCTCTCTCTCTCTCTCTCTCTCTCTCTCTCTCTCCTCTTCTCTCTCTCTCTCTCTCTCTCTCTCTATCTATCTATCTATCTATCTATCTCTTTATTTTGGGTGGTTTTATGGTTTCTTGTATGTGGAGTTGTTGTTTGTTTCGTTTACTGTGTGTGAGTGTATTAGTATTGGGCTTATTTTGTATTTTATCATCATATATATCCCTAAGGGCGGGGACTAGATGCAAAAAAGCACATGAATGCTTATTCATTATCCTCAAAATAACAAGAATTTGTCATTGTCATTGTCTCTTCTCTCTCTTTCAGGCATGTTCCCGAGGATGATGATCTTCTAGGCACATAGTTTCTAAAACACAGTTTCCCACCATCAGAAAATAATTACGGTGAAATTGTCAGACACTGAAATCAATTTTGAATAATTATGGGATATTGTACAATCCAAAACATAAAACTGATAACAAATATTAAACTGAAACACACTTGAATCTTTAAATCAACGGACTATTGAAATCTTTATCGTAGCTAAACAATCAGAATCTGGCATCATTTTTGTTTTATTTTATTTTAGTCTTTTATTTCGAGGATAATGAAATAAGCACTCATGTGATTTTTTTTTTACATCCCGTGTGTACACAGTTTTGTAAAATTTTGTCATCCGTTCCCACCGGCACACAAAGGCCTACTCTTCCCAAAAGCAAACGGGTTTTAACGTGTTTCAGATATTCTGAGTGCGTTTGCACACCGGACCTCGGTTTATAGTCTCATCCAAAGGACTTATAGGGGAAGTGGAGACGGTAGTGATGTTAACTCCAGAGGAAAAAAATCTTCTCGAATGAGATTCAAACCCGGGTCGGCATGAGCGCAATGCGCATCACTCTAACCTCCAGGCTATCCCGTCCCCATCATTAAATTATCTGGCCCTGACAGTGGATTTTCCAGTCACAGCAGCCTGCTAGAGGAAAGTCATTCATAGTCATACACGATCATTCAGAACAGTCAGTGAAGCTGCTGCTCTGTGTGTGTGTGTGTGTGTTTTTTATTTTATATTTTATTTTATTCTTTTATATCGAGGATAATGAAATAAGCACCTATTTGCTTTTTTACATCCAGTCCCCGTGTGTATGCGGTTTTGTGAATTCTGTCATCTGTTCCCACTGGCACACAATGGCCTACTCTTACGAAAAGCGGAAAGGATTTAACGTGTGCGCAAGATTGTGTGTGTGGGGTTTTTGTGTTTTGGTTGCGTTGCAATGCGTTTGTTTGTGCTGTGTTTGGTGTGGTGTGGTGTGGTGGGGTGTGCTGTGCTGCTGCTGTGTGTGTGTGTGTGTGTGTGTGTTGTGTACTGTGTGTCTGTTTGTGAGCGCGGGCGCGCAGCTCGGTGCTATCCAGTTTTTATAAAACCCAAAAGGAATAAAGAAGGAGAAAGAGGACTTATTTCTTCCCTTAGTGATGGAAATGTGTGTTGGTACATAGAATAAGCCCTACTGTAAGCACAGAACAAACAAGGAAAAAAATATGATTCAACCCCAACATACACACCCCAAAACACACAACACCACTCACAAAGCACGCGCGCGCACCACACACAACACACACACACAAACACCCCACACACACTCTCTCTCTTAAAAAAAAAAAAACAACAACCCACTCCGCCTTTCGGAAGATTAGGCCATTATTGTACCAGTGGGAACGGATGACAATTTAAAAACTGCACACACACGATGTAACAAAAATCACATTAAGTGCTTATTATGCCATTATCCTCGAGATAAAGGAGGAAAAATAAAATAAAATAAAATAAACCACACATTAATAAGAAAGTGTGGTTAGAGGTGATAATAATAATCATCATCATAATTTTTTTTTTTTTTTTTTATAATTTTTAAATTTTAATTTTAATTTTTAATTTTTAAAAATTTTTATTAAATAGTAAACAATAATATAATAAAAATAATAATAAAATAATTATATAATAATAATAATATTTATATAAAAAATAAACAAAAAGGGGCTTGATTTTCAAACATCATTACATACTGACAGGGTAGGCTTGTCTGTGTCTGACACATTCATCACCTCTGTCCTTATCCCCTCGCTCTGTGGGCTCAGTTACAGTGCTGTCTCTCTGAGGAAGCAGACACGGTCTCTCTGATGACCTTTCAGCAGCTGTTCTGACCTTTCAAACAGCGTGATGGTGACAGCTGTGACCTTTGGTGATGAGGTCAGGTAAGGTGGAGGCCCAAATTAAAAAAAGAAAAACCCAGCACGTGGTAAACGTATGCATTCGGATCTGGGGCAGTGGCCGCAATGGGTTTGGTTTCCTGCCATGATGTTGATAGCCCGAACCATCATACAAAGGCCATAATTATCATCAGGGCTGTCACCTTATTTCATGCTACGTTGTCTATAGCCCCTCTGACAATTATAAAGGCCATTATTATAATCAAGGCTGTCACCTTATTTCATGTTGTGATGTCTATAGCCCCTCCGACCACATGCCATAATTATCAAGGTTGTCACCTTATTTCATGTTGTGATGTCTATAGCCCCTCCGACCACATGCCATAATTATCAGGGCTGTCACCTTATTTCATACTATGTTGTCTATAGCCGCTCTGACCAATATAAAGGCCATAATTATCATCAAGGTTGTCACCTTACTTCATGTTATGTTGTCTATAGCCCCTCTGACCATTATAAAGGCCATAGTTATCATCAAGGCTGTCACCTTATTTCATGTTATGATGTCTATAGCCCCTCTGACCATTATAAAGGTCATAATTATCATCAAGGCTGTCACCTTATTTCATGTTATGATGTCTATAGCCCCTCTGACCACATGTCATTATTATAATCAAGGCTGTCATCTTATTTCATGCTATGTTGTCTATAGCCCCTCTGACCATTATAAAGGTCATAATTATCATCAAGGCTGTCACCTTATTTCATGCTATGTTGTCTATAGCCCCTCTGACCATTATAAAGGCCATAGTTATCATCAAGGCTGTCACCTTATTTCATGCTATGTTGTCTATAGACCCTCTGACCATTATAAAGGCCATAATTATCATCAAGGTTGTCACCTTACTTCATGTTATGTTGTCTATAGCCCCTCTGACCATTATAAAGGCCATAATTATCATCAAGGCTGTCACCTTATTTCATACTGTTGTCTATAGCCCCTCCGACCACATGCAATAATTATCAAGGCTGTCACCTTATTTCATGCTATGTTGTCTATAGCCCCTCCGACCACATGCAATAATTATCAGGGTTGTCACCTTATTTCATGTTATGATGTCTATAGCCCCTCTGACTACATGTCATTATTATAATCAAGGCTGTCACCTTATTCCATGTAATGTTGTCTATAGCCCCTCTGACCAATATAAAGGCCATAATTATCATCAAGGCTGTCACCTTATTTCATGTAATGTTGTCTATAGCCCCTCTGACCATTAAAAAGGCCATAATTATCATCAAGGCTGTCACCTTATTTCATGTTACGTTGTCTATAGCCCCTCTGACCATTATAAAGGCCATAATGATCATCAGGGCTGTCACCTTATTTCATGTTATGATGTCTATAGCCCCTCTGACCACATGTCATAATTATCATCAAGGCTGTCACCTTATTTCATGTTATGTTGTCTATAGCCCCTCCGACCACATGCCATAATTATCAGGGCTGTCACCTGATTTCATGTTGTGATGTCTATAGCTTTAGGCCATATCAGGGCTGTCATGTTATTCTACTCCATATTGTTTATCGCCCCATCAACCATACAATGGCCATATCAAGGCTGTCATGTATTTTATTACATGTCATGTTGTTGTTTTTATTGCCCCAAAGATCATATGAAGGCTATATTAGAGCTGCCACCTTATGTCATTACATGTCAGGTAATTTATAGCCCCACAGATCATATAAACGCGTATCAGACCTGTCACCTTAGGATCATTTCATGTCATATTATTTGATGTAATAATAATAATGTATGGAATTTATATAGCGCCGAGTCTTGTAAAAATAAACAAATCGAAGGGCTTGGACTCAGATCATGTACACCCATGCAACTTTCCTCAAATAACATAATTAAGATATTTCACACTTAGGTGGTGATGAAGGAGATAAAGGATGCTGTTGAAAAGTGGGAACAGATAAAGAGGGGAAAGTCTCAGGTAGGAAATAAGAGTGTTTTGAGGCTGGATTTGAAGGCATCAAATGAAGGCTTTTGGCGAAGTGACAGATTATTTATAGCCCTATTGACTATATAAAGGCCATATTAGAGCTGCCACCTTATGTCATTAATGTCATATTATTTATAGCCCCGCCGATTATATAAAGGCCAAATCAGAGCTGCCACCTTATAATAATAATAATAATAATAATAATAATAATAATAATAATAATAATAATAATAATAATAATAATAATAATAATAATAATAATGTATGGAATTTATATAGCGCTGAATCTTGTAAAGCAACAAATCAAAGCGCTGAGATAACATTTTTTTCTTTTTAATCAGGTGCTTTTTTTTCACATCTAGTCCCCTTGTGTATGCGGTTTTGTAAATTTTGTCATCTATTCCCACCAGCACACAATGGCCTACTTTTTCGAAAAGCGGAACAGGATTTAACGTGTTGGCAAGATGTTCTGCATGCGTTCGCACGCGGGGGCCTCGGTTTATAGTCTCATCCGAAGGACTTTGACATTCAGTTCGACTTTTTAGTCAAACTGGGAAGAAAGGGAGAGGCTGGGAATCGAACCCAGAACCTCACGGTTTACTTGTTGGCAGGCAAACGTCTTGACCATCCTGCCACCTTCCTTCCACAATGACCTTATGTCATTACATGTCATATTATTTATAGCCCCACAGATCATACAAAGGCCATATCAGGAATGTCATTTTATCCAATGTTACCAACATTGTACATTTACCTTCAGTTCAACATCAACACATATTTCATCCCATCAACACCCAACACGGTCAACCTACAAATCCCCCACTGACAACTATAAATGACAAAATGCAATGTAAATAAAACCAGGCCATTGTTAGGATGCTATCCACACCTTTAAGTGATCCTTCCCAGTTTACAGAAAATGTTGTTTTTGTTGAGTGTTTTTTTCATAATATGAACTCTCTCTCTCTCTCTCTCTTTCCTCTTCCGACGTGTGCAGACGTGTGCTCTTGTGCTCTGGAAAAAATGTTCATTTAATACGGAACCTGTCTTCCAATATATTCAGTTTTGGACCTGTGGTCCTCTTTCATTATGTGGATTGCACCTGTGCTGTTGGTTTTCTTGTAACAGTGTGTCCTTGTGAGATATTGGTGAAAAAGTAATATAATTTGTTTTCATTTTGTCACACTGATGTCCATTCACCCGTCACAGTTGACTGCCCATGGATAGCCTAGTCGAAACGTTAATCCTTGACGACACTAATCCTTTGTGACTGAGTCAGCCACACTGGCTTGTGCTACAGATGTGGGATGTCGGGTGTGGCCAGCCACCAAGGTGTGTTACAGCATGAGGTGTGAAGTAATCTCAAGTTCTGGCTCGATGGCTCTCTAGGCTAGGCTAGGCCTACCCAATCAGGAAGTGATGTGTGTTTGTGTGTGTGTAGGCCTTCATACTATTGTGCCACTAGGCCTAGTGCCATCACTAGGCTAGACCTAGTCTGTGTTCACAGCTTTTGATGGCCTTGCTCTAACACCCCCCCCCCCCCCTCCCTCCTCTCTTCTTCCTTTAGTCCAAGCCTTCTACCCTTTATGTCACATAGGCCTAGTATTGTTTGACACTTCTCCATGGTCAGATATAATATTATACTGAAGTGTTCCCTATATTCAAAGATGTGAACTGTGGGACCAGGGGGCCATGGGTTAGAAACAGAACCACCAATCTCCCAGTTTTCGCCCCACTCCATCTTACATCTCTAATCCCTTTGTCCACCCCCCCCCCCCCCCCCCCCCCCCCCCCCCCCCCCCCCCCCCCCACCCAAATGTCAGCTGTCACCGATAAAACCCAGTGTGACTGGGCCCCCCAAATAGACATAAAAATTGACCCAAAACAGTTAACTTTTAAAATCCCTTTTCAGTTACTCCCTTTGGCCAGAGTGATCCTATACAAACGCTACATGCACAATGTAAACGATTCAACCGCTTTAGCGTTTGTTGGAATGACTTTGCCAAACCTAACAAACCCATTTCCCTCAGTGAAAATAGAGACCTAACCAGCATCCCCACCACCCTACCTAGTGAAGAACTTTATAAAACTAAAATACAAGTGAATTGTGGAGACAAGAAACTGATCACCATCACCACCTTCTACACAACAGGAACGGTACTTGTGCAAGGCAACCTGTGCAGAAGATGGCTAAAAAGAGAATTTCAGACTCTGATACAAGTGATCCGAGCCATCTTCTGCCTGACACAGAAAGAAGCCCAGCCAAACCTGGACGAGGCTGTGCGTGACCTGTCCGAAGTACCTCTACCCCAACCCAAACCTTCCCCCTCTGGCGGAATAATTCTCCAGGACATCCCCTCCCCATCCAGGAGTCCTGCCCCAACCAGATTGCTCCCATTTACCAATGTCACCACCAGCCCACCACCCAGTCCTGATGTCCCACTGTGTGATGCATCACCACCCTCATCCCACCAGTTCAGCAGCCAGCCAGGTAACTTCAGCAGGGAGAAACAACCCAAAACCCCTCCAAAAACCAGTGAAAAAAACCACATTCACCCCTATGCAGACGCTAGTTCTCTCACTCACAGAAAGCGTCCCTCTAACTTTTGGA
>CM054149.1:62179728-62181235 GCA_028751875.1 Rapana venosa | reverse complement strand
ATGATATTTCTGTTAATTTGTTGGCCATGGAATTAATGTTTAAATGTCACTATTTGTTTTATCCGAGGCTTATGCTCTGACATCCTACCAGAGAGAGAAACACAGAGAGAGATAGACAGACAGAGACAGACAGATAGACAAAGAGAGAGAGAGAGAGCGACAGACAGACTGACAGACAGAGAGACAGAAGACAGAGACAGACAGACACAGACAGACAGACAGACAGAGAGAGAGAAGAGAAGAGAGAGAGAGAGAGAGAGAGAGAGAGAGAGAGAGAGAGAGAGAGAGAGAGAGAGAGAGAGAGAAGAGAGACAACAGACAGACAGACAGAGATGTCAATAATCCCTCTCTTCCTTTCATGTCCCATTTATTGATTGCCCTCCCCCTCCCCCTCCCGCCCTTCCCCACCTTCCATCCTGGCCATGCCAGAGGTCACTGCCCTCCTACCACCTCCTCCTCCCCTTCCTGATCTTTCTCACCATCACCCTGGGTGGCTGCTGCACTGGATACGGGCCTCTGCTTCCAAACCAGAAAGGTCATGTCAAGAAGGCAATGGTTCGATTCTTGACACTGCAGCATACGCTGAGGAAGTGTACTTTATTTATTTTTTTAATACCCGGGCATCATAGACACACAGCTCCTAGGTGCAAAACCTGATAGAATGATAAAAAAGATAGAATGATAAAAAAAAGATAGAATGATGAAAAAGATAGAATGATAAAAAGATAGAATGATGAAAAAGATAGAATGATGAAAAAGATAGAATGATAAATAAGATACAATGATAGACTGATAGAGTAATATAAATGATAGATAGCTAGTATGATGGAACAAAACAATCTACATGATGATTTACAAAGAAAACGCAGTTTTAAAAAAAGAAGTCAAAAGCTAGAAGCATTTCTTCTTCTACTACTACTACTACTACTACTACTGCTGCTGCTACTGCTGCTGCTGCTGCTGCTACTGCCGCCGCCGCCGCCGCCGCCGCCGCCGCCACCACACTACTACTACTACTACCTTTTTTTTTTTTTTTTTTTTTTTTTTTTTTTTTTTTTTTTTTTTGCTGCCTCATCTTATGTGACGTCCCCCGTTTTGCTGTTCTCACGCCGCTCACTCCAATCTCCCCGCCACAGCCATACCCAGATTTGTTATGTCTCATCCTCAGAGTCGGAGGTCCACAGGGAGCCAATCACTATCAGGCCGCCGTGGGGCCACCAGCCAGAGGGGCCCTGCACTGCTGCTGGGTCACTTTGGTGGTGTTCAATGGTGCCTGTTCTGAGCTAACAATCGCAGGACACCACCTACTAAGCCCCCTACTAACGACAGTATTAGCTCAGTCGCGGAGCCAGACTGAGTGAGTTGCCCACCCGAGGTGGCAACCACCACAACGTCCCTCCAACGACCGTCCCCCGCGAACCTCCAACCCCAAAGGCTTTGAGACAAACTCACCACAGGCACATAAGTGTATGGGTAAACCGAATCTGAGGTCACCCTGAGACCAGAG
>CM054149.1:62164728-62167228 GCA_028751875.1 Rapana venosa | reverse complement strand
GTGCTGCCCACAGTGACGCCGCCTCCGTGACCTCGCCTTCCTACTACAAGGTCCTCATGATGGGCGCCACCGGCTCCGGAAAGTCGGCCTTGACCCGACAGTTCATGACCTCTGAGTATAAGGGCACCTATGAGATCAGTACGCGTGAGTACTCTTTGTTTGTTTGTTTGGTTTGTTTTGTTTTTATTGCTTATGTTTGCTGTTTGTTTGTGAAATTGTGCGTTGTGCCTTTGTTGTGGTCCATAGTTTTTACCTTGCTGTGACGTGAGTATCTTTCTCGGTTTAGTCATCTCTTTTTCTTCTTTTCCTTTAAAAAACAAAACAGCTTTTCTTAAAGATTGATAATGGGAATAGAGTTTGATAACGCTTGCTTTGAAAAGTGTCTGTCTCACCCTCACACGTCATAGTTCTCTCTCTGTCTATTAATATGTATATATATATATATATATATATATATACCGGTATATATATATATTTTTTTTTTTTTTTTTTTTTTTTTGATTTTGTTCCCTTGTTCATTAGTTTATATTGTTTCCAGTTTCAAACTTGTAGAAATATCATTTCATATTTGACTTGGAGGATGAAAGATTTTATCTTTTTAAATCTGTTAAAAGTTAGAATTTATGCTTATGACAAACATTATGCTTTTTTCTTTCTCCCCCCCCCCCTCTCTCTCTCTCTCTCTCTCTGTGTTTCTCTCTCTCTCTCAGTCTCTGTGTGTGTCTCTCTCTCTTTGCCAGTAGATTAATTCTTCTGTTTTATGTTAATGATATAATTCTACTCCAATTTGAAGTATATTCTCTTATTAGGATGTAGTTAATTGATGTTGCACATATGCATATTTTGTGTGTGTGTGTGTGTGTGTGTGAGTGAGTGTGTGTGTGCTGTGTAATTTGCAAAGCATTATTCTTTTTTAAATGTTAAATGTGTAATTCACGCTTTGTTTTGTTGTTTATGGTGGTAGTGTAGGGTTTCTATTCTAGTTGATTAAGTGGTTGTTAATGTTATTGTTTTTTGTTTTGTTTTGTTTTGGGTTTTTGCTTTAATTTTCTTTTCCTGATTGGTTATTGTCTATTTGCTTGTTTGGTGTGTGTGGTGTTTAAAAAAATCCTGTTATCATTATTTGTTTTTCTATGTGTTTGCGTGTTATTTTTTTCTGCTTTGTTTGTTGGAGGGATTTAATTTTTTTTAATTTTCCTTCTTATCTGTCATTGTTGTTGTTGTTGACTGTGGCTGTTGTGTATAGATTGTCTATATGGTTGTTGTTGTATTTGATTATCTAGATGTTGTGTTTGTATTTTTTTCTTATTGTTGTTCTTTTGCTTTTGTATGTTTTTATACTACTACTACTACTACTAATTATTATTATAATAATTGTTGTTGGTAGTAGTAGTAGTAGTAGTAGTAGTAGTAGTAGTAGTAGTAGTATCACCATCATCATCATCACCGTCATTAGCATCACCATCATCAATAGTAGTAGTAGTAGTAGTTTATTGATTGATTTATTTATTTATCTATTTATTTATTTATTTATTTCATGATATATCACTGATAAGGGCGGGGACTGGATGTAACACAGCTTATGAATGCTTATTCATTATCCTCAAAGTAAAATAATTTGATTGATTGATTGATTGAGCATCTGTCTTGTTTGAGCACTGCAGATTCCTTGTTGTTATATACGGTCCTTGTTGGGTAGCAGATTGGGGGTGGGACTTAAACTGTTTTTACTTCGTAGCATTTTGAATTTAGGTAAGTACTCTGTTTCACTTCTGAGAGGGAAGGAGTTCAAAATATCTGCTATACTAGCCAGCACATGTGTACCATAACTTACAGTTTCTTTCGCTCTGTCTCCCAAACCGCATTCATTTAATTAAAGGCCTTTAATTTCACTGGCGCACAGCCCGCAAGTGTGCTAGGACTGTTACAATTTTGTTCAGTACATTTTTGTGTTCAACTTTCAGGATTTTGTACAAGCATATTTATTAATGGGGACGAGATAGCTCAGTGGTGGGAGCACTCGCTTTCCCCCAGCCAAGTTAAGCAGCGTTGAGCGTGGTTACCACTTGGATGGGTGACCGTTTGGGCGCCTTGATTTCAGTACAGTTCCCCCAGTTCACCCAGCTGTAAATGGGTACCTGCCCTCTTTAGGGTCAGGGAAGGTAAAAGCAGCGAGGGAGAGGAGATGGGTCCGCCCTCAGTATGCTGGCCCTAGAGAAGTGAGGTCTCTGACGCCTCGCTCCCCTACGACCTTATACTGTTATAGGTTATGGGACACCTTTACCTTTTTATATTTATTAAAGAAAAGGAAATGGCAGATCATTGAGGAACCTATAGAAATTCTGTAAAACCTTAACATTTACCTGAAGAGTTCGGAGCTTTTGAAGAAAGAAGATAAATATGGTAGTGGCGTTTTCTCTTTATGAGATCTGTATTGGGGGTAAAATTCTGGTTTGTCGTCAATAACAGTAAAAAGGTAAAGGTGTCCCATAACCTATGT
>CM054149.1:62149728-62154728 GCA_028751875.1 Rapana venosa | reverse complement strand
CAAGCGGGGATGGAACCCAGACTTTTCGCTTTCTAGGCAGGTGCGTTACCTCTAGGTCATCATTCCACAACCTCCGAACCATGCATGTTTGAAAACATAGTGTGTGTGTGTGTGTGGTGTGTGTGTGTGTGTGTGTGTGTGTGTGTGTGTGTGGTGTGTGTTTGTGGTGTGTGTATGTAGTGAGCAGAAGAAGGACAAAGAATAGATATAATGTCTATAGTGAGCAGAAGAGGAAGGGCAATAGACGTATATATATAATATATATATATATATATATATATAGAGAGAGAGAGAGAGAGAGAGAGAGAGAGAGAGAGAGAGAGAGAGACAGAAGAGAGACAGAGAGACAGAGAGTTTACAGTGAGCGGAAGAAGGGCAATAGACAGATCTACTATCATCTATCTATCTGTCTATCTATCTATTATATATATTATATCTATCTATCTATCTATTATATATATTATATATATATTATATATATATTATATATATATTATATATATATTCTATAGTGAGCAGAAGAAGGGCAATAGACAGATATAGTGTCTATCGTGAGCACAAGAAGAAGGGCAATAGACAGATATAGTGTCTATATATATATATATATATATATATATATATATATATATATATATATATATATATAATATTATCGGAGACTTGGCATAGTGCTGGTGGTTGTCTTGGCTACTGACTGCCACACTGCCACACTGCCACAACCTGCACTGTCTGCCACATTCCGCTCTGATACCTAGCTCCTGACCTTTTGTTTGTTTGTTTGTTTGTTTAGGTTTGTTGGGGTTGGTGGGTTGTTGTTGGTTGGGGTTTTTTTGGGGGGATGGAGGGTGGATGGCTTGTTGGCTTGTTTGTTGTTTGCTTGACGTTTGTTTTGCCTGCTCTTCCTTGCCAGTCTTTGGGAGGAGGAGAGTTGTAGTTGATTTTATTTCATTTTTATACCCCTTTAAGTCACGGCAGATTTCTCTGCCTGAAATTCGGGCTGCTCTTCCTGGGGAGAGCGCCTCGCCACAAGAGCAGCGCCACCCACTATTTTTTTTTTCTTCACCTGTCTGCAACTATATTTGTTTCCCTCTCAGAAGTGACCTATGTCTACTGACTGAATGTTGCCAGGGTCAACTCGCTTTGTTGCCGTGAGTTCTTTGACGTGCGCTGAATAATTTTTTGGAACACACGAAACCTCGGTTTATCGTCTCATCCGAAAGATTAGCACCCACACCACCATTTATCGTCTAATGGATGGGAAACAGTTTTTGGCCCAAACGGGGATCGAACCACCGCATATTTCCGACCCGGACTTTTCGCTTTCTAGGCAGGCGCATTACTTCTAGATCACCGATCCACCGGAGTTGACACAGACGTCGTTTGTGAGAACTCCATACATAGTCCATATTCCTGAACATACTGTCCGTTTTTCTACAGGTGTGATCCATATACAGTAGGTTCTATAGATGGCAGACATACCCAGCATGCATCCTGAGACTACTAGCAGGGGGAACGGGCTCCGCAGAGTTTAGCTTTGCTGCAGCGCGTGTAGACTCCCAGCCCGGAAGTTTGAGCATAGTGCCTCTGGTTACACTCTTATGTTAGCTTGCGGGTCATGTAGTATCTTCTATAGAGTGCTAGAAGTGTTGGTGATTTTCACAGGGATTGAAGACATAGAGCAGCACCAGGCAGTCATGAGAAAGTTGGAAATGATCATCAAATGAAGATTGCTTGTGTTTTCAACAGAGTTAACCCCGCGCATGCATATTGCGGTTAGGAAGCTAGCAAACGATAATGGAACGAAGGGGTACAGTGTATGCTGAAAAAAACACCCTACCAAATTTGTGCAAAATCACGAGTTTTGAGTCAGAGGCTAGTTTTTCACACACACAAAAAAAGTGGTTTTTTTATTTTGTGGATGCCTTAATACGCACAGTATGAATATAAGAGTCATATAGAAAAACAAAGGAAATGTGTCGATTTTTAAAGCAGGTGTGCAGCCTTAAACTCCTCAATAGGGTATAGGAGAAGAGACTGTTCCCTTGAGATCATTATCATTTTCCTTCACCCCCCCCCCCCCCCCCCTCACCCCCAGTCCCCTCTTCACACTAGTGGCCTGGACATGTGAGCATGGTTCTCTATAACTCGTAAGAAAGCTGTGGGAAAGAAGTTTTTTAGTTGAGATTATTATCAGTCTACCCCACCCCAGGGTCAGGATAGCTCAGTGGTCGGAGCACTCGCTTTCCCCCAGCCAAGGTTTTAAGCAGCGCCGAGCGTGGTTACCAAGTGGATGGGTGACCGTTTGCGCGCCTTGGCTTCAGTACAATCCCCCCAGTTCACCCAGCTGTAAATGGGTACCTGCCCTCTTTAGGGTTCAGGTAAGGTAAAGCAGCGAGTAAGGGAGAGGAGATGGGCGCCGCCCTCAATATGCTGGCCTCTAAAGAAGTTGAGGCATCTGACGCCTCGCTCCCCTACGACCTTATAAACCGAGGCCCCGTGTGCGAACGCATGCAGAACATCTTGCGCACACGTTAAATCCTCTTCCGCTGTTCAAAAGAGTAGGCCATTGAGTGCCGGTGGGAACAGATGACAATATTTACAAAACTGCATACACACGCATAAATTTTATTTTTAAAAAGTCATCTGAGCGCTTTGATTTGTTGCTTTACAAGATTCAGTGCTATATAAATTCCATGCATTATTATTATTATTATTATTATTATTATTATGGGACACCTTTACCTTTTTACCTCCCCCCTCCACTCCTTCACCCCCCAGCCCCCTTCCTTCCCTCTTTGGAAAACAGACAATCAACTCTTAGTTTTATTTTGGATTCTCCTTTACTGAAGATCACTTGTTATCATCCAGTTGTATTATTTGTGAACACTGTAGCATGTGTGTGTGTATGTGTGTGTGTGTGTGTGCGTGTGCGTGCGCGCGCGAGCGCGGGTGTGTGTGTGTTGTGTGTTGTGCTGTTTACGTGTGTGAATGTGTGTGTATGTGTGTGTTTGTGGGTGTAAGCATGTGTGTGCATGCGTGCGCGCGTGTTTGTGTGTGTGTGTGTGTGTGTGTGTGCGCGCGCGCGCGTGCGCGCGTGTTGAGGGGTGGGCGTGTAACAGCAGTAACATCATTGCCAGCTGTGACCAGGGGAAAGAGGACCTGTGTGAGGTCGAGGTCATCAGAGTTCTTCACACAGCTGTCACCGATATAATCATGTCGTGTTCTATTTCTGATCTTGTAGAAAGGAGGGGGATGTGGTGTCTGCCTCTAGTAGTCACCCCCCCCCCCCCCCACACACACACACACACACCCCACACACACGTTCACACACACCCCCACACCCCCACACACACGTGCACCCCCCCCCCCCCCTCACACACACGTTCACACACACACACCCCACACACGTTCACACCCCCACCCCCACACACGTTCACACACACACCCACCCCCACACGTTCAGACACACACACACACCCACACGTTCACACCCACACACCCACACGTTCAGACACCCCCACACCCCCACACGTTCACACACACACACACACCCACACGTTGACACACACACACACATACACACACACACACACACACACACCCCACACACACGTTCACACACACACACACACACCACACACACGTGCACCCCCCCCCCCCCCCTACACACACACCCCACACACGTTCACACACACACACACACCCCACACACGTTTCACACACACACACACACACACACACACACACCCCACACACGTTCACACACACACACACACCCCACACACGTTCACACACACACACACCCCACACACTTCACACACACACACACACACACACACACACACACACCCCACACACGTTCACACACACACACCCCACACACGTTTCACACACACCACACACCCCACACACGTTCACACACACACACACACACACACACACACCCCACACAACGTTCACACACACACACACACACACACACACACACCCCACACACGTTCACACACACACACCCCACACACGTTCACACACACACACACACACCACACACGTTCACACACACACACACACACGCACACACACACATACGCGCGCGCGCTTACACACACACACACTGACACACACACACGCAGACACACACACTCACACAGACACCACACGCACAGACACACACCACACACACGGGCGAGTGCATACACACGCACCCACAGACACACGCACGCACACAAACACCCCCCACCTCCCACCCCCACGCACACACACACACTCACATATTGTAATAAAATCACAACAAAAGTTATTTCAGTGTGAGGAAAGGAGACTTGGTTGTCTAGACGCACACAAAGAAGTACGTAAATTTGAGTCTTTCGTCAAAATACGAGAACATGATGTATACTGTTCAAAGCAGATTGCTTCCTTAGCTTGTAGATGGAAACTGAATTGCTTCAAGACAAAATATGCTGGAAATGCCTTTTGCATATGCGGTAATAATATAACAGCAGATCATATGTTAACATGTCGCAGTTTAAAAGGGCACATTCCCGTTTTGATGGCATTCTCTCCATCAATATTTAGCAGTCTTTCACTTATGTACGACTTTTTTAGATCGCTTATGCATAGTCCAGTTGGTTTGTTATTATGATTGCTTTGGACTTTAAAGACGCTCTAGTCCAGAAATTATTTTTTCGAGCTTGTAATTAAAAAAAAAAAAAAAAATTATTATCCACATTGTTGCATTCTTATTGTTATTTTGTTTGTGTCATAGGAAGGGCTAGAGATATTGTGTTTTGTAATTGGTTTGGGCTGTTGTTTGGTGTTTCTGGCTCTTGTTTAAAGGGTTGAGCTTCTTTCTTCCAGGGTGGGGTGGGTGGGTGGATGCTTCTTGGTTCTTTCGAGGGCAGGGAGGGGGTTACACACATTAAGATAGGTTTGGGTTTTTTCACGTGAAATTCAGTAGTTGAAATTTTATTTACAGTTTTCCATTGGAATTACTGATTTTG
>CM054149.1:62139728-62142228 GCA_028751875.1 Rapana venosa | reverse complement strand
AATTGGATAAGCCAGAGGCTTCTTTACACCAGGCCCTCATGGGGAAAAAATTGAAACAAACATGAATAAACCAATTGATCAACAAACAAGATAATGTCAAAAAGCAAAGAAATGAATCATTCAAATTGCCATTCAATTATTGACTGAAGTCATGAAATCAATGAAAGACCACAGAAGTAAACCAATCAAATCAATAAAGGAGAGGGGGAGAGAGAGAGAGAGAGAAAGAGAGGGAGGGAGAGGAGAGAAAGAGAGGGGGAGAGAGAGAGGGAGAAAGAAAGGGGGAGAGAGAGGGGGAGATTGAGAGGGGGAGAAAGAGAGGGGGAGAGAGAGAGAGAAAGAGAGGGAGGGAGAGGGAGAAAGAGAGGGGGGAAGGGAGAGAGAGGGAGAGAAAGAGAGGGGGGGAGAGAGGGAGGAAAGAGAGGGAGGGAGAGGGAGAAAGAGAGGGGGAGAGAGAGGGAGAAAGAGAGGGGGAGAAGAAGAGGGGGAGAGAGAGAGGGAGAAAGAGGGAGGGGGAGAGAGAGAGGGGAGAAAGAGAGGGGGAGAGAGAGAGAGAGAGAAGAGAGAAAGGGGGAGAGAGAGAGAGAAAGAGAGGAGGGGAGAAGAGAGAGGGGAGAGGAGAGAGGGAGAAAGAGAGGGGGAAGAAAGAGAGAGGGAGGAGAGAGGAGAGAAGAGAGGGAGGAGAGAGAAAGAAAGAGAGAGAGGGAGAGAGAAGAGGGAGGAAGAGAGGGGGAGAGAGAGAGAGAGAAAGAGAGGGAGGGGAGAGGGAGAAGGAGAGAGGAGGGAGAGGGAGAGAGAGAGGGGGAGAAGAGAGGGGGAGAGAGAGAGAGAGAGAGAGAGGGAGGAGAGAGGGGGAGAGAGGAGAGGGGAGAAGAGAGAGGGGAGAGAGAGAGGGGAGATTGAAGAGAGAGAGATGAGAGAAGAGAGGGATGGAAGGAGAAGAGGGAGGAAGAGAGAGAGGCGAGAGAGAGAGAAGGGAGAAAGAGAGGGAGGGAGAGGGAGGTGGAGGAAGAGTGAGAGGAGGAAGAGAGAGAGAGGGAGGACGAGGAAGAGAGAGAGAGAGGGGAGGAGAGAGGAAGGGGGAGAGGGGGGAGGAAGAGAGAAAGAGAGGGAGACGAGAGAGAGAGGATTGAGAGATGGGAGACGAGAGAATGTAGAGAAGAGAAAGAAGGGTGGAGGAAGGGAATGAAGAGCAGGAGAGAGATTCAAAATTGTGCAATCAATGCAATAGTTCAACATATATAATAATAATAATAATAACAACAACAACAACAACAACAACAACAATAATAATAATAATAATAATAATAATAATTTATGGAATTTATAGCGCTGAATCTTGTACAGCAACAAATCAAAGCGCTCAGATGACTTTTTTTTATATCGAGGATAATGGAATAAGCACTCATATGCTTTTTTTACACCCAGTCCTCTGTGTATGCGGTTTTGTAAATTTTGTCATCTGTTCCCACCGGCACACAATGGCCTACTCTTTCGAAAAGCGGAACAGGATTTAACGTGTGCGCAAGGTCTTCTGCATGCGTTCGCACACAGGGCCTCGGTTTATAGTCTCATCCGAAGGACTTTATGCCATATGCCACTGTCCGTGCAAGAAGATGATACACCACATTGCAATGCGATAAGATGATGCACTACATTGCAATGACATAAGATGATACACCACATTGCAATGCCATAAGATGATACACCACATTGCAATGCCATAAGATGATACACCACATTGCAATGCCATAAGATGATACACCACATTGCAATGCCATAAGATGATACACCACATTGCAATGCCATGAGATGATATCTAACTGTGCAATAAAGTGCATCAGTGGTCTACGCACCTGCCTAGAACGCAAGAGGCCTGGGTTCGATCCCCTCTATGCCAAAACTGTTCTCCTATTCACTAGACCTTGAGCGGTTGTCTGCATGCGTAAATGATAAGTGTATACATATGTCTTTTCCAGTGAATGGTTTTTGTAACACTGTATTCCTGCGTTGTTGTTGTGTGTGTATTTATTTATTTTATGTATTTATTCTTTTATTTGGAAAATAATGGAATAAGCGCTCATATGCTTTATAAAATCTAGTCCACAGGTGATTGCGATTTTATAAATGTTGTGGTCTGTTCCCACCAGCGCACAATGGACTACTCTTTCGAAAAGCGGAACAGGATGTAACGTGTGCGCAAGATATTCCGCGTGTGTTCGCACACTGGACCTCGATTTATAATGTCATCCGAAGGACTTTTGGGGAGGGTGGCGTCGGCACTGATGTCAGTCAACTCCAGAGGAAAAATCCTCTTGAACGAGATTCGAACCAAGGTCGTCAGATTAGGCCCCGGGTATATACGTATATAGCTGCCAGTCTTGCTACTATCAATTACGGCGCATAAGCGCGATTCGCAAGTATCTGTCCACTGATGCAACTTCCAAGCTTGTCACATCTCTCATTCTTTCACGTTTAGACTACTGTAATTCTCTTTTGG
>CM054149.1:62119728-62134728 GCA_028751875.1 Rapana venosa | reverse complement strand
CACACACACACACAACACAACACAACACACACAAGCAGGTGGAGGTTATCAAAGAGCAAACAAAACTGACAACATCCAGGACAACAGACGTGGAGGGAACAGAGGAATAGAATCAAGGGGAGAAAACTCTTTAGTACAGAAAGGAAGAGAACTAGGACGAGACCCGTACCATGTGGACATAAAGCACAATGTCTAAAAACTCATTGGCTGGTTCCAGAATTTGGGGAGTGCTGTGTGGAATGCATAGCAATGGTCTTTGAAGACAATTATGCATGTGGTGAGCTTCTCAAACCTGCGAACCAACTCGTGATTAGATTTTCTAAAGCTTGAGAAACTAACCCATGGTTAGATCTGAAGACTGGGAAACTAACCCATGGTTACATAATCTGAAGCTTGGGAATCAACCCATGATTACATCATATGAAGCTTGGGAACCAACCCATGGTTACATCTGAAGCTTGGGAACTAACCCATGGTTACATCATATGAAGCTTGGGAACCAACCCATCATTACATCATCTGAAGCTTGGGAACCAACCCATGATTACATCATCTGAAGCTTGGGAACCAACCCATGGTTACATCTGAAGCTTGGGAACCAACCCATGGTTACATCTGAAGCTTGGGAACCAACCCATCTTCTGAAGCTTGGGAACCAACCCATCTTCTGAAGCTTGGGAACCAACCCATCTTCTGAAGCTTGGGAACCAACCCATGGTTACATCTGAAGCTTGGGAACCAACCCATGATTACATCTGAAGCTTGGGAACCAACCCATCTTCTGAAGCTTGGGAACCAACCCATGATTACAGCATCTGAAGCTTGAGAACCAACCCATGGTTACATCTGAAGCTTGGGAACCAACCCATCTTCTGAAGCTTGGGAATCAACCCATCTTCTGAAGCCTGAGAACCAACCCATCTTCTGAAGCTTGGGAATCAACCCATCATCGCATTCTGAAGCCTGGAAACCAACCCATGGTTAGATCTTTTCCTGACCACCACTGGCAGTACAGAGGGTGGGTCGATTTCTTCCCTCACTCCTAGAGACGTTATGGACACTGCAGCTGACTTGGTCGGGAAGTGTGTCTTGGGCAAGTCAAACCTAGCCCAGACAAACATCGCACATATATATACCTTTATACTCCCCAGTCTCCGTATGAGAAAGTATATCAATAATGGGCACAAAAAAGGAGAGAAAACCCCACTGCTGAACAAAAGTAGGCTAGTTCACTCATCAAAAGTCTCAAGGACTTGAACACAGGTAAAACAGGTATTTGGTTTGTTCGTTTCTTTGGTGTATTTTTTATTTTCAAACTGTCACAGTCCCTCCTTAATCATGAATTAAATGATGCAAAACTTTCGTTCCCTTTAAAAGCAGTCTGACAGAGTCCTTCAGTCATTCATTGTCAGTCGTTTAGTCATTCATTGTCAGTGACACTGAACTTCAAAGAAAGCAGTAAGCAGAGGATGGCAGAAGAAGATGGCAAACGACAACAGCAGAAGATGACAGAAGAAGATGACAACAGCAGAAGATGACAGAACAAGATGACAACAGCAGAAGATTACAACAACAAAAGATGACAACAGCAGAAGATGACAACAGCAGAAGATTACAACAGAAGAAGATGATAACAACAGAAGATAACAACAAGAAGAAGATGACAACAGCAGAAGATGACAACAGCAGAAGATGACAACAGAAGATAAAAGAAGATGACAACAGAAGACAAAAGAAGATACAACAGAAGAAGATGACAACAACAGAAGATGACAAGACAGAGAAACAGCAGAAGATGACAACCAGAAGACAACAACAGCAGAAGATGACAACAGCAGAAGATGACAACAACAGCAGAAGATGACAACAGCAGAAGATGACAACAACAGCAGAAGATGACAACAGCAGAAGAAGATGACAGTAGGTGATGACAGCATACATGAAGGGAAGTGGCTGCCATTGGTTTAAAGGTTAACAACTGCTTATGTCTGGGAACTACTTTGAACGTGGTCGGACATTTTCTTGGTCGCTGAAACGGGCTGATGGAAGCGGCGGGAAGAGAGGGGTGGGGCGGGGTGGGGTGGGGTGGGGGAGCTTTAATGTCAGTGTTGACGTGGTGGAAAAACGAAGAAAAAGAAAATGGAGAGAAAGTGGGAGAAATGTCAGTTTGTCTGTCTGTCTTCCTGTGAGAAATGTCGGTTTGTCTGTCTGTCTTCCTGTCTCTGTTTGTCCCCTTGTCTGCCTGTCCGAATCTCTGTCTCTCTGTGTCTCTGTAGCTCTATCTCTGTCTCCGTCTCTGTCTATGTTTTTCTCACTCACACACACACACACACGCACGCACGCACGCACGCACGCACGCACGTATGCACGCAATAGATAGACATTTCACTGCACACAACCACCAACATGAGTGCCCCCCGCCTCCCCTCTACCTCCCCTTCCCATCGTCTAATATCACTTTGAGTGAACAGACGTAAAAGCGAAGCAACAACAACAACAACGCTTACACGCACGCACACTGTTCAAGGGTATATTTTTAACCTATCTTTGTGAATTTCTTTGTTGTTGTTGTTGTTGTTTTCTTAAGGGGCCTTTCACATTTCTGATCTCTTTGTTTAGTGTAAGGACAAGTGTTTTGGTCATCACATTAATTTAGCAGTTACATAAGAGAGAGAGAGCAAGAGAGAGAGAGAGAGAGAGAGAGGAGAGAGAGAGGAGAGAGAGAGAGAGAGAGAGAGAAGAGAGAGAGAGAGAGAGAGAGAGAGAGAGAGAGAGAGGAGAGAGAGAGAGCATAGATGGTCGCATTCTGTCTTAACGATTTATTCCTCTAATTCGAGATGATGAGGAGTGAGAGAGAGGAGATGAGAGAGAGAAATAACGAATGTGTCTCCGCATTTTCTGTCTTATATACGTCATATTTATTTCTCCTTCCTTATACTTCTCCTGTTTGATTCGATGAGGATGTTGCGGATGTGCATATGCTGTGATGTATGATCGTTCTTTCTCATCATTCGCTCCTCCTTCTCTCTTCCTCCTCCTCCTCCTCCTCCTCCTCTTGCTTCTACGATTCTTTTGTTCTTTTCTTGTTTCTTGTTCTTGTTCTTCTTCTTCTTCTTCTTTTCTTCTTCTTCTTCTTCTTCTTCTTTTCTTCTTCGCAATCTTCTTTTTTGCAATTCTTCTTCCTTTGCATTCTTCTTTTCTTCTTCTTGTTCTTCGTTCTTCTTTCTTCTTCTTTCTTCGCATTTCTTGCATTCTTCGCTCTTCTTCGCATTCTTCTTTGCATTCTTCTTCTTCTCGCATTCTTCCATTCTTCGCATTTTCTTTTCGCATTTTTCTTCTTCTCAATTCTTCTTCTTTGCAATTCTTCTTCTTTGCAATTCTTTTTTCTTCTATTCTTGGCTCTCTGTCACTCTCTTTACTGGTATTCTTTTTTTTTTCTAAATTCATGCTCTTTCTTTATTTCGCTCTTTTTTGTTGGTCTCACTAATTATCTTCTTTTTTTTTTAAAACTCCTTCACACAGTAATTGACAACGACTTAGTCTGTGAGGGAAGGGACAGGAGTGATTGGGGGGGGGGGGGGGGGGGGGGGGGGTTGGATAGTCTGAAGCAAGATCAAAAGAAAAATCTAAGTTCTGAAAAAAAGGACATGAATCGAAGGGTCGGGGTGGGAGAGGAGGTGAGAGAGAATGGGGGGGGGGGGGGGGTATTTGTGAAGGGAGGGAGGCAGGAAGGGAGGGGATGTTGATCAATTAATCCGATTAACCTAAAGATAAATGATTTTGATGACTGCCGAACGAGATTAAACTTGAAAGGATCTAGATAAATAAATGGTTGGAGGTTCTTTCTCTTGTTCAGTCCCCTCCCTCTGCTTAGCCTTGTGGTTAGAGCGTTGCGCATTGCGCTCGTGATCTGCTGACCCGGGTTCGAATCTCTTTCAAGGGGGCTTTGCCTTCGTCAGTGCGACTCCACTCTCCCCAAAGTCCTTCGGATGAGACTATAAACCAAGGTGCCGTGTGCAAATGCACGTATAACATCTTGCGCACACATAACAGACAGACAGACATATAGGCAGACAGACACACAGACAGAAAAACAGACAGACAGACAAACAGACAGAAAAACATACAAAGAGTGAACTCGAACTGGAACTGGAATGTTTTAATGTGGGTAAATGGATAAGCCATGTGCGAGAGAGAGAGACAGAGACAGACAGAGAGAAAGGAGAGAGAGAGAGACAGAGAGAGAAAGGAGGGGAGAGGAGAGAGAGAGAGAGAGAGAGGGAGAGGAGAGAACAGAGGAGAAGGACAGAGAAAGCAGACAGATCAGCAGACAGGCAGGAAGCAGGGACATACGATGATGACGTACATGCCATGTCGTTGTTGTTTTCAGGTGTAAGCCAGTCATCAGCTACCCCGCTGAGGGCAAATGACCGCACAGTGGATACACAGAGAGCGGGGCACACTGCTGTCAAACAGCAGAGGCGGCAGCAGAAGTACAGTACAGCACGGCACAGACGAGACAGTAACAGGCAGCAGCACAGCACAGTACAGGCACAGTACGTAGACCACAGCACTGGTTCAGCACAGCTCCAGTAGTACATACCAGCTGAACAAGACGACATGCACACACAGTCAGCACGCTGTACAGCACAAGCACGGAAACAGCACAGACAGTACAGACACAGCACAGCACGGACAGACAGTACAGCACAGCACAGCACAGCACAGTACAGTACAGACACGCACGTACAGTAACAGACAGCGACAGCACAGGTAACAGTACAGACAGAAGCACGACAGTCACACGGCACAGCACGGTCACAGTACAGTACAGCACAACGACAGCACGGTACAGTACAGTCACAGTACAGACACAGCACAACCACGGTACAGTACAGTACAGCACAACACAGCACGGTACAGTACAGCACAGTACAGCACAGTACAGTACAGCACGGCACAGTACAGTACAGCACAACACAGCACGGTACAGTACAGCACAGTACAGCACAGCACAACACAGCACGGTACAGTACAGTACAGCACAACACAGCACGGTACAGTACAGTACAGCACAACACAGCACGGTACAGTACAGCACAGTACAGCACAGCACGGCACAGTACAGTACAGCACAGTACAGTACAACACAGTACAGTACAGCGCAGCACAGTAGAGTACAGTACAACACAGTACAGCACAGCACAGTACAGTACAGCGCAGCACAGTACAGTACAGTACAGCACAGTACAAGACAGCACGGTACAGCACAGCACAACACAGCACGGTACAGTACAGCACAACACAGCACAGTACAGTACAGCACAACACAGCACAGCACAACACGGCACGGTACAGTACAGTACAGTACAGCACAGCACAGCACAGTACAGTACAGTACAACACGGCACAGCACAGTACAGTACAGCACAACACAGCACGGTACAGTATAGTACAGCACAACACAGCACGGTACAGTACAGTACAGCACAACACAGCACGGTACAGTACAGCACAGTACAGCACAGTACAGTACAGCACAGCACGACACAGTACAGCGCAGCACAATACAGTACAACACAGTACAGTACAGCGCAGCACAGTACAGTACAGTACAACACAGTACAGCACAGCACAGTACAGTACAGCGCAGCGCAGTACAGTACAACACAGTACAACACAGCACAGTGCAGCACAACACAGTACAGCACAGCACAGCACGACACAGCACATTATAGCACAGCACAGCAAAGCACAACACAGCACAGTGCAACACAGCACAGCAAAGCACAGTACGGCACAGCACAGCTGGGAGGACGGGATAGCCTGGTGGTTAGAGTGATGTATTCGGATCTGCTGACCCGGGTTCGAATCTCTTTGAGGAGGACTCCACTCTCCCCCAAAAGTCCTTCGGATGAGGCTATAAACCGAGGTCCCGTGTGCGAACGCACGCAGAATATCTTGCGCACAAGTTAAAACCCGTTCCGCTTTTGGAAGAGTAGGCCATTGTGTGCCGGTGGGAACGGATGACAACATTTACCAAACTGCATACATACGGGGACTAGATGAAAAGAACCCACACGAGTGCTTATTCCATTATCTTCGAAATAAAAAAAAATTTTTAAAGGAAAATAAATAAATAAAAACAGCACAGCACAGCACAGCACAGCACAGCACAGCACAGCACAGGTGGGGGGTGGGTGGGTGGAATCATCATGCCTTGCACGTCACTCTCCACTCACTCAGCGCTCTGCTGCAGGGTTTGGTCTTATTCGTACCTGCTGGGTTGGATGCAGCAGAGGAGAGGAAATGTCCTTACACATCAAAGGCCATGCACACGCCTCTGTGAGCTCTTGATCACAGGACGCCAAAGCGCCTGTGCATAACCCTATTAACCATCACTGCTCGCTTAGGGGGACTTCCCTCGCCTTGTTGGATCAGGTGGTCTAAGGTAACGCACCTGCCTAGATAGGGACAAGTCTGGGTTGGAAGTGTGCGGTGGTTCGAATCCCGTTTGGGTCAGACACTTGACCTCCCCCCCCCCCCCCCCTCCCCCCCCCCCCCCCCCCCCCCCCCCCCCCCCCCCCCCCCCCCCCCCCCCCAATCCATGTATATATACATGACTAAAATGACATTGTTGAAATCCACACTTACTCATGTACGTCTGCATGACTAAAAAATGACACTGCTGAAATCCACACACGCATACACACACACACACACACACACACACACACGCACGCACGCACGCATGCACGCATGGATGTATGTATGCATGTCTACCTGACTAAAACAATAGTGAAGTCCTCAAAAGCTGCTGAGGGCCGGGTGGAAGCAGAACTGGATGTTGCTGTCAAGGAGCAGGATGCTCATTTATTTATTTAGTGTATTTATTCTTTTATTTCGAGGATAATGGAATCAGCGCTCATGTGCTTTTCTTTACATCCAGTCCCTGTGTGTATGCAGTTTTGTACATTTTGTCATCCGTTCCAACCGGCACACAGTGGCCTACTCTTCCGAAAAGCAGAACGGGTTTTAACGTGTACGCAAGATGTTCTGCGTGCGTTCGAGCACGGGACCTCGGTTAATAGTCTCTTCCAAAAGACTTTTGGGGAGAGTGGAGTCGGCACTGATGTTGTTAACTCCAGAGGAAAAATCCTCTTGAACGAGATTCGAGCCCGGATCAGCAGATAACGAGTTCATCACTCTAGCCACCAGGCTGTCCTGCCCTCTCATCTGCTCTGCAGCAGCCACAGCTGACCCTAGCTGTCACACCTTAATGAAACTGATCTTTCGCGGGATGTCTGCTTCTCCCCATGTAGGAAGCTGCATGCTTGGTTCGTTCGTATCATCCATACCACAGAAGAGGATTTTTCCTCTGGAGTTAACATCAGTGCAGACTCCACTCTCCTCAAAAGTCCTCCGGATGAGACTATAAACCGAGGTCCTGTTTGCGAACGCACGCAGACCATCTTGCGCGCGCGTTAAAACCCGTTCCGCTTTTCGGAAGAGTAGACCAATGTGTACCGGTGGGAACGGAAACTAAAATTTACAAAAGTTCATACACACGGGGACTGGTTGTAAAAAAAAAAGCAGTGAATGCTTATTCCTTTATCCTGGAAATAAAATAATAACATAAAAGAATAGAATGGAATAGACTAGAAGCCATAACCCAGTTCTCCACAATCTAACGGCAGTAGAATGCCCACTGGAGGGACTGAGAGAGGAATGACTGTGAACGTAGACAGTCAGTTCCACAGCCAGTGCACAGGACGTTATGTGAAAACACTGGCGGGTTTCTGCAAGTCAAGGAATGGGGGTTAAATTGCACAATATTCCACCACACCATCCCCTCTCCAACACCCCCCCTTCCCCTAAATGCCCAACGAAACAAAACGAAAACAAACACAAAGACCAACAGAAACAATAACCCAACAAACCACAATAATATTCACTTCAAACCCAGCCTCAAAACGCTTTTCTTTCCTACCTGAGACTTTCCCCTCAAATCTATCTGTCCAGGCTACTTTTCAACAGCGTCCTTCATCACCTTCATCTCCCCCGTTAGTGTGTTTGCGCGCGCGCGTGTGTGTGTGTGTGTGTGTGTGTGTGTAGTGTGTAGTGTGTTAGTGTGTTAGTGTGTGTATTGTGTGGTGGTATGTGTGTGTGTGTGTGTGGTGTGTGTGTGTGTGTGTGTATGTGTGCGCGCGCGCGCGCGCATAAATTTGAAGTCTGTTAATTAAGCATGATATTTGTGAAAAGTTGCATGCGTGTAAATGATTTGAGTGCAAGCGCTTCGATTTGTTTGTTTTACAAGAGTCAACGCTATATAAATTCCATTTATTATCATCATCAGCAGCAGCAGTAGCAGCAGCAGCAGCGGCGGCAGCAGTAGTAGTAGTTAACAAACAAGCAAAAACAAAACACACAAGACAAATCTACAACATAAAGCCTGCTGGACTCTGAAGATCCTGTGTGGCTGTGTGATGTCAACAGCTGCCATTGAAGACTGCAGGCAAGCAAAGAAAACACTATTTATTTATTTATTTATTTATTTATTCTTTTAATTTCGAAGATAATCGAATAAGCACTCATGAACTGAACATCCAGACCCCGTGTGTATGCAGGTTGTTTTTTTTACAAAAAAATAATGTCATTCGTTCCATCGGCACACAATGACCTATACTCCCGAAAAGCAGAACGGGTTTTAAAGTCTGCGCAAGATGTTCTGCGTGCGTTCGCACACGGACCTCGATTTATAGTCTCATTCGAAAGACTTTGTTGTTGTAGTTGTTTTCTTGTTGTGGTTTTCTTTTTCTTTTTTTTCTTTTTTTTTGAGGGGGGGTGTAGTGGAGTCTGCAGTGACGTTAAACTCCAGGGGGGAAAAATCTCCTTGAACGGGATTCGAATCCCGGTCAGCAGATTGCGAGCGCAATGTTCTAACCACTAGGCTATCCCGTCCCCTCAGAACATGAGAGTGGCAGTGGTGCAGAGCTATGGTGACTGGTGGTATAATGATAAGAGAAGCTGGAGTAGGAAGGAGAGAGGGGGGGGGGAGGGGGGGGGGGGAGAAGGATGAAGAGAAGGGGAAGGAGGAAGAGAAGTAAGGAAGGAGGCGGTGGGGAAAAAAAAGGGGAAAAAAGAAGGGAAAAGTCTGCGAAAGAAGGACAGTGATCGAAGGTCGAGTTATTGAAGAAAAAAAAAGGAGATCGATAGGAAAGTTAATGGACTGGTTAACGTCTGTCTCCGTTCTTTCTCTCTCATTGTGTTGTGTGTGTGTGTGTGTGTGTGTGTGTGTGTGTGTGTGTGTGTGTGTGTGTGTGTGTGTGAAGTAGAGTGGAGAGGAGAGAGAGAGGAGAGAGAGAGAGAGAGAGAGAGAGAGAGAGAGAGAATCGATTTGAGTATGATATACCTATCTGCTCGGTGCATATAACTAGACCATATAACTGTATAACATGCTGTACATAGGACCTCGGTTTATCGTCACACCAGAAAGACTACAGCCCTTCGGATGAGACTATAAACCGAGGTCCCGTTTCCGAACGCACGCAGAACATCTGGCGCACACGTTAAAACCCATTCCGCTTTTCGCAAGAGTAGGCCATTTTTGCCGGTGTGAACGGATGACAACATTTACAAAACTGCATACACACGAGGGCTTGATGTAAAAAAAAAAAATTAAAAAAAAAAGCAATGAGTGTTTTTTATTCCATTATTCTCGAAATAAAAGAATAAAATATAGAATAAAAATTCAATTCAGTACAACTCATAGTCACTCTCAAGGTCTAGTAGGTGGACTCAAGGACTCAAGAATACTTTAATGTCTCAATTGGAGAAATTATGAGTGGCATGTGTGGATGGAGAGGGGCTGGGTGGGGGTGGGGGTGGGTGTCGGGGCGGGAGGAGTTTGGGTTTAAACAGGGCCTGCAACTTAAGGCTTTGTAGACAGCGGCCAAAGGTGTTGAGTGTGGACGTGATGAGAAGAGCAGTCCAGGCCACAAGACAGGGCGTGATTGACAGGCAGTGACAGCTGCACTCAGTCAGGGCGTGATTGACAGCTGCACACAGTCAGGGCGTGATTGACAGGCAGTGACAGCTGCTGCACACAGTCAGGGCGTGATTGACAGGCAGTGACAGCTGCACACAGTCAGGGCGTGATTGACAGGCAGTGACAGCTGCACACAGTCAGGGCGTGATTGACAGGCAGTGACAGCTGCACCCAGTCAGGGCGTGATTGACAGCTGCACTCAGTCAGGGCGTGATTGACAGGCAGTGACAGCTGCACTCAGTCAGGGCGTGATTGACAGGCAGTGAAGCTAGCTGCACACAGTCAGGGCGTGATTGACAGCTGACTAGCTAGGCGACACAGTGTGACGTGCGTGATCGATTCCCGTTTGGGCCTAAAACTTTATCCCCCCAGCGCCCACCTCATCCCGAAATCCGTTGATCTGAGGTGCGTCTGTCTGAGATGCAATCTTCCGGATAAGACGATAAACTGAGGTCCCGGTGTGTTACACCGAGTTTGTAGCGCACTAAAATTAATCCTCGCAACAATAGCGTTTTCCAATGGCAAATTTCTGTAGAATAAAAGGCCACTCTGTAAGGAAGAGTAAAAAAAAATCAGTTCAGAAGGATAAAAGTCATGGAGGCGTGTGTTCGTGGCGACCAACTTCCTGTGGAGCGCAGCTCGATTTTAGTAGGAAATCTGGCGAGAACATACAAGTTGGTAGAAAGATAAAAATATAAATGCTGTGATAGAGCCTGCCTGCAGTTCTCTCCCACTATGCCAGTTTCCATTTTCTATCACACATATACTACGTGATTAAAACAATAAATTGCTTTGTTTCCTATTCTCTCCATCATTCGTTCACCTTTTTATCACACATATCCTGATTAAAAAAAATTATTTTTCACTCATCATGTCACCTTCATGTGCAACGACTTGGTTTAATCGTGTGAAACATACTTCCCATACCAAAATCCACACACACACACACAACACACACCACACACAAAACAGAAAACTCACCAAACCTGCTCGACCAGTTTTTACTTTAACCTTCTGCCCCCCCCCCCCCCCTGTCTCGGTGTGTCACGTGCCTGACGTCATCAACATGGCGGCAGATGGGAACTGGGCCGTTATCAAAGACTGTGTGAGCGGAGAAAGAGGAGGAAGTCATGAAATTGCAGTTGGCGGTGATGGGCATGAGGAGGGGGTGGGGGGTTGTTTGCCGATCAGGGTGGAGGGATTTATGGTTATTCCGGTCAGGGTTAGCAAGCAGAAGGAAGGGGGGAAGGGACTTTCCGGTTATTTTCGTTGTGTGACAGTGTCAATGAGAAACTTGCGGGCAGCATCACGTCACTCACTGTGACTGCTGGGTTTTGCAGGCGCACGTTCACACCCCCAGAACTGTGGATGCTAGGAAAGTGTTGTGCTTTACTTGCAAACTAGTCAGTCTGTTACCGCCCTTCATTTTTTTAAATATAATCTTCGTGTTGGCAGCCTTCAGTCTCGGAAGACTATGGAGTTGCGCTCTAGGTGTTATAATAATAATAATGATAATGATAATAATAATAATAATATATGGAATGTATATAGCGCTGAATCTTGTAAAAAAAAAAAAAAAAATCAAAGCGCTTGCACTCAAATCATTTACACGCATGCAACTCTCCTTAAACATAATGAACAACAGATTTCACATTGTTCATTCGGTTGTGGCTGGCCAGACCAACATTATCTTTATGGAAGACGATGAAAGCATGCATATTTATGTCTTCCGTTTTCGTACAGATGAAGAAATCACTCTACCTCTTTGCTGGACGAGAAACTACTATTATACAAGACGTAAGGTGTGCATACCCATGAACTTTTTCGTATAGAGATATGGAAATGTTTAAGAACAAACGACAATTTCTTCGAAAAGTAACAGAGGAGGCACATAATGTTCTGGAAAATAGGGTGTCCAAATTTTCCATGTACTCTTGTCTCTGTCTGTCTGTCTCTGTCTGTCTGTTTCGCTCTCTCTCTCTCTATCTCTGTCTCTCCAACACACACTCTCTCTCTCCCTCCCCCTCTCTCTCTCTCTCTTATATTCCCAAGGGGGGGGGAACTGGATGTAAAAAAGCACATGAGTGCTTATTCATTATCCTGGAATATAAAAGAATTTGTCATTGTCGTTCTCTCTCTCTCTCTCTCTCTCTCTCTCTCTCTCTCTCTCTCTCTCCTCTCTCTCTCTCTCTCTCTCTCTCTCTCTCTCTCTCTCTCTCTCTCTCTCTCTCTCTCTCTGGGACTGGATGTAAAAAAGCACATGAGTGCTTATTCGTTATCCTCTAAATAAAAGACTTTGTCTTGTCATTCTCTCTCTCTCTCTCTCTCTCTCTCTCTCTCTCTCTCTCTCTCTCTCTCTCTCTCTCTCTCTCTCTCTCTCTCTCTCTCTCTCTCTCTCTCTCTCTCTCTTGTTTGGTTCTTTGTTCCCCCTCTTTTATATAAGTATGTTCTGTATCTGTGACGGTCTCTGTCTATTTTTCTGATTGTTTATTTACATTACTGTCAATCTTTCCCCCATAGTCTAAATTTATGCATAATTATAACTGGTTAATTGTCTAATGGAACGATTGGTTGATTGATTTACCTACTGTGAATCGGGCCTGGATGACACAAGTCACCAGTGTGCTTATTCTTTTCCCTCAGTAACAAAAAAATAAATAAAAAGGTCGGTGTGAGTGTTGCTGTTATTGTGGTTGTTATTGTTGTAGCAGAATGTTGCTGTCTTTGGTACAACAGACGTGGAAACACTCGGGATGTTGGTGTCCGTGTTGTTGTTATAATAGTTTATTACTGTTGTTGTAACAATATGTTGTTGTTTTTTATTGTTGTTATAGCAGACGTACAGACAGATGGGATGTCTGTTTCACTGTTGTTGTTATAACCATTATTGCTGTTGTAATATTTTGTTGTTGTTGTTGTTGCTATTGCTCTTACAGCGGATGGGGAGACAGGCGGGATGTTGATTTCAATGTTGTTATTATGATAGTTGTAACAATATGTTGTTATTGTTGTAATACTATGTTGTTCTTACCGTTGTATCAGCAGACTCACAGATAGTCGGGATGTCGGTGCCAGTGTTGTTGTAACAGTTTTTATTGATGTGACATGTTGTTGTTGTTGTTGTTGTTGCTGTTACAGCAGACATGAAGAGAGAAGGGATGTCGGTGCCAGTGTTGTTGTAACAGTTTTTATTGATGTGACATGTTGTTGTTGTTGTTGTTGCTGTTACAGCAGACATGAAGACAGACGGGATGTCGATGCCAGTGTTGTTGTAACAGTTTTTATTGATGTGACATTATGTTGTTGTTGTTGTTGTTGTTGTTGCTGTTACAGCAGACATGAAGACAGACGGGATGTCGATGCCATTGTTGTTGTTACAACAGTTCTTATTGTTGTTATACAATGTTGTTGTTGTTGTTGTTATAGCAGAAGCAGAGACAGACAGGATGTCTGCTGTAACAGTTCTTATTGTTGTAACAATAAAGTTGTTGTTGCTGTTGATGTTGTTGCAGCGGAAGTGGAGACAGATGGGATGTCGGTTTCAATGTAGAAATAATCGTTATTGTTGTAACAATAAAGTTGTTATTGTTGTTGTTGTTGTTGTTGTTGCAGCGGAAGTGGAGACAGATGGATATTAGTGCCATTGGTATTATAAAAGTTATTATTGCTGTAATATTATGCAGTTGTTGTTATAGCATAATATAGGGGAGAAGGGATAGTCTAGTGGTTAGAACATTGCGCTCGCAATCTGACAACCCGGGTTCGATTCTCGTTCAAGGGGATATTTTCCCCTAGAGTTAACATCAGTGCAGACTCCATTATCCCCCAAAGTCCTTCGGGTGAGAATATAAACCGAGGCCCCGTGTGGGAATGCACGCAGAACATCTTGCGCACTCGTTAAATCCTGTTCAGCTTTTTGCAAGAGTAGGCCATTGTGTGCCGGTGGGAACAGATGGCAGAATTTACAAAACCGCATACACACGGGGACTGGATGTAACAAAAACAGCACATAAGGGCTTATTCTATTATCCTCGATATAAAAGAAGAGAAATGTTTTTAAAATAGACGTGGGGACAGACGGGATATCAGTGCCAGTGGTTTTATAACAGTTATTATTGCTGTAACATTATGTTTTTGATATTGTTGTTGTTGTTGTTGTTGTTACAGCAGACGTGGTGACAGACTGGATGTGAGCACCAGTGGTACTATAACAGTTATTATCGCTTTCACATTATGTTGATGTTGGTGTTGTTACAGAAGACCTGGAGGCAGACGGGATGTCAGTGTCAGTGTTGATGTTATGACAGTTGTTATTATTACAACAACACTAATGTTGTTGTTGTTGTTATTGGTGTTACAGCGGACGTGGAGACAGACGGGGTGTCAGTGTCAGTGTTGATGTTATGACAGTTGTTATTATTGTAACAACACTAATGTTGTTGTTGTTGTTGTTGTTACAGCGGACGTGGAGACAGACGGGATGTCAGTGTTGATGTTATAGCAGTTGTTATTATACAACAACACTAATGTTGTTGTTGTTGTTATTGGTGTTACAGCGGACGTGGAGACAGACGGGATGTCAGTGTCACTGTTGATGTTATGACAGTTGTTATTATTACAACAACACTAATGTTGTTGTTATTGGTGTTACAGCGGACATAGAGACAGACGGGATGTCAGTGTCAGTGTTGCTGGATGGAGAGGAATCCAGGATGGAGTTCATTGATGAAGAGAGGGTGAGTCACCCACCTGCCATCTGCGGGGCTGTCTGTCTGTCCTCTTCCCTCTCCCTCCCTCCCTCTCTCCCTCTCTCTCTCTCTCTCTCTCTCTCTCTCTCTCTCTCTCTCTCTCTCTCTCTCCTCTCTCTCTCTCTCTCTCTTCTCTGTCTCTCTCTCTCTCTCCCTCCCTCTCTCTGTCTGTCTGTCTGTTTGTCTGGGGACGGGATAGCTCAG
>CM054149.1:62107228-62117228 GCA_028751875.1 Rapana venosa | reverse complement strand
CCTTCTCCTGTACAGTACCAACTACACCCTCCTCCCTTGACACTCATACACCCTCCTCCCCCCCCCCCCCCCCCCCCCCCCCCCCCCCCCCCCCCCCCCCCCCCCCTACCCCCGTCTAATATCACAGCTGTGAAAAGACGTTAAATGAATTTGAACACAAACACATCCAACACACACATACACACACTCACACACACACAACACAAACACATCCAACACACACATACACACACTCACACACAACGCAAACACACACACATCACACACACACACACACACACACACACACACACACACACACACACACACACACACACACACACACACAAGTGTTGCTTGAGGGTGGTGGATGTGGCGGGGCGATAAGACAGATCGATGTGCTGTGACAACCACCATGTGACAACCACCATCGTGACAACCACAATCGTCCGTCTGCCATGCCCTACTACTACTACTACTACTACTACTACTACTACTACTACTACTACTACTACTACTACCACTACTACTACTACTACTACTACTACTACTACTACTACTACTACTACTACTACTACTACTACTACTACTACTACTACTACTACTACTACTACTACTACTACTACTACTACTACTACTACTACTACTACTACTACTACTACTGCTGCTGCTGCTGCTGCTGCTGCTGCTGCTGCTACTACTACTACTACTACTAGGCCTACATCTGCCGACACTCACTGTGCTCTGCAGCCAGCTAGCATGCTTTGCCAGTCACTGATCACTAGGTATAGCCTGCAGCCTATAGACCCTTAGTTCCTAAAGCATTTGGCACTCGGGGCCTTGCTACTGATGTGCACAAGGAGAGAAATCTGGCTAGCATGTTTTTCTCCAGTCACTGATCAATTTAGGTATAGCGTATAAATTATACTATAGAGCCCTAGTTCCTAAAGCATTTGGCACTCGGGGCCTCACTACTGATGTGCACAAGAAGAGTAATCTGGCTAGCATGCTTTTTTCCAGTCACTGATCACTTTAGGTATAGCCTATAGATAGATAGAACCCTAGTTCCTATAGCAGCAGGCACTCGGGGCCTCGCTGTTGATGTGCAGTAGGAGGGAAGTCAGGCTAGTATGTTTTTTTCCAGTCACTGATCAATTATTTAGGTACAGGCTGCAGGCCATAGACTTTTCATTCCTGAAGCAGCCTGCATTCGGGTCATGCTGTTGATCTGCTCTAGCCAGGGGAGATTTAAGTAGGCCAGAGAATTGGGGTGTGCATCCAGGCTATAGTTCCACGCCTGACCTGTCTCTTAGCTAGGCCTATCGCTTTGTGTGATGTCTTTTTTTTTGGGTCTGGAAACTTCCAGCATTGCATAGCAAAGATATATTTTGTCTTCAAGCCGCCAGCGTTGCATAGCAAATATATCTTTTTTTTCTTGGTCTGAAATCTGCCAGTTTTACCATAGCAATGATATCATTTGTGTCTTAAAGCTCACAGGGTTGCCATAGCAATGCTATCATTTGTGTCTTAAAGCTTACAGCGTTGCCATAGCAATGCTATCCTTTTTGTCCTAAAGCTTACAGGGTTGCCATAGCAATGATACCTTTTAGTCTGAAAACTACCGGCGTTGCCATAGCAAAGATTCTAGGGCCAGTTGAGTTTTGTAACACAACGTTTCTATGAGTCATATACATTCTCAAACACCTGACTACTCTGTCTGACTTTCTGTCTGTCTGTCTCTGCCTCTGTCTGTCTGTCTGCCTGTCTGTCTCTCTGCCTCTGCCTCTCTGTCTGTCTCTCTGTCTCTGTCTCTCTCTATCTCTCTGTCTCTCTCTCTCTATCTCTCTGTGTCCCAAGTATGATTTTTTTATAATCCTAGATACAGAATATTCTACGAATATAAAACAACGTTTTCTTTATGTAACGAATTCATTAAAAAAAGAAGTATTAAGACTGTCCAGTATTCAACAACATTAGGCTTAAACTGTACCCCAGCAAATTTACTCCTCGTGAAGTATTCCTGTTCTCATTCTTTTGTATATTTTCTAAGATAATGAAATAAGCACTCCTGCGCGGGGTTGTTGTTGTTGTTTTTTACAACCAGTCCCCGTGTGTATGTAGTTTTATCAATTTTGTCATCCGTTCCCACCGGCACATAATGGCATACTTTTCTGTAAAGCAGACCGGGTTTTAACCTGTGCGCAAGATGTTCAGCAATGTAGCTTCATATTATTGATTTTTACAAAGCCTTTGAAATAACAGACAGTGTGAAGTCTGAAGTTGTTGGGTTTTTTGTTTGTTTGTGTGTTTGTTCGATTATAGTTTGTTTTGCTTTTTCCCACCGAGTAGTTGTCCCCCCTGTGTTGTGTGCCTCAGCTGTCTGTCTGTATCTTACCTGCACTTGTTTTCCTCCGCTACTATTTCTGCATTCAAAATGACTGTGTATTTTTAGTGCACATTGCATTATTTCATAAAATAGTAAGTGCTATAAAATTATACCGCTGTGTGCAGAATTGATGTAGATTTTCTTTAAGACGAGAACTTTGCACTTGTGTGTGGTGATGCATGTGACGGGTGTCAACAAATGTGACATTTCCTATGTCACATACAAACAATTGATGACAAATGCATGCAAACGAACGATTGATAAGATATGAGCATGCCAAAAATGAAGTAACTTACAGTTTGATATCCTCAAAATCTCCCTGCACAAGCTGATGGACAAGATGTAGTCTGAAGATGTAGTCTTTCGGATGAGACTATAAACCGAGGCCCCGTGTGCGAACGCACGCAGAACATCTTGCGCACACGTTAAATCCTGTTCCGCTTTTCGAAAGAGTAGGCCGGTGTGTGTGCCGGTGGGAACAGATGACAAAATTTATTAAACCACATACACACAGGGACTGGATGTAAAAAAGCACATGAGTGCTTATTCCATCATCCTCGATATTTAAAATAACAACAACAAAAATGAAAATGTCATCTGAGCGCTTTGATTTGTTGCTTTGCAAGATTCAGCGCTATATAAATGCCATACATTCTTCTTCTTATTATTATTATTAAAGTAAGTAAAGGAGTCCCATAACCTATAAGGTCGTAGGGGAGCGAGGCGTCAGAGACCTCACTTCTCTAGGGCCAGCATATTGAGGGCGGCGCCCGTCTCCTCTCCCTCGCTGCTTTACCTTCCCTGACCCTAAGAGGCATGACCATTTACAGCTGGTGACTGGGAACTTAGAAGCCAGGGCACGCAAACGTCACCCATCCAATGTAACCACGCTCGACGGCTTAACTTGGTGAGGAACGAGTGCTCGACCATGAGCTAATCCGTCCCCTTATATTATTATTTATTATATTATTTATTATTAATTATTATTATTATTATATTTTTAAATCAATTACTAAGCTGTCAGCGCCTCTTCAGCTATGTGGCAACCACTCTGTACGTATATTCATTTCAAGTTCGAGAGTTCTCTCTTGTCTGTCTGTCTGACTCTCTGTGTCTGTCTTCTCTTCTTTTCTTTTCATTCTCTGTTTGTCCTCGTCTCTCACTGTTGTGTCTCACAGTCTCTCTGTCTCTCTGTCTCTCTCTCTCTCTCTCATCTCACTCTCTCTCTCTCTCTTGTCCTGTCTGTCTGTCTGCTCTTCTGTTCTGTCTCTGTCTGCTCCCTCTCCCTCTCTCTTTTTCTCTCTGTCTCTGTGTTTGTCTATCTCTCTGTCTGTCTCTACTGTCTCTGTCTCACAGTCTCTCTTCTCTTCTCTCTCTCTCTTTCTCTCTCTCTCTTCTCTCTCTCTCTCTCTCTCTGCTCTCCTGTCTTCGTCTCTCTTTCTATCTTCTCTCTCTCCTGTTCCTGTCTGTCTGCCTTTCTGAATCTGTCTCTTCTCTGTTTGCCTCTCTCTCTCTCTCTCTCTCTCTCTCTCTCTCTCTCTCTCTCTCTCTCTCTCTCTCTCTCTCTCTCTCTCTCTCTCTGTTTTCAAGCTGTGGTGGTGTCTACTTGAACCCTCTGAGGAGTAACATGTGACCACACACACACACACACACACACACACACACGCATGAACGCATGCACGCGCACACACACACACACACAATCAGTAGATCAGTGGTCTAGAGGTAATACGTCTGCCTCTATCTATCTATCTATCTGTCCCGTAGTCTGACGACCGTGGGGGCACCCTCAAAGACTCAACAACCAGTTCCCTCCATTCCTCTCTCTGTTCTGCCTTTCTCAGGGTTTGGTTGAGTTCTAGGCCTGTCTTTGCAAGTCCTTTGGATCTTGTGACATGCCCATACCATTTAAGTTTACGTTTTTTCACGATCGTTAGAAGGTTCTCATAGGGTCCAATGGTTTGCTGGATTCTGTTATGCACGCTTTCGTTGCTTATGTGGTCTTTGTAGGAGATGCCAAGGAGTCTCCGAAAGCATCTCATCTCCACCGCCTGTACTCTTCTCTCCAAATCTGCAGTCAGGGTCCATGATTCACAGGCATACAGAAATATGGATATGACAAGGGAGCGCATTAGTCTGATCTTGGAGATAAGTGAGATATTTTTATCTCTCCAGATGGTGTTTAGTTTTGACAAAGCTGTTATTGTCTGTGCAGTCCTGCATACTACTTCTGGCTTGGATCCCTGGTCTGATACAATGGCTCCCAGGTACTTAAGCTTTGAACTGTTTCCAGCTTCTGGTCATTAACCCTGATATCAGTGCTAATGCCGTTGGTGTTATTAGTCATCAGTTTGGTCTTCTCTGCACTGATTTCCATGCTGTATGTCTTGGAGGCCTTATTCAAGTGTTCTGTTAGGCTGGCAAGCTCTTTTTCTGATCCTGCTATTCCATCAATGTCATCTGCGAAGCGGAGGTTTGTGATCGTTCTGCCACCAATGCTGACTGATCCTTCATGATGTTCCAGTGCATCAGCCATGATTCTCTCAAGGAAGATGTTGAAAAGAGTGGGTGAGAGTAGACAGCCCTGCCTTACTCCAACTGTTGTTCGAAACCATTCTCCAATGTTGTTGTTGTAGTACACTGCACTGGTGGCCTCGCTGTACAGCTGTTTGATTACTCTGATAAGGTTTGCATTGATGCTGTACAAATTCATGGTTGCCCACAAAGCTGCATGCCACACCCTGTCAAATGCCTTCTTAAAATCGATAAATACGTGGGAAAGGTCTTGTTGATGTTGAAGGTACCGCTCACATAGTATTCTGAGGTTGAATATCTGTTCTGCTGTGCTGCGCCCTGCTCTGAAACCTGCTTGTTCCTCAGCAATGATGGTCTCTGCTTGTGGTTTCAGTCTATTCAATATTATCTGCAGCATGACCTTGCTTGGGTGGCATATGAGGCTGATTGTGCGGTAATTATGGCATTGTTGTAGATTTCCTTTCTTGGGGAGGGTGATGATGAGTGACTGTGTCCATGGTGTTGGCCATTTTCCTGTCTGCCAGATCTTGTTTCAGATTCTTGTAGGGCGCTGATCATGGCTTCCCCCCAGCTTGAACCAACTCAGCTGGAATGTTGTCAGCCCTGCTGACTTTCCCTTTTTCAGCGATCTGACTGCTGTTTCCACTTCTTCTCGGAGGATAGGGTGACTGTCTGTGTCTTTGCTTGCGGGTACATTAAGGACTTCTGGATCTCCTGCAGTTCTATAGTTTATACAGGTCGGAGCAGTATTCTGTCCATCTGTTCAGAATACCCTGGTCGTCAGTGAGACACTTCCCATTTTGTCTTGGATTGTTAAACCTTTTCCTGTTTTGTGCTAGTCAGGTCTTTCACCAGCTGATATGCTTTCTTGCTATTGTTTTTCTTGATGTTCTCTTCAATGTCTTGGCACTGTTCCCCGATCCATTTCTCTTTTCCCTCCGTCATGGACTTCCTGATTCTTTTGTTGACTGCCCTATATTGTTCTGCTCTTTCTTTTGTTTCATTTTTCTTTTTCTTCAACTCTTACGCTTGTCGCATAGTTGTAGGATGTTAGGTGTGACCCATGGTTTTTTGATGGTCGGTGTTTGCCAAAGAAGCTCGCTTGCTGTTTCAGTCACTGCTGTATTGAAACTATTCGTCAGTGTATCTATGTCTGAGTCTATCACAGTGAGTGCTGCAAACTTCCCACCTATCCTTGCTTGAAAAATTTCTAATACCTCTGGGTCCTTCAGCTTCTCGAGGTCAAATTTGATCCTGATGTTGTTCCGCTTGTGGATTTTCTTTAGACGTAGTCGGAAAGTCATCATCACCAGATCATGATCACTCCCTATGTCTGCTCCTGGAAAACTTCGTGTCTGTGCGATGTTAACGCTAGACTGAAACCGTCTTTTCACCATGGTGTAATCTATTTGGTTGTGGTGTTCTCCATTTGGGCTATGCCATGTCCATTTTCTGGATTTCTTGTGTGGGCCAAGTGTATTCACTAGCTGGAGGTGGTTGTTACTGGCAAACTCCAGGAGTCTCAAGTCTCTTTCATTTGATTGGTTATTACAATGTGGCCCACAAACGCCCTCCCAATCTTTCCATGCATCTTCTCCTACCCTGGCATTCCAATCGCCTTGCACAACGAGGATGTCTTTCTTGGGAGCTTGATTCAGAACGTCTTGTAGCTGGTCATAAAATTCTTCTATGGTTTCATCTGTGCAGTCTGATGTAGGGGCGTATGCCTGTACTACAGTTATGTTAAAGGGGGTTGCTCTCAGGCGGATGGTAATAAGTCTGCTGGACACAGGCTGACAGCTCATGACGGTGTTCACGGTGTCTTTGTGAACGAGAAACCCCACGCCGTGTTCATGTTTATACTGTTTTCACTGTAGTATAATTTGTGGTTTCCTGGGTCGTTGTTTCTCCATGTTTTTTTCCCCCTGACTTTGCAGAGCCCCAAAGGGTGTGCCATTGAAATTTTGGGCATCTCATGTGTCAGTTCTTCCACTTTGCCTGCAGCTCTTAGTGTCCGTACATTCCATGTGCCAATGACGGTGTTGTTTCTGGCACGGATTTTGTTGTGTTTTACATCAGTAGCATACTTTCGACCTCTGTCCTGATGAGCAACAGAAGGCGCGGTCCTTGGTAACCCGGGCGACGACCGATCCGGTATGGAAATTCTGGCTGTCTTTGTCATGGGTGTATCTTGGGCAAATCAAACCTGGCGGAGCCCATCCCTCTCCAGGTCGGATTTTTTGATTGGGTTTACTCCCCACATGTGGCAGGTGGTACTGGGTTACATGGTTACCAGTAGCAGAGGGAGTCTCTGACCTGACCTTCATACATCTGCCTAGAAAGCGAAAAGTCCGGGTCGGAAGTATGCGTGCGGTGGTCGGCCATAATCTCTCTCTCTCTCCCCCCCCCCCCCCCCCCCACTCCATTAGACCATGAGTGGTGGTCTGGGAGCTAGTCTTTCGGATGAGACTATAAACCGAGGTCCCGTGTGTTACACATATCTGTTTAGTGCACGTAAAAGAACCCACGGCAACAAGAGAGTTGTCCCTGGCAAAATTTTGTAGAAAAAGCCACGCTGATAGGGAATCAAATACAGTTGAAGACATAAACAAAAAGTTGGCGCTGCTCTTGTGGCGACACGCTCTCCCCGTAGAGAGCAGCCCGAATTTTACCCAGAGAAATCTGCTGTGGCTTGAAGTGGTATACAACAATACAACACAATACATTACAATACAACACAACATAACACAACGCAACAGGAGTACCACAAAGGTCAATATTGGGTCCACTTCTATTTTCAGTCTATGTAAATAACTTACCCCAATTTCTAGAATGTAGCTGTGAAATGTTTGCTGATGACACATCCCTCTATTGTAGTGATTCTGACCCCCACAGACTTACACTCAAACTTCAAAACAGTATTGACCGATTGGTTACTTGGACTCAGCTAAACCATGTCCCTAAATACTAAAAAAACTAAGTGTATGTATGTACTAGCGAGACAAAAGAAACAAAAATGAAATATAAATTCCAACCTCTGTTGATAGGTAAAAGAGTAGTTGAAGAAGTTGACTCCCACAGAATTCTGGGTGTAATTATTGACAAAAATCTTACTTGGACTGACCATGTGATGGCGCTAGGAAAACGTCTCGCTTACAGGCTACTTCAGTTATCAAAAATAAAACATTTTCTGAATAATCACTCTCGCAAACTCTTTTTTGCGGCCATATTTTGCCTATAGTTGACTATGCTTCATCTCTTTGGGACAGCTGCAGTGAAACAAATTTTAAATTGATTCATCGATTATATAAAAGAGCACTGAAACTTGTTCTACTAAAATTAAGCTCCCTAACCATCAACGATTATAAGCAAACAAATATTTAACCTTCAAAAACAGACTTTATCTAAATAAAGCTCTATTTGTACAGAAAGTTGTCAATGGAATTGCCCCTCCAATGATCACTAATAGTTTCAAAGTCAATGAACACAGACGTAATCATCTACTAACTTTTCCGAGACCAAGAAATAATCTTTACAAAACAAGCTTCTTGTACTCAGGTAGTGATTTATGGAACAAGCTCCCAAAACGCTTAAAATGTATCAAAAAACAAATCAGTTCAAGACACAGCTAAAAAGCCATCTAATGCACAAATGCCTAGGGATTGACTTATAAGGCAAATCAACCATACTTAAATTTATCAGGACTGTCTGCATTTCTTAAATACATTTCAACTATGTTTTACTGTGACTGGAAATTCTACACAGTCACAGGCTGTATGTGTGTGGAGGGCGGGGGAGGCGGGAAAGAGGCACTCTTATTAAGCAAAGAAGTAAGAGTAATCTATATAAGCTCGTATATAATCTACAAATTTTAAAACAACATGGAAAGGAGAAAATAAAATGGTAGACCTGATAGCTAGATATTGTGACATCTCTCTCTCTCTCTCTCTCTCTCTCTCTCTCTCTCTCTCTCTCTCTCTCTCTCTCTCTCTTCTCTCTCTCTCTCTCTCTCTCTCTCTCTCTCTCTCTCTCTCTCTCTCCTCATGCCTTTTTTCTTGTTCAGTTGAATAGGTTTTATCGTGGATGCTGTTTTTATTGCAGTTAGAGATTAGATCAATAGTACTATTATAAGCGTTATTGTTTGGGTTTGATTGTCCAGTTGATTATGGGCTTTTGATTTGTGTATTGTGTAGGGTTTTTATTTGTTTGAATACTTGTCTCTTTATTATTATTTTTCTATTTGATTGAATGTGTTTGACTGATTTGCTTGCTTGATAGCTATTGTGTGAATATATTATATTTAAAAAGCGCTACTTGAAGAGTATGAGCGCATTTGAGCACACGTTTGCGTGGGTGGAGGATGAGAGGAGGGATGTCATTGCAGGCGATATTGTCAGTACTAACGCAATGAATGCCTAGTATTTTGTAACGTTTTGTTCCTGTACCTTTTTATTTTCTAAAGTATGAATGTGAAAGAATGGATGATATAGTAGGTGATGTAAATTGTTTGTTTGACGTTTATGATCTTTATTTTTTTAATTCTTAAAACATTCTTTACCTAAGTGTGTGCGCGTGCGCGCAGGTGTGTATGAGTGTGTGTGTGTGTGTGTGTGTGTGTGTGTGTGTGTGTGTTGTGTTGTGTGTGGTGTGTGTGTGTGTGCGTGTGTATGTATGTGTGTGTAATTTGTATTTTCCAGTGTATTATTTTATTTGTTTTCCTCTTTTTACTGGTACAATTTATTGGTAAAGGTTGCAATAATGTAGTATTTCAGTATTATCATTAAGAAATTTGTTCTTAAATAGATGGCTTGAAGAAAAAAAGCAAATGCATTGCTTATTCAATCAGAAATAAAAATTTGACTTGACAACACAACAACGCAATACAACAACACTACGCAATACAACAACACAATGCAATACAATACAATACAAATCAACGTGTGTGCCAAGAAGTCCTTCCGAAGAAAGCTAGGCCTAGTGTAAGCAAGCACCTCTGGTATGAAATGAAATGAACATTTAATGACATGAAGAAGCGAACTTTTGACTACAGCTGAACTGGACCCCCCACCCCCCACCCCCACCTCTCTCTCTCTCTCCTCT
>CM054149.1:62087228-62102228 GCA_028751875.1 Rapana venosa | reverse complement strand
TAATGTTGTTGCTGTTGTTGTTGTTGTTGTTGTGACTTCGCGGTGTCCTTAAATGGTTTTCTCGTCGCTAACTGGACTAAGGTGTTCAATTGCACGAACTGAGTCCAAACGGAACAAGAAATTATTTTAACCAAAAAATCAAACTGCTTAGCGTATCGTTTCATATCAACACACATGATAACGTGACCGAAAACAATGGCATTGTGACTCAAAGTGTGTGTGTGTGTTTGTGTGTGTGTGGTGTGTGTGTGTTGTGTGGTGTGTGTGTGTTGTGTTGTGTCTCTGTCGTCTGTCTGTCTGTCTGTTCTGTCTGTCTGTCTGTCTGTCTGTCTGTCTGTCTGTCTGTCTGTCTGTCTGTCTGTCTGTCTGTCTGTGTGCGTGCGTGTGTGTGTCTGTCTGTGTGTATATCAGCATCCTGATGTGGAGGGGGAAGACATCACCATTGACGCTTACGTCGTCGTCTTCTCTGTCACCGACCCTCCCTCCTACAACTACGCCGTCGCCACAGTCCGGCGCCTCCGAGTGGATGCCGGCATTGACCGCGCCATCATCTTAGTGGGCAACAAGATCGACCTGGCGAGGCAGAGGAGGGTTACCAAACACGGTCTGTCTGTCTGTCTGTCTGTCTGTGTATCTGTCTGTCTGTGTATATCTGTCTGTCTGTGTATCTGTCTGTCTGTCTGTCTGTGTATCTGTCTGTCTGTCTGGCCCAGTCCTTGTCTGTCTGCCTCTCTGTCTATTTGTCTGACTGCCTGTTTGCCTGTCTGTCCAAGTCTGTCTGTCTTTCTGACTTGCTTGTTTGTCTGGCTATCTGTCTGTCTGTCTGTCTGACTGCCTGTTTGTCTGTCTTTCTATCCCAGTCCCTGTCTGTCTGCCTCTCTGTCTATTTGTCTGACTGCCTGTTTGCCTCTCTGTCCAAGTCTGTCTGTCTTTCTGACTTGCTTGTTTGTCTGGCTATCTGTCTGTCTGTCTGTCTGACTGCCTGTTTGTCTGTCTTTCTATCCCAGTCCCTGTCTGTCTGGTTATCTGTCTGTCTGACTGTCTGTCTGTATGTCTGTGTGTCTGTCTGTCTCTGTCTGTCTGTCTCTGTCTCTCTCTACCTGCACACCTCCGCACACGTTAAATCCTGTTCCGCTTTTCGTAAGAGTAGGCCATTGCGTGCCAGTGGGAACAGATGACAGAATTTACAAACCGCATACACACGGGGACTAGATGTAAAAAAGCACATAAGTGCTTATTCCATTATCCTCGATATAAAAGAATAAGAAACAAACAAAACATACCTGTCTGTCCCTGTCTCTGTCCGCCTTTCTCTCTCTCTCTCACTCACTCTCTCTCTCTCACTCTTTCTCTCTCTCTCTCTCTCTCTCTCTCTCATCTCTCTCTCTCTCTCCTCTCTCTCTCTCTCTCTCTCTCGCGAGCGATCGAGCGAGCGAGTGAGCGAGTGCTAATGAAAACAAAAACCGTTGTACTTATTCTTTTACCCTATGAAAAAAATAAATGTTGTTCTGATCTGCTCTGCTCTGTTCAGAAACTTATCAGCTCACTGACGATGTTGCAGAAACTAATCAGCATATCTCAGAAGCTGATCAGCGTGTTTGAAAAAATAATCAGCACACTGGCGATATTTCAGAAGCTTATCAACACAGTGACGTTGTTTCAGAAGGTTGTTTCAGAAGCTTATCAACACACTGACGGTGTTTCAGAAGCTAATGAGTACACTGATGGTGTTTCAGAAACTGATAAGTATACTGACGGTGTTTCATAAGTTAATGACTATACTGACGGTATTTCAGAAGTTATTGACTATACCGACGCTGTTTCAGAAGTTAATGAATACACTGACGCTGTTTCAGAAGTTAATGAATACACTGACGCTGTTTCAGAAGCTAATAAGTACACTGACGCTGTTTCAGAAGCTATTAAGTACACTGACGCTGTTTCAGAAGTTAATGACTATCACTCACTCACTCACTCATCCCTTGGTCGGGACAACCGTTGGGGTACCCGCACGGACGCTGCAAGTGGACCGCCAAATGGTTCTGTCCTGGGCTGTTTTCAGGAGGCTTGGTACAGTGAGGCCGGTCCACTCCTTGCCGTTGGATATCCAGCTTTTGCGTGGTCGTCCCTGCCTCCTTGCTCCTTCCACCATTCCCTGCAGGACTGTCTTTGACAGGCTGTTATGCCTTGTTGTGTGGCCAAACCACTTCAGTTTCCTCCGTTTGACTGTATCTAGCAATGGGTTTTTGTTTGCCAGCCAGTGCCTCGATCTGCTGCCAGACGTAGTCATTGGTTTTGCGGGCTCTGTAGGTGATGTTCAGGATCCGCCTGAGGCACTTCCATCTCAAAGGCTTGAATGCGACGTTCTAAATCGGCAGTAAGTGTCCATGCTTCACAGCTGTACAAGGCAATGGATGTGACGAGTGCCTTGTAGAGTCTGACCTTAGTGTGGGTTCTGATGTTGTTTCTCTCACACTTTCGCCAGCTTAGTCATGGAGGAGAGTGCCACAGCAAGTCTGATCTTCACCTCTTGTTGGGTCGTGCCTTCTTTGGTGATGACTGCTCCAAGGTACTTGAAAGTTTTCCACCTCCTCATAGTGTCTCGCCACTCATCTTGATGCTGGTGGGATGGTCGTGTGGTACTGTTCACTAGGATCTTGCTCTTTTCCGTGCTGATCTCCATACCGTGGGGATTGGCTGATGTTTCCAGTCTGGTGGTGAATCCTGGAGTTCTTCTTCACTGCGGCCCATGAGATCAATATTGTCTGCGAATCGAAGATTGCAGACTGGCCTTCCTCCTATTGTGATTGTGGTCTTGAAGCCAAGGAGGGCCTCCTGCATGATGTTCTCCAGGAACACGTTGAAAAGAACGGGGATAGCGGGCAGCCTTGTCGAACTCCAACTGAAGTCCGGAAGAACTCCCCGATTTCTCCACCCATGAGGACTGCACTGTGGAGCTGTCATACAGCGCCTGGATGACTTGAATCAGGTCCTCGTCGAAGCTATAGTCTCTCCCTGACTTGCCACAGAGCTTCTTGCCACACTCGATCGAAGGCCTTCTTGAAGTCAAAGAAGTTGTTGTAGAGCTGTAGCTGATGTTGGAGATGCTTCTCTATGAGCATTCTGATGTTGAAGATCTGTCGACAGTGCCTCGACCTGGTCTGAATCCTGCCTGTTCTTTCTGATAGGATTTCTTCTGCTTGTGGTTTCAGTCTGTTCAAGGCAATGCGTAGCATAACATTTGCTTGGATGGCTTATCAGACTGATTGTTCTGTAATTTGGCACTTCTTCAGGTCTCCCTTCTTTGGAAGTGGAACTAATGATGGATTGGGTCCACTGTTCAGGCCACTCTTTGCTGGCCAGATGCGTTGGCAGATGATTGTTAATGCTTGATCATCTCTGGGCCTCCGTTCTTGATGAGCTCAGCCGGATGTTGTCAATCCCTGGTGACTTGCCTCCTTTCAGGGATCTTACTGCTTCTTCTACCTCTTCCTCCAGCACCTGTGTGCTTTCAGGAATCTGATGGTCTGGGATCTTGCCGTGAAGTTTGTTCGGATCAGCCTTCACTTGTAGTTGTACAGGTCTCTGCAATATTCTGTCCATCTCTTCATGATAGTGCGCTCTCTGTAAGGAAATGACCCCTCTTTGTCTTAAATAACGGAGGTCTTTGGCTGCGGGATTTGGGTTTAAGTCCCTTTGATGGTCGGTACCCCTCTTTGCTGTCCCCTTTCGCCAAATTCCCTTTTTTAAACCCCCTTTGGGGCATTGTTCTACACCCAGTTCCCCATGCCTCAGTCTCTTCTTTGATTGACCGTTGACTTTCATACTTTTCGGCGTTTCGGGTTTTTTGTTTTTCCCGGGCTTTAGCCCCCCTACGTTGGTCCCAGGTCCGGAATCTTTGGGTAACCCACGTTGGTTTTTTTTCCTCTCTACCGACCTGTTTAAAAGCAAATAAGTCACGACGCTGTTCAGAAGTTAATGACTAAACCGACGCTTTTTTCGAAGCTAATAAAAAATGCGCTGTTTAAAACTATTTAGTACCTGACGCTTTTTCAGAAGCTATTAAGTCATGACGCTGTTTAAAGAAAAAAAGAACTGACGCCGTTTGTTTCAAAAGCATTAAGTACACTGACGCGTTTTCAACTTTTAAGTACAGACGCTTTTTCAAAGCAATAAGAAAATGACGTTGTTTCAGAAGCTAAAAAAGTACCGACGGTTTCAGAACTAAAATACACTGACGCCGTTTTTTCAGAGCTAACGAACCCCCCGACGTTATTTCAGAAGCAACAAAACCCCCCCTTGACGTTTTTTCAGAGCAAATGAATACCCTTGCCGTTATTCAAAGCTAACAAAACCCACGTTATTTAAAGAACAAAAAACCCCCTGAGTTTTCAGAAGCTAACGAAACACCCTGCTTTTGTTTCAAAAGAAACGAACACCCGGACGTGTTTCAAAACTAACGAAAACCCTGATTGTTTCAAAAACAACACACCCGACGCCGTTTATTTCAGAAGCAACGAAACACCCGACGTTGTTTTCAGACGCCGCAAGCGGCCAACAAGTACGAGGCCGTTAAAGGGGAGACCTCGCGCCTCAACCACCACGTGGTAAACTGGGGGTGGGCGCCCTCACCCAGATTGCCTAAGCTGCACCCGCCAGAACCCCCCCTCTGGGGCCCGAGGATGCCCCCAGGCCCCGCCCCCCAGGTAAGTCGCGGCCAGGGGTGCCCTCTTTTTTCTTCCCGCGCCTCTTCGGGCCCTGGCCGCTTCCAAGGACCCAAGGACAGCTCTTTATTCCCTTTTTCTGTTCGTCAAAGGGTGAAACTCCCAGAAAAGTGATGAAATTTCAGACAAGTGTGACGTCTTTAACAATTGGCATTTTTTAAAAAAGTGATGGCAGGTCTTCAGACATGTTTGACAAGTGATGACAGCTCTTCGGATATGTTGTTTGTCAAGTGTTGACAGCTCCTCAAACAAGTGATGACAGCTCTTCGGATATGTTGTTTGTCCACTGATGACAGCTCATAAAACATGCTATTGAATTGTCAAGTGATGACAGCTCTTCATACAAGTGATGAACAGCTCTTCGGATATGTTGTTTGTCAAGTGATGACAGCTTCTCAGACAAGTGATGACAGCTCTTTAGACATACTATTTGTCAAGTGCTGACAGCTCTTCAGAAATGCTATTTTTGTCAAAGTCAGTGACAGCTCTTTAGACATACTATTTGTCAAGTGATGAAAGCTCTTCAGAAATGCTATTTTTGTCAAAAGTCATGACAGCTCTTTAGACATACTATTTGTCAAGTGATGACAGCTCTTCACAAATGCTATTTTTGTCAAAAGTCATGACACCTCTTCAGACTTGTCAAGTGATGATAGACTTCGGAGGTGAGAAGCAGGGGGGGGGGGGGGGGGGGGGGGGGGGGGGGGGGGGGGGGGGGGGGGGGGGGTATGTGATTTGGGAGGACTGCCTGAACTGCTCTGAGACCTGGTTACTTCTGTTCTTCGCCTTATGTCTGTATTGACCAAACCCGCGTGTTGCAATAATACTTACACGGCAATAAAAAACAACTATATGTATTTTAAAGACAAACTGTTGATCACCAGTGTCTGTTGTGGCTGTTCTCTTGTACATAATTTAGATATCAAACAATCCTGAGCAACTTTAGAAAAGAAACCGAGTGATGTACAACTGTGACTGTTGTGAAGGAGATGTGTGTGTGTTTTATTTTTATTTTATTCTTTTATATCGAGGATAATGGAATAAGCATTTATCTGCTTTTTTTTACATCCAGTCCCCGTGTGTATGCGGTTTTGTCAATTTTGTCATCTGTTCCCACCGGCACACAATGGCCTACTCTTCCGAAAAGTGGAACGGGTTTTAACGTGTGCGCAAGATGTTATGTGTTCGTTCGCACACGGATCCTCGGTTTATAGTCTCATCGGAAGGACTTTTGGGGAGAGTGGAGTCGGCACTGATGTTAACTCCAGGGGAAAATATCCCCTTGAACGGGAATCGAACCCGGGTCGTCAGATTGCGAGCGCAATGTTCAATATGTGTGTGTGTGTTTGCGCGCGCGCACGCAGAATATGCCCATTGGCTAAAAAGTGACTTATCAAAATGAAAACTAGCAGTAGATAAATAGAAGAAATGTGTGTTTTTCATACAGTGGACGCAATGAGAGGCTGCCGATTCTTTCACGACATGACATAGTACCACACACACACACATACACGCACGAACGCACGCATGCACGCACGCACGCACCCCCTCCCCCCCCCCCCCCACACACACACACACACACACACTGCATTTCTGACGTTGATAGAGTAGAAAGAAGGTGTGAGCATCTCAAACAAAAAGAATCCTTTGTTGTGCAAAAGATGTGTGCAGAACTAGGAATTGTTCATGAAAAGCCACGAAATGTGCACAGCGCCTTCTGTATGCTAATCATCCTCAGACAACTGAGAGTGTTCCTTCCAGACTGCTATCGCTTTCGCCTGTGTTGGCATTTGCACCCAGAAGACAGAGGCTCGAGAGAGTTGCGCAAGAGACGGTCGTAAAGAGAGAGAACTGTAATCTCCATCAGGCCATTGTTTTGACCCTAGAAACTTTTTTTCGTTTTATTCTTCATTTTGAGGATAACGGAATAAGCATTCACGTGCCTTCTTTTACACCTAGTCCCCGTGTGTATGCAGTTTTGTAAAATTGTGTCATCCGCTCCCACCTGTACACAATGGCCTACTCTTCCAAAAAGCAGAAGACAAGGCCAGTGACCGGCCGGCATAGTGTGAATTCTTTAAGCATGGATTCATTTAGTAGAGAAGTAACAGCAGTGAATAGTGACCCTGGACATCATCAAGTGAATGTTGTTCACTCAAAGTGATATGAGAGGATGAGAAGTGGAAAGGCGGGGGAGAAGGAGGGACTTAAGTTGATGGATATATGAAGTGAAATGAATCTAATCCTAAATAATGTAGACAGTATACAGAACAGGGCTAAACAATTGTGTGGTTGTGTGTGTGTGTGTGTGTGTGTGTGTGTGTGTGTGTGTGTGTGTGTGTGTGTGTGTGTGTGTGTGTGTGTTTGTGAATGTGTCTCCTGATGGAGTAAATGGCGGGCCGCCCTTACCAAGTCTTCTTTCAACAGTAGGACGGCACAGTCAGAGATCGCTAGAAAGATACGTCCTGCTGTAGCCTATGTCTCCTTCTGAAGCTCACTTCTTTATACATGCGCATGTATTTTATTGTATTTTGTTGTATGAGCATATTGTATATAGTGCTGGTGTGCGAAGACTGAGATACACTTGTCATTCAAATGAAATACAGAGACAATATGTTTTATTTTCAAATCTGATGACGACAGTTCTTCAAGGTAAGGTTGAGGGTGGAAGGAAACGCTGCAGACTACCAAACATCCTACATTGCCAACATCACTGAGATCAGTGGTCTGGGAGGAGGGCTACAGAAGATTGCAGAGCACAGCAGAGACAGGGAGAGATAATAAACCCTGGTAGCATTGCGTGGAGCTCCTATCGACGACAGTGGCGATAGAGACCGTTGAGTTGAGTTGAGTTGGATGTATTAAGTTTTGGATAGAACTCGTTTCTGAAAACGAAATTAAAATTGTTCTTTTGGTGACTACTACAGAAAGCTGTCTAGGTGCGGGGAAAACCCTATGTCCATATGTGACAGCACAAAACCTTTGCGGATGAAGCCGACTTCATTCAAAGAGCATTACTAAACCAACAGAGCATGCACTAGTGAAGCACACGTCGTTGTTGTAGGCTAGATACTGCTGCTGGCGGAAGAGAACATCATCATCATCTGCTCCCGTAACCCCCTCCGGCTTCGTAGGGGCACTGCAGGGACGACCGTTGCACCACTTGGCTCCATTTGCGGCGGCAGAAGATGGCACAGTCATCATTATTAACTTTGCGATATTGTTTATACTTTTATCATCGCTCAGGTCTTCTCATCAAGGCCTCACATCACTTCCTCTCTGGTCTTCTCATCAAGGCCTCACATCACTTCCTCTCTGGTCTTCTTATCAAGGCCTCACATCACTTCCTCTCTGGTCTTCTCATCAAGGCCTCACATCACTTCCTCTCTGGTCTTCTCATCAAGGCCTCACATCACTTCCTCTCTGGTCTTCTCATCAAGGCCTCACATCACTTCCTCTCTGGTCTTCTCATCAAGGCCTCACATCACTTCCTCTCTGGTCTTCTCATCAAGGCCTCACATCACTTCCTCTCTGGTCTTCTCATCAAGGCCTCACATCACTTCCTCTCTGGTCTTATCATCAAGGCCTCACATCACTTCCTTCAGATCTTCTCATCAAGGCCTCACATCACTTCCTTCAGATCTTCTCATCAAGGCCTCACATCACTTCCTCTCTGGTCTTCTCATCAAGGCCTCACATCACTTCCTCTCTGGTCTTCTCATCAAGGCCTCACATCACTTCCTCTCTGGTCTTCTCATCAAGGCCTCACATCACTTCCTCTGGACTGGATGTAAAAAAGCACATGAGTGCTTATTCATTATCCTCGAAATAAAAGAATTTGTCATTTGTCCTCTCTGGTCTTCTCATCAAGGCCTCACATCACTTCCTCTCTGGTCTTCTCATCAAGGCCTCACATCACTTCCTTTCTGGTCTTCTCGTCAAGGCCTCACATCACTTCCTTCAGGTCTTCTCATCAAGGCCTCACATCACTTCCTCTCTGGTCTTCTCATCAAGGTCTCACATCACTTCCTTTCTGGTCTTCTCATCAAGGTCTCACATCACTTCCTTCAGGTCTTCTCATCAAGGTCTCACATCACTTCCTCTCTGGTCTTCTCATCAAGGCCTCACATCACTTCCTCTCTGGTCTTCTCATCAAGGCCTCACATCACTTCCTCTGGACTGGATGTAAAAAAGCACATGAGTGCTTAATCATTATCCTCGAAATAAAAGAATTTGTCATTTGTCATCTCTGGTCTTCTCATCAAGGCCTCACATCACTTCCTCTCTGGTCTTCTCATCAAGGCCTCACATCACTTCCTTCAGATCTTCTCATCAAGACCTCACATCACTTCCTCTCTGGTCTTCTCATCAAGGCCTCACATCACTTCCTCTCTGGTCTTCTCATCAAGGCCTCACATCACTTCCTCTCTGGTCTTCTCATCAAGGCCTCACATCACTTTCTCTGGACTGGATGTAAAAAAGCACATGAGTGCTTATTCATTATCCTCGAAATAAAAGAATTTGTCATTTGTCATTTGTCCTCTCTGGTCTTCTCATCAAGGCCTCACATCACTTCCTCTCTGGTCTTCTCATCAAGGCCTCACATCACTTCCTTTCTGGTCTTCTCATCAAGGCCTCACATCACTTCCTCTCTGGTCTTCTCATCAAGGCCTCACATCACTTCCTCTCTGGTCTTCTCATCAAGGCCTCACATCACTTCCTCTCTGGTCTTCTCATCAAGGCCTCACATCACTTCCTTCAGATCTTCTCATCAAGGCCTCACATCACTTCCTCTCTGGTCTTCTCATCAAGGCCTCACATCACTTCCTCTCTGGTCTTCTCATCAAGGCCTCACATCACTTCCTCTCTGGTCTTCTCATCAAGGTCTCACATCACTTCCTTTCTGGTCTTCTCATCAAGGTCTCACATCACTTCCTTCAGGTCTTCTCATCAAGGTCTCACATCATTTCCTTCAGGTCTTCTCATCAAGGCCTCACATCACTTCCTCTCTGGTCTTCTCTCCACTAGGTGTGTTTCTTACCGAGCCTTTACTTGTCGTCACATGGACTGCCTTTGTTGTTTGTTCTTGCTGCAATGAATAGAACAGAACAGACTTGCGAAGGTGTCAGTGAAAATAAAGAATAATTATATTAATGCCGGTGTTCATGTCAGTGATGATTTTTGTTTTTCCCAGAATGAAACTTGTGTAGATGTGGGTGAAAATAAAGAATATACCTTGTGATGCTGGGGTTCCCTCAGTGAAGACTTTTCCAGAGGTGTTTTCCTTTTGTGTGCCCCTGGACTCGTCTCTCTCTCTCACTCACCCACTCACTCACTCACTCACTCACTCACCCACTCACTCACTCATTCACGCACATAGTGCAAGAAACTATAAAGTTGCTTATGAAATCATAAGAAATAAGAATTATGGTACTTCATCTAAAGGAAACTAAATGTATTGTTTATTCCCATGATGCAGAAACGACAGACCTTTTAACATCTACCTACCATTTCTCTATGTTTGCAATGAAAGAATTCGAGAAAGTCTCAACACACATAATTTTTTAGGGATCACTATTGATAACAACAACCACATAATAATAATAATGATGATGATGATGACAATAATAATAACCATCATCATAAAAAAACACTAATGATAATAATAATGATAATGATAATAAAGATGATGATGACGACGATGATGATAATAACAATCATCATCATCATAACAACAATGATAAAAAATAATGATGATAATAATAATAATAAATGGAATTGATATAGCGCTATATCTTGCAAAGACAAATCAAAGCGCTTGCATTTAACCTATTCTCACACAGTCATGCAACCAACAACAATTAACAGTTTTAGCAAATTCAAATGTACACACACACGCGCGCGTGCACACATACACACGCACGCACGCACACACACACATACACACACCAGTGTATTTTTTTGTTTGTTGGGGGGGAGGGGTTCAAGTCTCTTTTACTGTCATGGGTTGTCGTAATTGTGTAGTTAGATATTATTGATCAAGTAGTTTTGTTCCTAGATAGATAGCTTGATGGAACCCCCCCCCCCCCCCCCCCCCCCACACACACACACACACACATACAATACATTGCTTATTCAAGGCACAATGTGGAAATTAAAAATAAAAATGACTTGACCTACACACACACACACAAAAGCAAATGCACTGCTTATTCAATGTACCATCTAAAAATAAAAGTTTGACGTGACTTGACACACACGAGAGAGATAGAGTCACAGACAGACAGACAGACATACATATGAAGAACATGATTAAATGAAGTTATAGCAGATGATGACTGACATGTCCCGATGGTAATGCATACATAATATATATATTATATATATATATATAGAGAGAGAGAGAGAGAGAGAGAGAGAGAGAGAGAGAGAAGAGAGAGAGAGAGAGAGAGAGAGAGAGAGAGAGAGAGAGAGAGAGAGAGAGAGAGAGAGAGATTGTGTGTGTGTGTACCAAATCAACAGCCAGTCTTTGTGAGCCTTTCATTCATCAGAAAATGTTTCAAAGATTTTTTTTTTAATTTGGCAAAGAAGTAGAACTTCTTAAGGATGCTGGCAGGTTATTCCAGTAAGTGCCATCACTATAATTATTTATATAAGACTTCATTTCACAAAATCTTGTCTGGGTTTTGGCACAATAAGTTTAGGCGAATGACGACAAGTATTCATTGAAGAACATTTAGCCAGAGCGGGTGGGTGATGCATTACCATATATTATCCTGTGCATCATTACAGCTTTGAGGTATTACAACAACTGCACATCAAATGGAGAAAAATGCCAGCTGATTTATAGTGTATGGAAGTTCATGAACTTAATTTTTTTTTTAATAGTTTAACAGCACCCTTATATAATCTAGATGGAGGTTTCAATGTATTTGCACCCCCAGAATCCCACAACGTTGATGCATATTCTCAAACAGAACTTATGCGTGCATGGAAAAATTGTTTTCTAGTGCTAATATTAAGGGAATGTTTAATTTTGGATCACTGGAACACCTTTTGGGGTACATGTTTACTTAGGTTGGCGATGAAAGATAATGGTCGATAGCGATTCCTGTACCTTACGGAAATGTAATTCTTCAATTTTTTCCATGAAAAACATTTCTAGGAGACATAGAGGAAGGCTGGTTCTGTGGCTTTTGTCTGGTTGTTATGCACACACACATACACTCACACACACACATACAACACACTCACACACACACTCACACACACACTTACACACACACACTCACACACTTACACACACACACTCACACTTAGTTTTACTTGCATTAAGGTGCACGTGACTTAATTCTTCCCATCTATTAAGTTGATGTATTTTGTCTTGGAGATGAGGTAACAAGGACTGATTCTCAGCGTGAATTGAGTTGTCATCTGCAAATAAGTCACAGCAGGCATTCGTGCGCACACAAGGGCAAATCATTAATACAAAGGGAGGAAAGTACTGGGTCTATATCTGAACCATGAGAGACAGACACAGAGGAGAGAAGAGAGAGAGAGAGAGAGAGAGAGAGGAGGAGAGAGAGAGAGAGAGAGAGAGAATGACAAAGACAATGACAAAAATCTTTTATTTCGAGGATAATGAATAAGCACTCATGTGTTGTTGTTTTTTACATCCAGTCCCCGCCCGTTGGGATACATCTCAATAATAAACCAAATACTTGTACATTCACACAGAACAAAAATGAGAGAGGGGGGATAGAGAGAGAGAGGGAGAAAGAGAGAAGGGGGATGAGGGAGATTTAAAATTTTTTTTTTTTTAATTCTTTTATATCGAGGATAATGGAATAAGCACATATGTGCTTTTTTACATCCAGTCCCCGTGTGTATGCGGTTTGTAAATTCTGCCATCTGTATGGCCTACTCTTACGAAAAGCCGAACATGATTTTAACGTGTGCGCAAGATGTTCTGCGTGCGTTCGCACACAGGGCCTCGGTTTATAGTCTCACCCGAAGGACTTTTGGGGAGAGTGGAGTCTGCACTGATGTTAACTCCAGAGGAAAATATCCATTTGAAAGGTTGGAGAGGGAGAGAGAGAGAGACGGATAGACAACGAGAGACAGAGACAGACATACAGACAGCGAGAGACAGACAGCGACGAGAAAGAAAGAGAAAGAGAGAGAGAGAGAGAGAGTATTCCGTCCAAGACAACTTGCTTTCAAAACAAATGGTCACGTAATAATTGCAACGTATTTTATTGCAGATTCTATTCAGAGAAGCGTACAAAAGCAGCAGGAATAATTATCAAAATGATACGAGAGGCCAAAAACTGCAGTAAACTTTGTCCCCATCACACGCCAAGAGTAGGCACTGTTACTGAAAACATCATAGGTTACTGAAATCATGCTACACAGAATATGACTTCCATTACATTACTACGTTATTGATTTTATTGTAAGGTGCTTATTAAAGCTGGTTCATCATACAAAGTGTATAAATAAAAGGTAAAGGTGTCCCATAACCTATAAGGTCGTAGGGGAGCAAGGCGTCAGAGACCTCACTTCTCTAGGGGCCAAACATATTGAGGGGGGCGCCCATCTCATCTCCATCGCTGCTTCACCTTCCCTGACCCTGAAGAGGCAGGTACCCATTTACAGCTGGGGGACTGTACTGAAGCCAATGCGCGCAAACGGTCGCCTATCCAAGTGGTAACCATGCTCAATGCTGCTTAACGTTGGATGGAGGAAAGCGAGTGCCCCGACCACTGAGCTATCCCGTCCCCTACAAAGTGTATACATTCATATAAATGTAAGAAAATGTAGAAGACCCCAGGATGATAAAAACCAGACACCAAAACCAAAACTAGCCACACATAACAGGGAGAAGCAAAAAGGAAAATTCAGAAATAGGTATACACACTAACTGTTTATAGCTTTTCCCCAAAAAAGTGTTTAAAAAAAAAAACCTACTGAAACAAGTGTATAGGAAATACGAAATCTCTTTAAATGTAATATGTCTTTAATGCGCAAAAAGCATTCAAAACCACATGTACAGAGAGAGGGAGAAGGAGAGGGAGAGAGAGAGAGAGAGAGAGAGAGAGAGATGCTTTCTCATTACAAGAACACTCTGTAAGGCATCCAGCTACCTGTGCCACCTGAATGCAAATGAAACAGAACAAAGGCCAAGAAAACGGAATGGCTTTTGAAACCAGGACGTAAAGTACAATACAATGCAATACAATAAATAAATACAATACAATACAGTGCAATAAAGTACAATACAAGCAGGAAAAGGGCATAATGATTTTTGTGTGCAAGGATAACAAAATAATACATTTGTAAAAAAACCAAAAAAAACCAATAAGCAGGAAGTTAACATACGCTTGAGCAAGATTCATAAGACAAGGAGACAGTTTACAATATAAATGTTTACACATATTCCAGATTTCTATCAATAAATTTCAGTTCTAATCCTCTTTGCTATGCAGACTGTTCTTAGTCTTGATATCGGTGTGTTTAGGTATGCATTCATTATTTCAAAGTTTACGGACAAAATCAGAAACTGTGTCGTGCTTCTTTGTTTGTTCTTACCGTGCAGTGTGACACGTTAACTGGTGAAATGACGCTTCAAGCGTCTGCGTAGCTCACATCCCACGTCATACTAAGATCTTGCCCAGACTATCTGACAGACGACACGGGACAGAGGAAGACGTAGAGGAAGACAGATGAAGAAGAAGTGGGTGCCGAACATCAGAACATGGAAGAATGATTCAGTCGTGACATCATGGAAGTATTGCTGCCAGTGGCTGAGGACAGACCAGCCTGGAGACAAGTGTCGACCACAGCGTCACGCCTGTCGCCTTGAAGATCACCTTGATCAGGGGACTGTTGATGACAATGCCGATACTATCGGATACTAGACCGAGGACGATACTATCGGATACTAGACTGAGGACGATACTATCGGATACTAGACCGAGGACGATACTATCGGATACTAGACTGAGGACGATACTCTATCACTTATATAACAGACTGAGGACGATACTCCATCACTTATATAACAGACTGACGACGATACTCTATCACTTACATAACAGACTGAGGACAATATTCTATCACTTTATATAACAGACTGAGGACGATACTCTATCATTTATATAGCAGACTGAGGACGATACTCTATCATTCATATAACAGACTGAGGACGATACTCTATCATTCATATAACAGACTGAGGACGATACTCTATCACTTTATATAAAAGACTGAGGAC
>CM054149.1:62072228-62082228 GCA_028751875.1 Rapana venosa | reverse complement strand
TTGCAAGCAGAGGCATACAAATAACTTTTTGCTGGGTCCCTTCTCACTGTGGAATCTATTGGAATGAGTTGGTTGATTCCTTAGCAAAACAAGGTGCCTCTGATTGCAACATTGAAACGTTTGATTCCAATCTCGCATTGTCCTCCCATGAAATTAATGCTAAATTGATGAATTGCATGCATTCCAAAATGAAGAAAACACACTTTGAAAACATTTCTTGCTCACGGAAAGTAGACATTTTAATATATAAAATGAGGCTAAATGCATGGAACACCAAATACTCTAAAAATATGACATGTTGCTGTTCTCAATCTCTTTCAATCCACCATTTATTGTTTGATTGCCCAATCCTAACTGACCTGTTTAAAAGGAAAGGAATAGATATTCATAAAAAATATGCCACTGTTCAAGAAGTTTTATATGACTCTCAGCAGTTCATAACATCAGTTGCTGAGATTATATATTCTTCCCCAGTAAGACCACTACTGTAGATAGTTGTGATAATATAAATTTACGTACATTAAAGAGAGAGAGAGAGAGTGAGAGAGAGAGGAGAGGAGAGAGAGAGAGAAGAGAGAGAGAGAGAGAAGGGGAGAGAGAGATGTTGGTTTGAATGCGGGTGTGTCCTTATCACCAAGTAGTGAATGGACATTAAACAAAAACAAAACAAAACAAAACACACACACACGCACGCACACACACACACACACCCCACACACACACACACACACACACACGCACGCACACACACACACACACACACACACACACACACAAACACCAGCCATCCGACAGACAGACATATATAGAATGACAGACAGAAAGAGACAGACAGACGCAGAGGCAGACAGGCAGAAAGACATAATAGACTGAAAGACAGACGGAGTGGCAGACAGACAGAAAGACAGATATAATAGAATGACAGACAGAAAGAGACAGGACAGACATATAAAGAATGACAAGACAGACAGACAGACAGACAGAAAGGAGAACAGACATCCGACAGACAGACAGAAAGACAGAATGACACATAGACAGACAGAAAAGCAGACAGACATCCGACAGACAGACAGAATGACACATAGACAGACAGAAAGGCAGACAGACATCAGACAGACAGACAGAAAGACAGAATGACACATTGACAAACAGAAAGGCAGACAGACATCCGACAGACAGACAGACGTATATAGAATCACAGACAGAAAAAATATAGAATGACCGACCGACCGACAGAGAGAGAGAGAGAGAGAGAGAGAGAGAGAGAGAGAGAGAGAGAGAGAGAGAGAGAGAGAGAGAGAGAGAGAGAGAAGACAGACAGACAAACAGACAGACAAACGGACAGACAGACAGACAGACAGCCCACATACATCAGGAAGATGGTGCCGCTACCGAAGAACCATTGGATGGTGGTGGGGGACTGGGGGTCATCCGTGAGGTCACCACTGACGAACAGCATGAGACTGGTCAGCGGCACGTCCAGGGGATTAGTGATGGTCAGCTTGACGCTCGCCTTCTCTCCTGCCTTCAAGCGCTTCGGACCCTAGGGGCATGGAAGGGGCCACTGGTCAAGCAACCGTGTGCATTGGAATGGGTTATTTATTTATTTATTTATTTGTTTATCTATTTATTTATTTATTCATTCATTCATTTATCTATTTATTTCTATTTGTTCATTACTTTTTGTTTTATTCTTTTCTTCCGAGGATAATGGAATAAGCACTCGTGTGCTTTGGTTTTACATCCAGTCACCGTGTGTATGTAGTTCTGTAAGTGCTGTCATCCGTTCCCACCGGCACACATTGGCCTACTCTTCCGACAAGCGGAACGGGTTTTAACGTGTGCGCAAGATGTTCTGCGTGCGTTCGAACACGGCACCTAGGTTTATAGTCTCATCTGAAGGACTTTTGGGGGAAGTGGAGTCGGCACTGATGTTAACTCCAGAGGAAAAGTCCTCTTGAACTAGATTCGAACCCGGGTAGGCAGATCACGAGCTCAATGCGTATCACTCTAACCACCAGGCTATCCCGTCCCCCAGTTGAGTTCTGTTGTGTTGTATTGTAGTACGTTGGGTTGTGTCGTAGTGTGTTGTGTTGTGTTGTAGTTGTGTTGTGTTGTAGTGTGTTGTGTTGTAATGAAGTGTGGTGTTTTGTAATGTGTTGTGTTGTAATGTAGTATGGTGTTTTGTAATGTGTTGTGTTGTAATGTAGTGTGGTGTTTTGTAATGTGTTGTGTTGTAATGTAGTGTGGTTTTTTGTAATGTGTTGTGTTGTACTGTAGTGTGGTGTTTTGTAATATGTTTTGTAATGTAGTGTGGTGTTTTGTAATGTGTTGTAGTGTAGTGTTTTTAATGTGTTGTGTTGCAATGTAGTGTGGTTGTTGTTGTCTGTTATGTTGTATTGTGTTTGTTGTAGTGTGTTGTGTTGTTCTGTCGTGTGTTGTGCTTTTTAGTATGTTATGTTGTATTGTATTGTGCTGTGTTGTAGTGTGTTGTATTGAAGTGTGTTGTAGTGTCTTTTTTGGATTGTAGTGTGTTTTGTTGCAGTGTGTTGTGTTGTAGTATGTTGTGTTGCCTTGTGTTTGTTGTATTGTCCTGTATTATGCTGTACTACATTCTATCGTTTCGTGTTATGGTGGAGTGTCATTTGTCGCATTTCATAATGCTTGGTCACGCTGTGTAGTATTTAATAATAATAATAATATATGGAATTTATATAGCGCTGAATCTTGTAAAAAACAAACAAATCGAAGCGCTTGTATTTTACCATCATGCATCGTTTGTGCTGTATCCACCGCTCCTGTACTGCAGTCTCTTGAACTGTATACCACTCGACGTCAGGGAAGATTTTTAAAATTTTTTAATGTTTATTTTATACCACTTTAAGACACGAGATTTCTCTGCGTGAAATTCGGGCTGCTCTCCCCGGGGAGAGCGCGTCGCCACAAGAGCAGCGCCACCTTTTTTTCTTTTTCTTGGGTCTGCAACTGTATTTGTTGGAGTGTCCTAGACAGGCGCGTTATCAGTGCCTTTTTTCTAAGAATTTTGCCAGGGACAACTCTCTTGTTGCCGTGGGTTCTTTTCCGTGCGCTGAAAATTGTGTGTAACACACGGGACCTCGGTTTATAGTCTCATCCAATAGACTAGCGCCCAGACCACCACTCATGGTCTAATGGAAGGGGGGAAAAGTTTCGGGCCCAAACGGGATTCGAACCACCGCACACTTCCGACCCGGAGTTTTTGCATTCTAGACAGGCACGTTACCTCTAGACCACCGATCCACCTCTGTCTCTGTCTAACATCGGTGTAAGTCAGGGCAGATGTCTCTGCCTAAATATCTGTGTACAGACCTTGAACAAAGTTGTTCTGAAGCAACTCAACGGCCGCCTTCATTCCAATGGTCTCCATGAGTTCAGTCTGCTTATCGTGCCAACCACAGCACTGAAATCACCCTCGTTCACACCTTAATTAAACACGCCTCTGCTCGCTTCTGACTCAAGGAAGATCTCCTTTCTCACTGCAGCCTTTGACACTATAGACTACTCCATTCTTCTCTCCCGTCTTCAAAATACGTTTGGTATCATTGGCGCAGCCCCTTAGCTGGTTTAGTTCATAATTTACAGACTGATTCCAATTTGTAGCTGTGAGCAAGATCCAGTCCATACCTACCAAACTGGACCGCACGGTCAGTTCTGGGTCCTGTTCCCTTCACTGTCTGCATTGCTCCACTGTTATATATAGCGAATCGTCATCAAATCAACCATCACTTTTATGCCGGTAACTCTCAGATTCAAAGCAGTGATACTCCTGATAGTCTGCCTTCTCTCTTGACAGATATCTCCTTCTGTCTTCATGATACTCAAAACTGGATGACACAGAACAAGTTACAGTTAAATGCAGATAAAACCGAAGCCATGCTTGTAGGGACCAAACACAAACTCTCCTCCATCACAACAGCTTCAACAGAAGTTGGCAACATGACAGTTCCTCTGTCCACTGCAGTGAAATATCTTGGAGTTGTTGTTGATAACACACTCTCTACGCAAAAATTCATCACCCAGAACTGCCAGTCGTGCTACTATCAATTACGGCGTATTAGTGCAATCTGAAAGTACCTGTCCACTGAAGCAGCATCCAGATTTGTCATGTCTCTCATTCTTTTGAGTCTGTACCATTGTGATTCTCTTAGGCTGGTTTGTATCTATCCACTCCCTTCAACGTATACAAAACTCTGCAGCTCGGCTAGTCCTAAGAAAGAAGAAATCAGATCACATCACTGCCTTCTTGCAATCTCTTCACTGGCTACCTGTCTCACAAAGAGTGAAATATTACTTTTTCCCTCTGTTACAAATATCTCCACAAAGCTGCACCTTCATACCTCTGTAACTGTCTTCACCTGTACACTCCATCTCGCTCCCTCCGTTCTGCTGCAGATGCCTTATTCTTTCAAACGCCCAGATTCAAACAATTCGCTGTTGGCCGTCGCTATTTCTCTGTTTCCGGTCCATCCGTCTGGAATGACCTCCCTCTCTCACTTCACCAAATGCCCACATTTGATACTTTCAATCCGGACTCACGATACACCTGTTTCCAACCTATGACCTTCCCCTATAGTTGCATCTCTTACCCATTTCTGCTTTCAATACACATCTCCATCTCCATCACCCTGCCTGCCTGCCTGCCTGCGCGCGCGCGCGCATTTGTGTGTATGTATGTATGTATGTATGTATGTATGTGTGTGTGTGTGTGTGTGTGTGTGTGTGTGTGTGTGTGTGTGTTGTGTGTGTGTGTGTGTGTGTGTGTACATCCAAAATCTGTTAATCGTTTTGTGAAGAGTTGCATGTGTTTGGATGTTATGAATGCAAGCGCTTTGATTTGTTTTGCTTTACAAGATCCAGTCCTATACAAATTCCATACATGATGATGATGTTGATGATGATGTTGATGATGATGATGATGATGTTGATGATGATGATGTTGATGATGATGATGATCATCATCATCATCAATAACCACAGCAACAACCACAGCAGCATCAAAGACAGCAAGAACAGGAACCAACGGCAACAGCAACAATACAGAAGAGGATCCGTTTCGTGCGGACAGAAAGGCGGAGATGGTGTGCCCACCTCCACGACCAGGTCTGGGATGGTGATCTTGAAGGGCTGCTGCGCGGTGTGCGGCATGTGGGTCTGCGTGTCCACGGCGCGGGCATACACGAAGACGGACATGGCGTCGTCACACTGCGCGCTGTACAGCGCACTGGGAATGGTCATCATGAACTTGCTCTCTGCTCACACACATCGTCAACTCGTCAAGTCAGGTCACGTCAAGTCAAGTCAAGTGACTTCAAGTCAAGTCAAACACGCTTGAATCATCCCATGAAGGGCAGTTACAACTTAACCATCATGACGATCGACTCGCTGGTCAAACTGCCTCCATACTTATTGTCAAACGCAGCAGTATCCCCGTGCTTCTTGATGGCTTGACACATGTATATGTGACACATTCTGCTTTCAATACACATCGCCATCTCCATCACCCTGCCTGCCTGCCTGCCTGCCTGCCTGCCTGCCTGCCTGCGCGCGTAAGTCCTTCGGATGAGACTAGAAACCGAGGCCCCGTGTGCGAACGCATGCAGAACATCTTGCGCACACGTTAAATCCTATTCCGCTTTTCGAAAGAGTAGGCCATTGTGTGCCGGTGGGAAGAGATGACAAAATTTACAAAACCGCATACACACGGGGACTAGATGTGAAAAAAGCACATGAGTGCTTATTCCATTATCCTCGATTAAAAAAAATAATAATAAAAAAATCATCTGAGCGCATTGATTTGTTGCTTTACAAGATTCAGCGCTATATAAATTCCATACATTATTGTTGTTGTTGTTGTTATTATCATGATGATGATGATGATGATTATTATTATTATTATGATGATTATGATTATTATTATCATGATGATGATTATTATTATTATTATCATTGTTATTATTATTAGTAGTAGTATTATTATCATCATCATCATTATTATTATTATTATTATTAACACACCACCCCTTAATGAGTCTCACTGCACCAGAGATCAATCGTTAGTTGCTGACATGTTCATGTGCAATAATAAGGCTATTCGATGCACAATTCAGATTGAAAGTCGGACAATTCTATAAAAAAAAGTTATTACAGATTGAAATGATAGACTGTGGGGAGAGACAAACTGATCAATTAACAAGTTTAGCATCGTAATAGGAGGCCAGAATGAGGGCTGGGGTATTCTCAAAACACGTTTTAAAGCAAACGGAAACAAACGCACGCCTTGATATTTCATGAAAAGGTAAAAGGATGGCCATAGTTTTATAATCAATCAAAATCTCAAAATCAACAACCTGACCCCTAACCTGCCTAAAATGGCTCCCAGCAGAAAAGTGGGTCAGGCGCAAAGCGACTCATTTCGTGGTGGAGGGTCACATAGTTATGTCTATCACCAAGCAATTTTAAGCTTCCAGGGTTCAAACAGGACTTCAGAGAGAAAGTTTTGATTCCTGAATGCATTACCACATCAAAACTGAAAAAAAAAGTGATGTTCCCCAAAACTTTTAAAAACATAGCGTTAAAGTAAAGGAGTCCCATAACCTATGTGGTCGTAGGGGAGCGAGGTGCAGAGACCTCACTTCTCTAGGGCCAGCATATTGAGGGCGGCGCCCATCTCCTCTCCCTCGCTGTTTTACCTTCCCTGACTCTAAAGAGAGCAAGTACCCATTTACTGCTGGGCGAACTGGGGGATTGTACTGAAGCCGTGGCGAGCAAACAGACATCCAACCACTTGTTAACCACGCTCGATGCTGCTTAAACCTTAGCTTGGGGAAAGCGAGTGCTCTGACCACTGAGCTATCCCGTCATAGCGCTAGTGTGTTTTGTTTTGTAAGAACAGACAGGAAGAAATAATTATTGTTTTCGATGCTCATGTAACCCTACTCTTCTTCCTCAGGCAGCAATGTGAACAGCTGTGCTTCATCACAATATCAGTGCCCCATCTGTACGGCAGTCAGAGTGTTCCACATCATCACGTCCATATCAGGAGTGCTCGATGATCACTATGTTCATGTCTACATATCAGGAGTGCTCCATCATCACATAACTATGTTCATGTCTACATAATTATCAGGAGTGCTCCATCATCACATAACTATGTTCATGTCTATATAATTATCAGGAGTGCTCCAACATCACATAACTATGTTCATGTCTACATATCAGGAGTGCTCCATCATCACATGACTATGTTCATGTCTATATATCAGGAGTGCTCCATCATCACATGACTATGTTCATGTCCATAGGGTCCACTCATACATATTCAAAGGAGTGCTCATCATCACATAACTATGTTCATGTCTACATATCAGGAGTGCTCCATCATCACATGACTATGTTCATGTCTACATATCAGGAGTGCTCTATCATCACATAACTATGTTCATGTCTACATAATTATCAGGAGTGCTCCAACATCACATAACTATGTTCATGTCTACATAATTATCAGGAGTGCTCCATCATCACATAACTATGTTCATGTCTACATATCAGGAGTGCTCCATCATCACTATGTTCATGCCTACATATCAGGAGTGCTCCATCATCACATCACCATGTTCATGTCTACATATCAGGAGTGCTCCATCATCACATAACTATGTTCATGTCTACATATCAGGAGTGCTCCATCATCACATAACTATGTTCATGTCTACATATCAGGAGTGCTCCATGATCACATCACTATGTTCATGTCTACATAATTATCAGGAGTGCTTCATCATTACATAACTATGTTCATGTCTACATAGCAGGAGCGCTCCATGATCTTCAGTTTTGCACATCACTATCGTGTACAACACCATGTTGCTACATAATTATCAGGAGTGCTCCATCATCACAATAAACTCATGTACAGTCACAAACATCACATAGGAGCCTCTCACATAATCTCAGTTCATGCACACATTCCAATCACATGTCACACATCGTGACAAAAACTAGCCAGCCTTACCACCAACACACACCACACACACAACACCCAACAACACATCACCACACACACACACACACACCCCAACATCATTGCATTCAATCATCGGAAATAAGCACTTGACCCAACACACACACCCACACACATACACAACACACACACCCAATCACACACCACAACACACAAAACACCCACACCCAACCCCCCCCCACCCCCCCACAACACACACACAAACACCACCCACACCACACACCACCCCCACAACAAACACCCCCACACCACACACCACACAAACACACCCAACACAAACCACACCCACACCCACACCAACACACACACACACCCCACACAAAGCAAATCATGCTTATTCAATACCATCTGGAAATAAAATTTTGACTTACTTACTACCCAACACACACACCCACGCACACATACACAACACACACAATCACACACCAACACACAAAACATCCCACACACCAATCACCCCCCCCCACCCCCCCACCCCCCACACCCCCCCCCCCCCACACACACCACACCCACACCACCCCACACACACACAACACACACACACCACACACACACACAAACAAACACACCCACACACCACATACACACAAACACACCACACACACAAACACACACACACACACACACAAACACACACACACACCACACACACACAAACACACCACACACACACACACACCACACGCACACACATACACACCCACCCAACACACACACCCACGCACACATACACAACACACACAATCACACAACACACACCCAACATCCCCACACACCCCACATCCCCCCCTCACTCACCCCCCCCCACACCCCACAACCACACAACACCACAGCCCCCACCCCCACCCCCGCACCCCCCCCTTCCCCCCCCCCCACACACACAAACACACCCACACACCACACACACACACACACAAACAACACACCCACACACACACAAACCACACCACACACACAAACACACCACACACACACACACAAACACACACACACAACACACACACACACACACACACACAAACACAACACACACACACACACACACACCACACGCACACACATACACACCCACCCAACACACACACACACACCCACGCACACATACACAACACACACAATCACACAACACACCCCAACACACACACCCAAACATCCCCATCCCCCCCTCACTCACCCCCCCCCCCCCCACACCCACACAACACCACGCCCCCACCCCCCCCCCCCCCCGCACCCCCCCCCTTCCCCCCCACCCCCCCCACACACACACACACACAGGCAGACCTGCCCCCGGGGCAATCGTGGTGATGCCGAGCTGCTCCTTGCTGATGGGCTTGTCGCTGGCGCTGCTGTTGTGGTAGCTGGAGGCGCGGGCGGTCATCAGCATGTCCACCTTCTTCTTCTCCTGGGTCTTGTTCCTGACCAGCACCGTGACCTTCAGGTCCTGCCCCACCATCGTGTCCTCCTCGTCTTCAAAGGTCAACTCCAGCACCTGTCCAGCAAAAGGGGGTCAGCAACACAGCGGTGGTCAGCTCACTGCCCGGACAACGCCTGTGCTGGGTTTGGTCTGGTGCCGTCTTTAGGTGACAGTACTGTAGTACTAAAGGTAAGGGGACGGGACAGCTCAGTGGTCGGAGTACTCGCTTTCCCCCCAGCCAAGTTAAGCAGCGCCGAGCGTGGTTACCACTTGGATGGGTGACCGTTTGCGCGCCTTGGCTTCAGTACAGTTCCCCCAGCTGTAAATGGGTACCTGCCCTCTTTAGGGTCAGGGAAGGTAAAGCAGCGAGGGAGAGGAGATGGGCGCCGCCCTCAATATGCTGGCCCCTAGAGAAGTGAGGTCTCTGACGCCTCGCTCCCCTACGACCTTATAGGTTATGGGACTCCTTTACCTTTACCTTCCTTACTGTGTACTATTCTTGTTTTTGTCTTTTTTGTTGTTGT
>CM054149.1:62057228-62064728 GCA_028751875.1 Rapana venosa | reverse complement strand
ATCTATGTGGTGTATTTATTATACGTGTGTGTGTCTGCAATGTATTAAGCTTGTGCCGGTATCCGTCTGTCTGTCTGTCTGTTTGCCTGTCTGTCTGCGTGCCTGCCTGCTACACATGCGTGTGTGTGTGTGTGTGATGCAGTGAGGCCCACCCTCGGGATGCCTGTAGAGGTGGGTGAGGTCCAGACGAACATCAGGGCGCCAGCTGTTGGCTCTGCTGCAGTTCTCCGTCAGAGGCTTGCCTGTGGGTGGCTTAGTGCTGATGTACTTGCCCACCCTGGTGTCATAATGATAACGATGATGATAATGATAATGATGATGATGATGATGATGATAATGATGATGATGGTGATAATGATGATGATAATGATGATAATGATAATAATAATGACGATAATAACAATAACAATAATGATATAATATGATAATAATAATATAATAATAATAATAATGATAAAAATAATAATGATGATGATAATAATAATGACAGTAATAAATGGAATATATATATAGCGCTATATTTTGCAGAGACAAAATCAAAGCGCTTGCATTCAACTCATTCTCACACAGTCATGCAACTAGTAACAATTAATAGTTCCACGCACGCACGCACACACGCACACACGCACGCACGCACACACACACACACACACACACACACACACACACACACACACACACACACACACACAGAGGTCACCCACCCTGGAAGGGCGATGGAATCTGAGCTGTTGAAGGCAGGGAAGAGCTATGAGATGAAGCAGGAGAGGAAAATCTTAGGTATGATGGATATCGTTATTACTGTCGTCTGTATTGTTGTCATTGTCCTTTTTTTTGTCGTCCTCATCAGCGTCGCTGTCAGTGTCCTTTCTGTCGTCGTCATCATCTTTATCATCGTCATCATTGCCCTTTTTGTTGGCTTTATCGTTATTATCATCGTCGTCGTTGTCATTTGTTGTGTGGTTATCATCATTATCGCCATTGTCTAGAAGATCATCTCTACAGAAGTGCAATCACTGCATTGTCTAGAAGATCATCTCTACAGAAGTGAAGTCAGTTACTGCATTGTCCAGAGATCATCTCCACAGAAGTGCAGACAATCACTGCATTGTCCAGAAGATCATCTCTATAGAAGTGCAATCACTACATTGTCAAGAAGATCGCTTTGATTTGTTGCTTTACAAGATTCAGCGCTATATAAATTCCATACATTATTATTATTATTATTATTATTATTATTATTATCATCATCTCTACAGAAGTGCAGACAGTCACTGCATTGTCCAAAAGATTATATCTAAAGAAGTGCAATCACTGCATTGTCCAGAAGATCATCTCTACAGAAGTGCAGACAGACAATCACTGCATTGTCCAGAAGATCATCTCCACAGAAGTGCAAACAATCACTGCATTGTCCAGAAGATCATATCTATAGGAGTGCAATCACTGCATTGCTTAGAAGATCATCTCTACAGAAGTGCAGACAGACAATCACTGCATTGTCCAGAAGATCATCTCTACAGAAGTGCAGACCAATCACTGCATTGTCCAGAAGATCATCTCCACAGAAGTGCAGACAATCACTGCATTGTCCAGAAGATCATCTCCACAGAAGTGCAGACAATCACTGCATTGTCCAGAAGATCATCTCTACAGAAGTGCAGACAATCACTGCATTGTCCAGAAGATCATATCTATACAGTGACATGCATTGCTAGAAGACATCCTACAAGTCAGACACAATCACTGCATTGTCCAGAAGATCATCTCTACAGAAGTGCAGACAGACAATCACTGCATTGTCCAGAAGATCATTCTCTACAGAAGTGCAGACGGACAATCACTGCATTGTCCAGAAGATCATCTCTACAGAAGTGCAGACAGACAATCACTGCATTGTCCAGAAGATCATTCTCTACAGAAGTGCAGACGGACAATCACTGCATTGTCCAGAAGATCATCTCTACAGAAGTGCAGACAGACAATCACTGCATTGTCCAGAAGATCATTCTCTACAGAAGTGCAGACAGACAATCACTGCATTGTCCAGAAGATCATCTCTACAGAAGTGCAGACAATCACTGCATTGTCCAGAAGATCATCTCTACAGAAGTGCAGACAGACAATCACTGCATTGTCCAGAAGATCATTCTCTACAGAAGTGCAAACGTAAAGTGATGCTGCCTTGTTCAGAAGATCTTTCTGTGCAGAAAAAGCAAACAAAATTTAAAAAGTGACACTGCCTCCTTCAGAAGATCATTGTGATATCTTCATTTTAACGTCTATTCACAATTAGTGATTTTAGACGAGGAAAAGTAATCTAAACAACACAATGCCAACAATAACAGAAAAGTGTCAGATAACAGTGCTGAATAAAAACTAACTTTAACATACTACCCCAAAACTGAATGATCGGACTTCTTATCAATCCTAACACAATGTCTAACAGTAACGATGGTTCAGATAAAATCTGATCCAGTGACAAACTTGGTACAGCAGGTAAGAATGCTTTTAAATGTCCACAATCAAAAACAACATGACTATTGATAATCTTCTCCCCACAAGTACAGTTTACATCTTTCACGTATTTTGTCCTGAAAGCATTTAGTTTAAATATGTACATAAGAGATAACATATTTCTACGATTATACCAACCACAGACTTGACAATGACAATGACAATGACAACTTCTTTTATTTCGAGGATAATGAATAAACACCCATGTGCTTTTTTACATCCAGTCCCCGCCCTTAGGGATATATGAGAGAGAGACTTTGTTAGAAATGAAAGCATTTCGAAATCTATCACATTGCTTGTACAGCCATTATAAAGACAATAGCCAGAATCATATATTTTCTTTCTGAAGTGCTTCCAGCAAGTGTTTTGTAGCAAGCTGTATCCCTCATGCAGAGATAAAGCAACATTTATTTTACAAGAACTATTTTTATTTCTCGCTCCATATTTTGCAAGACTGTCAACTTTTTCATTAAACAGTATACCAGTGTGTGAGGGAACCCAACAGAAAGTAACAGTACTACCTCTTAAAATAAAAAAGTGTACCAGATGCCTGATTTCAATAATTAGGTCTTTTCTTACTTTAAAAGTGGAATTTTTTAAAGCATGTAAAACCGATTTAGAATCAACACACGTAAGTATGTTGAATATGTCTTTAGGGAAGTCAAGTACATAATACAGTGCCAACAGTATAGCAGTTAGCTCAGCTGTAAATATAGATGTATTTTTTCCCAGGTTGACAGATCGTTCTACTTTTAATGATGGAATAATGAAAGCCGCACCAGCCTCATTTGTATCTAAAACGGACCCATCAGTATAGATTTTGAGGTAATCAGGATAAGTAGTTTGAATATATTCTTTTACTAGCGATGTGAGAATGTTAACATTTTCAGCTTTTCTTACAGAAGAATGCTTAACGTCAAAATGAGCTTTAAAAAGTTCCCAAGGTGGGTAGGGAGCTGACTGTACTGATTTTCCTAATTCATTTGGATTAAGTTCTGATTGTTTAAAAAGGGGAGAAGTGTAAGTATTAATTGTAGTAAGCGAGCTGATAGTTCTTACTCTTTTCGGAAAGTGAATGTCAGACTTTATCTGGACTTCATTTTCAACATTGCTGTCATTTGTAGTACTTCTTAGAACATATTTTGCCACAGCAAGTTGTCGATATTCATTTAAAGGTAGAACTCCTACTTCCTTTATTATGTGCCTAGAGATGAGGCGTGAGCTGGTACACCTAAAGCAAGTCGAAATGCTTTACAATCAAGACTCTGGATTTTATTAAGCAAATAATTTGGAGCACTGAAAAATACTTCTTGTCCATAAGACAGTCTTGAGCGCACAAGGGACAAGGACAGATGCTTTAATACAGTAATATCTTATCCCCATGGTTGTTTACTGGTAGCTTTTAAGAAGTTAAGAACTTTCTTAGCTTTAGTTGCCATATATTAAATATGTTGATTCCACGTTAACTTAGAAGTGAGGAATACTCCTAAGAATTTCACTGCTTGTTTGTATTCTAGAGCTTCTCCATTTATTCGAAAATTGGTAGAACTTGTGGGTCAACACCGTTATTAAAAAGGACAAGGTTGTTTTTTTCAGGGGAAAGTGAAAGACCATTCTCAAAAAGATAACCACTAAGTATGTCAATTTCTTTTGGATATACTTTTTAATATAAAATAAATAACTGCCTTTTGGGTGTTTTCTTTTTCGTCGTAACATCTATCCAGATACATATATCGTCAGCATATTGTACAAGAACAACATTGCTTGATAAAAGTCTAGTAAGATCATACAGTAACATATTGAATAGATAAGGTGATATTACTGAACCTTGCGGGATACCCGTGTCTGGCGACCTTGAAGTAGAATAACAATTCCCAACTTTAGCTTGAATGATTCTTTCTGACAGAAAGCTTTTAATGTAGAAGTAAATACTGCCAGAAAGGCCAATAGATTTCAGTTTGTAAAGCAATCTCTCATGCCAAACATGATCATATGCCTTATGTATGTCAAAAAATGTGGCAAGTACATTCTTCCTTCGAGAAAACTGATATTTAACTTGAGTGGTAAATTTAACTAAATGATCAACTGTAGATCTACCCTTACAAAAACCTGCCTAATTTACAGGTATAATTTTATTTTTATCACAAAAATATGTCAGTCTGTTTACGATTATTTTTCATCACCTTCCCTGTATGTGGAGTTAATGCAATTGGTCTATAGTTATTCTTATCGCTCATGATCTTTCATTGCTTTAATACTGGTATCAAAATAGAATGTTTCCACAATCGAGGTATGACTCCATGAATCCAGCAGCGTTGAAAAAGATGTAACAGAATTAACCAGTTATTAGGGAGATGCCTTAGTAGTTTATTAGATATCGAAAAATATATCGAAGATCACTGTGTACAGAAGTGCAGACACAGTTAAAGTGACGCTGCTTTGTTCAGAAGATCACTGTGTACAGACACAGTTAAAGTGACGCTGCTTTGTTCAAAAAGATCATTGTGTACAGAAGTGCAGACACAGTTAAAGTGACGCTGCTTTGTTCAAGAGGATCATTGTGTACAGACACGGTGAAAGTGACGCTGCTTTGTTCAAGAAGATCATTGTGTACAGACACAGTTAAAGTGACGCTGCTTTGTTCAAGAGGATCACTGTGTACAGAAGTGCAGGGCCTGAAGCGTTGGTGGGGACTTACTGGTTGTTGAGGCAGGCAGTAGGGATGTAGTTCTTGTCTTGGTCGACGATGAAATGGGTGATGTCCGCGTTGACCTCGCTGAAGACGAAGGCCGTGTCCAGCCCCAAAGTGGTGTGGCCCTCCTTGATGGCCTTCAGTGGGCTGGGTCCGCACTGGTACACACCTGGTCAGCCAGCATGTACACTGTGAGGGGCTCTGTCAGTCATCATGTACACTGTGAGGGGCTCTGTCAGTCAGCATGTACACTGTGAGGGGCTCTGTCAGTCAGCATGTACACTGTGAGGGGCTCTGTCAGTCAGCATGTACACTGTGAGGGGCTCTGTCAGTCAGCATGTACACTGTGAGGGGCTCTGTCAGTCATCATGTACACTGTGAGGGGCTCTGTCAGTCAGCATGTACACTGTGAGGGGCTCTGTCAGCATGTACACTGTGAGGGGCTCTGTCAGTCAGCATGTACACTGTGAGGGGCTCTGTCAGTCATCATGTACACTGTGAGAGGCTCTGTCAGTCAGCATGTACACTGTGAGGGGCTCTGTCAGCATGTACACTGTGAGGGGCTCTGTCAGTCATCTGTCAGTTCTCCCGCTCTCCCCGGGGAGAGCAGCCCGAATTTCACGGAGAGAAATCTGCCGTGACTTAAAGTGGTATAAAATCAAATCTGAGCGCTTTGATTTGTTGCTTTACAAGATTCAGCGCTATATAAATTCCATACATTATTATTATTTATTATGTACACTGTGAGGGGCTCTGTCAGTCATCATGTACACTGTGAGGGGCTCTGTCAGTCATGCATGCTGTCTAGCATTCGCCATCACACTCTACCCTATCAGGTACACACACACACACACACAAACACACACAAACACACACACACACACACGCACACACACACGCGCGCGCACACACACACACACAAACACACACAACAAACAACACACAAACACACACACACACACGCACACACACACACGCGCGCGCGCGCACACACACAAACACACACACAAACACACACACACACACACGTGCTCATACACACACACACACTGATAATAAATGTAGACATTTTCATGTGTTCTATTCACTCTATGAAGTTTATGGCCCAGCCCCACACCCTACACTGCCAGACACACTCTAACGTGGATATCCTAACGCGTTCTAGGTACATCACACAGACCCTTCATCAGCAGCATACCTTCTACTGTGAGGCCAGCATTAACATGTAGGCATGTTATGTAATCTATTAACGGTAAAAAGGTAAAGGTATTCCCATAACCTATGTGGTCGTAGTGGGAATGAGGCATCAGAGACCTCAACTTCTCAAGGGGCCAGCATATTGAGGGCGGCGCCCATCTCCTCTCCCTCGCTGCTTTACCTTCCCTGACCCTAAAGAAGCAGGTACTCATTTACAGCTGGGTGAACTGGGGGACTGTACTGAAGCCAAGGCACGTAAACGGTCATCCATCTACTTGGTAACCACGCTCGATGCTGCTTAAGCTTGCCTGGGGGGAAAGCGAGCGCTCCGACCGATGAGTTATCCCGTCCCCCTAGAGACATTCTATGCGGTCTATAAGTCAAACGATGAAACATTCACCACCATACCCACATTGTGAGACAGAACGCTAAACTAGAGGCATTCTTATGCGGTCTATAAACACTACAATCAATCATACGAGTATCATTCAAGAATGAACAAAACAACATGTAATGACATGTGTGACAAATATTACCAAATGGATGGTACTTATAGTCAGATTGTTATTTGGTATAAAGATTGAGCAAATCAATTGGAATCATTTAAGGGCAACAAGAGAAAATACTGTTCAACTTAAAATTTTGGTTTAGATATTCAATAACTCATAAAAAAAACCCATAATATAATATGCACTGATCAGTAGTTTGAAATGGGTGGCGCTGCTCTTGTGGCGACGTGCGTGCTCTCCCCGGGGAGAGCAACCCGAATTTCACGCAGAGAACTCTGCCGTGACTTAAAAAGTACTGGATGAACTGGAATGAAAATAAAGTCTTCTGTAATTATTACTCCAAAACTTTACTCCAGTAGAAACATAAAAAACTAGATTACTTTCGCTATACAGTTCTCACAACCCGTCGTTTTATATTTTAACAAATACATTCGTCATTTAATTCTTTCACCCCAATCACTCTTCATTCTATCTTCTTCAACCTTAACTTCAGGCATCTTGCACAAACATTGCTAGGTTCAAGGTGTGTGTGCGTGTGTGTGTGTGTGTGTGTGTGTGTGTGTGTGTGTGTGTGTGTGTGTGTGT
>CM054149.1:62027228-62052228 GCA_028751875.1 Rapana venosa | reverse complement strand
CCCTTCCAGCCCCTTCCTCCTACCTCCCCCCCCACCCCTCTCTTTTTCTCTCTCTCTCTCGTCCAGCCCCTCTCTCCCTCCCCTCTCCCCTTTCCTTCTCCCTCACTCTTTCACCGGGTTTTCTGCTCAATTTTTTCTTCTTCCCCCACGTTTACCTCCCTCATTTCTCTCCCTCCTCCTTCTTCTTCTTTTTAAAAAATATGTTTTGCCCCCAAGGAGGACCCTCCCCCCATCCCCCCAACCACTCCCTCACCCTCACCCCTGGAGTTAACATCAGTGCCGACTCCACTCTCCCCAAAAGTCCTTCGGATGAGACTCTAAACCGAGGCCCCGTGTGCGCGAACGCACGCAGAACATCTTGCGCACACGTTACATCCTGTTCCGCTTTTCGTCAGAGTAGGCCATTGTGTGCCGGTGGGAACAAACAGATGACATAATTTACAAAGCCGCATACACAAGGGGAGTGGATGTAAAAAAAAAAGCACATGAGTGCTTATTCCATTATCCTCGATATCAAAGAATCTTTCTTTCTTCATGTGCCAGGTCTGTTGCAGACATCGGCGATCATGGCCTTCCATTCCTCTCTGTTGTCAGTTCTCCTGATGAGTTCATTTTTGGGGGATTCTTTCCTCGTTGCGTAGCTATTCAGACTGTCTGTGTATTTTGTGCGTTGTCTTCCTCTGTCTTTGGTACCACAAATCTTTCCACACAATATTTGCTTTTCTATTCCATCAGCTCTGTTTATGCGCCCAAAAAAATTGTAGTTGTCTTTTTCTGATGGTTTTGAGTAGGGATCTTTTGTACCCGGCCATTTCCATTACTTCTTCGTTTGACTTCTTTTCAGTCCATGATATTCTCATAATTCTTCTGATATGAGAATCAAAGAATAAATACATAAATAGATCACCCCCCCCCCCCCCCCCCCACCCTCACTCCACCCCACCCTATCCCACACAATCCATATCTAGAATAGAATCTAGACTAGACTATCTCGACTACAATATTCTAGACCCTCCTCTCACCGGCAGTCAAGACGTGGGAGAAGACCCAACACTGGCCGAACTTGACGGAGCCGGACTGGTCAAACTGCTGGAGGATGGCAGTGCTGCTGGACCAGAGGGTAGGCTTGGTGCCCCCCTCGTACTTCCCTGTCCAGTTGCCCTCCAGCACGCCCTCGTCCTCATTGGAGTTGACCTGCGGACAGAGTTCAGTCCGCTATCTCCGGCTCCCTCTCCTCTCTCTCTCTCTCTCCCCTTCTTGGTCAACCAACCATGTCTTGTAGGGTGTTTTTTTTTTCTTCAGATTTTTTGTTTTTTTAGTGGTTGTTGTTGTTTTTATAATAGTAATGATAATAATAATAGTAATGATAATAATAATAATAATAATAATAATAATAATAATAATAATAATAATAATGTATGGAATTTATATAGCGCTGAATCTTGTAAAGCAACAAATCAAAGCGCTCAGTTTGTTTGTTTTTATATCGAGGATAATGGAATAAGCACTCATGTGCTTTTTTTTACATCCAGTCCCCGTGTATATGGGGTTTTGTAAATTTTGTCATCTGTTCCCACCGGCACACAATGGCCTGCTCTTTCGAAAAGCGGAACAGGATTTAACGTGTGCGCAAGATGTTCTGCATGCGTTCGCACACGGGGCCTCAGTTTATAGCCTCATCCAAAGGACTTTGACATTCAGTTCGATTTTTCTGTCAAACTGGGAAGAAAGGGCGAGGCTGGGAATCGAACCCAGAGCCTCACGGTTTACTTGTTGGCAGGCAAACGTCTTAACCATCCTGCCACCTTCCTTCCACACCTCGGGTGTGCATTGCACCAGTTATAAAGATACAAAAACCTACAACCCATTGTTTGGAGAGAGCGAGAGCGAGAGGGAGAGAGGGTGAGAGATAGAGGGAGAGAGAGGAAGAGAGAGAGAGAGAGAGAGAGAGAGAGAGAGAGAGAGAGAGAGAGAGAGAGAGAGAGAGAGAGAGAGAACAGTGAACATTGGAAGTAATTTATTGTCATAAACAATAGAGTCTTTTTGGCAAGGAGCACAGAATGAACGCAATTTAAGCAATACGTTGTTTGTTTGTTTTTTTCAAAAATGAAATAATGAAAACCGAAAGAGGAAATGGAATCTCCAATAACTACATTCAACCGAATACATTCATTGTTATCGCAAACTAATGCACACATACACACACACACACACGCGCGCGCGCGCGCGCTCACGCACACACAACACATTCCCCTATAAGATTTAAGATATATATTTTACTTTTATTTTATTCTTTGATATCGAGGATAATGGAATAAGCACTTATGTGCTTTTTTACATCCAGTCCCCGTCGGTATGCGGTTTTGTAAATTTTGGCATCTGTTCCCACCGGCACACAATGGCCTACTCTTACGATAAGCGGGACAGGATTTAAGGTGTGCGCAAGATGTTCTGCATGCATTTGCACACTGGACCTCGGTTCATAGTCTCATCCGAAGGACTTATGGGGAGAGTGGTGTCAGCACTGATGTTAACTCCAGGGGAAAATATCCCCTTGAACAGGAATCGAACCCGGGTCGTCAGATTGCCAGCGCAATGTTCTAACCACTAGGCTATCCCCTAGAGCGAGAGAGAGAGAGAGAGAGAGAGAGAGAGAGAGAGAGAGAGAGAGAGAGAGAGAGAGAGAGAGAGCGACAGAGAGAGAGAGAGAAAGAGCGAGCGGGAGGAAGAGAGAGAGAGAGAGAGAGCGAGAGAGAGAGAGAGAGCGAGACAGGCATGACATGTATGGGCTGCTATACATTCTGTGCACTACAACAAAATCAAGGTTTGTCTGTGTTTTTACACACTTCGTATCGGGTGTCGTCAGCGCCTGGGCTTTATCACAGTTCTTGATTAAACCATTGACGCTGGAGGCAACAGCAAAGTGAGAGGCTGTATGACCAGTGGCTTTCTTTCCCACTCATGCAATTCCACTTTACAGCTTAGTCTTTAGTGATCGACTATAACTCTCTGACTAGGAGGCTTGACTTGCACAGTCCTTATGTGTTGCAGCCCTGGGGGCTGGTTGGCCTTTGGAGAACATCTCCAACGCTGACTGTCCTTATGCCCACTTGGCCGAGAGAGTGGGGATGTACTGTGGGCAAGGCATCTCCATTATAATCAAATTTCTGCCCAATTTCCGAAACAGCAGATGCCTCCTCTACTGTTTGGGAGGTCATCGTCGAACACGACGGACAAACATACCGGGTGCCGAAATGCTGACCGTGAACCAATTCTGTATTTATTGTTCTTTCTTTTCTTTCCACATTGTATTCAATACTTTAGCCTATCAAGACAGTGACAACGAGAACAGATAACGTGTGACACCACACACGTCCTTTCTTTGGAACAGTGTAGAAGAAGTCCAAGACTAACAACCTCTTCCCCCCCCCCCCCCCCCCCACACATACACACTTCCTCTCCCAAAATCATATTATTTTGGGGGTCTTTTTTTTAATAATAATAATAATGTATGGAATTTATATAGCGCTGAATCTTGTAAAGCAACAAATCAAAGCGCTCAGATTTTATTTCATACCACTTTAAGTCATGGCAGATTTCTCTCCGTGAAATTCGGGCTGCTCTCCCCGCGGAGAGCGGGAGAACGCGTCGCCACTTAGCGCTGCGCCACCCTTTCACCCTTTTTTTTTTTTTTTTTTTCTGCAGCTGTATTTGTTTCCCTATCAGAGTGGCTTTTTTCTAAGAATTTTGCCAGGGACAACTCTCTTGTTGCCGTGGGTTTTTTACGTGCGCTAAATAATTACGTGTAACACACGGGACCTCGGTTTATCGTCTCATCCGAAAGACTAGCGCCCAGACCACCACTCATGGTCTAATGGATGGGGGAAAAATTTCCGGTCCAAACGGGGTACGAACCGCCGCACACTTCAGACCCGGACTTTTCGCTTTCTAGACAGGCGCGTTACCTCTCCTTTTTGGAGTACCTATACAAATCAAAACCTGATCAACAGCTTAGTGTATCTAAGAATGAGGCAATGTTAACTGTGTGCGCAAATACTTTAATCATTTGCTCAGAGAGAGAGAGAGAGAGTGGGGGGGGGGCAGGAAGGGAGGGAGGAAGGGAGAGACAAACAGACAGACAGACAGATATAGACAGACGGAGGTACAGACAGACAAACAGAGAGACAGACAGATAGAGACAGACAGACGTATTGACAGACAGAGACTGATAGACAGACATATGAACAGACCGACAGACAGAGACACAGAGACACATACGAAGACAGACAGAGACACAGAGACAAAGAGACAAATAGAGACAGACAGAGATAGAGACAGACAGAGACAGAGGCAGAAAAACAGGCAGACAAATAGACAGACAGACAGACAGACAAATAGACAGACAGACTGGCAGAGAGACAGTCAGACAAACAGACAGGCAGATCAACATACAGACAAATACACAGACAGACAGACTGACTGACAGTGGGACGAATGGACAGGCAGACAGTCAGACCAACAGACAGACAGACATGCAGACCAACATACAGACAAATAGACAGACATACAAATAGACAGACTGGCAGACAGACAGTCAGACAAACAGACAGACAGACAGACCAACATACAGACAAATAGACAGACAGACTGGCAGACAGACAGTCAGACAAACAGACAGCAGACACATACAGACAAACAGACAGACAGACCAACATACAGACAAATAGACAGACAGACAGACGATGACAGTGGGACGAACGGCAGACAATACAACTGGAAGAGCCCTGGACAGACTTGAGAGCGGTCAGACCAAGACAGCGGACATTTGACAGACAAAGCTGCAGCAGACAGACAGGCTGATCTGCAGATGCCTTACAACTGGCACGACACACACCAACGACAGCACAGACACAGCCACATACAGACACCAACGGGCTTGTCTGAGCAGCGACAGGCTGATCTGCAGATGTCCTTTCAAACTGCACAACCACAACCACGCCACATTACACACCACATTACACAGCCAACAGCGCTTAGTCTGAGCAGCGACAGGCTGATCTGCAGGATGTCCTTTTCAAACTGCACACCACACCTCGACTGACCACATTAACGCCAAGCTTGTCTGACACGCACAGCTATCGCAGATTCCTTTCAAACTCACACCACACCACCACATTACACGCCACATTACACAGCCAACGGCTTGTCTGAGCAGCGACAGGCTGATCTGCAGGATGTCCTTTTCAAACTGCACACCACACCATACCACACCACATTACACACCACATTACGTGCCACACCACATTACACACCACATTACACACCACATTACACAGCCAAAGGCTTGCCTGAGCAGGGACAGGCTGATCTGCAGGATGTCCTTTTCAAACTGCACACCACACCACATCACACCACGCCACATTACACACCACATTACACGCCACACCACATTACACAGTCAAAGGCTTTCCTGAGCAAAAACAGACTGATCTGCAGGATGTCCTTTTCAAACTGCACACCACACTACACCACATTACACACCACATTACACACCACACCACATTACACACCACATTACACTGTCAAAGGCTTGCCTGAGCAGAGACAGGCTGATCTGCAGGATGTCCTTTTCAAACTGCACACCATACCACACCACGCCACATTACACACCACATTACACGCCACATTACACGCCACACCACATTAAAACACATACACAAGTTACACAGAGCAAAGGCTGGCCTGAACAGAGACAGACTGATCTGCAGGATGTCTTTTTCAAACTGCACACCCCATCACACAGAACATTACACACCACACCACTTTGCACACCACACCACATTACACATCACTCTACATCACAGCACAATACACAGCCAAAGGCTTGTTTCCGCAGATAAAGGCTTGTAACAAGACAAACTACAGGAGGAGAAGAACACAGAGGCTGTGACATCACTACTATAGAACACAGAGGCTGTGACTACTATAGAACGCAGAGGCTGTGACATCACTACCGTAGAACACAGAAGCTGTGACATCACTACTATAGAACACAGAGGCTGTGACATCACTACTATAGAACACAGAGGCTGTGACATCACTACTATAGAACACAGAGGCTGTGACATCACTACTGTAGAACACAGAGGCTGTGACATCACTAATATAGAACACAGAGGCTGTGACATCATTACTATAGAACACAGAGGCTGTGACATCACTACTGTAGAACACAGAGGCTGTGACATCACTACTATAGAACACAGAGGCTGTGACATCACTACTGTAGAAAACAGAGGCTGTGACATCACTACTATAGAACACAGAGGCTGTGACATCACTACTATAGAACACAGAGGCTGTGACATCACTACTATAGAAAACAGAGGCTGTGACATCACTACTGTAGAACACAGAGGCTGTGACATCACTACTATAGAACGCAGAGGCTGTGACATCACTACTATAGAACGCAGAGGCTGTGACATCACTACTATAGAACGCAGAGGCTGTGACATCACTACTATAGAACGCAGAGGCTGTGACATCATTACTATAGAACGCAGAGGCTGTGACATCACTACTATAGAACACAGAGGCTGTGACATCACTACTATAGAACACAGAGGCTGTGACATCACTACTGTAGAACACAGAGGCTGTGACATCACTACTATAGAACACAGAGGCTGTGACATCACTACTATAGAACACAGAGGCTGTGACATCACTACTATAGAACACAGAGGCTGTGACATCACTACTGTAGAACACAGAGGCTGTGACATCACTACTATAGAACACAGAGGCTGTGACATCACTACTATAGAACGCAGAGGCTGTGACATCACTACTATAGAACGCAGAGGCTGTGACATCACTACTATAGAACGCAGAGGCTGTGACATCATTACTATAGAACGCAGAGGCTGTGACATCACTACTATAGAACACAGAGGCTGTGACATCCCCACTGTAAAACACAGAGGCTGTGATATCACTACTATAGAACACAGAGGCTGTGACATCACTACCGTAGAACACAGAGGCTGTGACATCACTACTATAGAACACAGAGGCTGTGACATCACTACTATAGAACACAGAGGCTGTGACATCACTACTATAGAACACAGAGGCTGTGACATCACTACTATAGAACAGAGGCTGTGACATCACTACTATAGAACACAGAGGCTGTGACATCACTACTATAGAACACAGAGGCTGTGACATCACTACTATAGAACACAGAGGCTGTGACATCACTACTGTAGAACACAGAGGCTGTGACATCACTACTATAGAACACAGAGGCTGTGACATCACTACTATAGAACGCAGAGGCTGTGACATCACTACTATAGAACGCAGAGGCTGTGACATCACTACTATAGAACGCAGAGGCTGTGACATCATTACTATAGAACGCAGAGGCTGTGACATCACTACTATAGAACACAGAGGCTGTGACATCCCCACTGTAAAACACAGAGGCTGTGATATCACTACTATAGAACACAGAGGCTGTGACATCACTACCGTAAACAAGAGCTGTGACATCACTACTATAGAACACAGAGGCTGTGACATCACTACTATAGAACACAGAGGCTGTGACATCACTACTATAGAACACAGAGGCTGTGACATCACTACTATAGAACAGAGGCTGTGACATCACTACTATAGAACACAGAGGCTGTGACATCACTACTATAGAACACAGAGGCTGTGACATCACTACTATAGAACACAGAGGCTGTGACATCACTACTGTAGAACACAGAGGCTGTGACATCACTACTATAGAATGCAGAGGCTGTGACATCACTACTATAGAACACAGAGGCTGTGACATCACTACTATAGAACACAGAGGCTGTGACCTCACAACTATAGAACACAGAGGCTGTGACATCACTACTGTAGAACACAGAGGCTGTGACATCACTACTATAGAACACAGAGGCTGTGACATCACTACTATAGAACACAGAGGCTGTGACCTCACAACTATAGAACACAGAGGCTGTGACATCACTACTGTAGAACACAGAGGCTGTGACATCACTACTATAGAACACAGAGGCTGTGACATCACTACTGTAGAACACAGAGGCTGTGACATCCCTTCTATAGAACACAGAGGCTGTGACATCACTACTATAGAACACAGAGGCTGTGACATCACTACTATAGAACACAGAGGCTGTGACATCACTACTATAGAACGCAGAGGCTGTGACATCACTACCGTAGAACACAGAGGCTGTGACATCACTACTTTAGAACGCAGAGGCTGTGACATCATTACTATAGAACGCAGAGGCTGTGACATCACTACTATAGAACACAGAGGCTGTGACATCCCCACTGTAAAACACAGAGGCTGTGACATCACTACCGTAGAACACAGAGGCTGTGACATCACTACTATAGAACACAGAGGCTGTGACCTCACTACTATAGAACACAGAGGCTGTGACATCACTACTATAGAACACAGAGGCTGTGACATCACTACTATAGAACACAGAGGCTGTGACCTCACTACTATAGAACACAGAGGCTGTGACATCACTACTATAGAACACAGAGGCTGTGACATCACTACTATAGAACACAGAGGCTGTGACATCATTACTGTAGAACACAGAGGCTGTGACATCGCTACTGTAGAACACACGAGGCTGTGACATCATTACTGTAGAACACAGAGGCTGTGACATCACTACTGTAAAACACAGAGGCTGTGACATCGCTACTGTAAAACACAGAGGCTGTGACATCGCTACTGTAAAACACAGAGGCTGTGACGACACTACCTGCACGAAAGAAGAAGGCAGAGGGTGAGGAGAAGAGCAAGGACCAACACTGCAGGGAGACAGCTCGTGTGTAGAGGGCGGTGGGCCCTAGCCCTACCAGTCAGCAGTACCTGGCTAAGTTGGCCCAGAAAAAACTGGGTAGAAAAGTCGGTGCAGTGCAGTGCAGTGCAGTGTAGTGCAGTGCTGTGCAGTGCCGTGCAGTGTAGTGCAGTGCTGTGCAGTTAAGAGCAGTGTAGTACGGTGCAGTGCAATGCCCAGGAGACTGCTGAAAGTGTTGCCCCACCAAATGCTGAAAGTGTTGCCCCACTAAATGCTGAAAGAGTTGCTGAACCCTCCTCTGCTGAAAGTGTTGCCCCACTAAATGCTGAAAGTGTTGCCCCACTAAATGCTGAAAGTGTTGCCCCACTAAATGCTGAAAGTGTTGCCCCACTAAATGCTGAAAGTGTTGCCCCACTAAATGCTGAAAGTGTTGCCCTACTGACTGCTGAAAGTGTTGCCCCACTAAATGCTGAAAGTGTTCCCTACTAAATGCTGAAAGTGTTACCTCACTAAATGCTGAAAGTGTTGCCCCACTAAATGCTGAAAGTGTTGCCCCACTAAATGCTGAAAGTGTTGCCCCACTAAACGCTGAAAGTGTTTTCCCCACTAAATGCTGAAAGTGTTGCCCTTCTGACTGTTGAAAGTGTTGCCCCACTAAATGCTGAAAGTGTTGCCCCACTAAATGCTGAAAGTGTTGCCCCACTGAATGCTGAAAGTGTTGCCCCACTAAATGCTGAAAGTGTCATCCAACCAAATGCTGAAAGTGTTGCCCTACTAAATGCTGAAAGTGTTGCCCCACTAAATGCTGAAAGTGTTGCCCCACTGACTGCTGTGGGGTTAGGGGGGGGGAGAGCACGTGCAAGGGAGCTCACCTGCCCATAGATCCAGGGCCTGGAGTTGATGGAGGTTTTGGATCCATAGTAGTAGGCTCCCTTGTCATTCAGTACGTACTCCTCCAGGTCCTTAGGGTCTTCCGTGTAGTGAACCTGGTCCTCTGTTCATCACACCGCACACACACACACACACACACACACACACACACCACACACACACACAACACACACAACGCACACACCAACACACAGCGCGCGCGAAATGACATGCACACACATACCCCATGCATTCATGCACGCACAAATACGTGCCACACACAACACACCCACACAACCGCATTCATGCACGTCCAACACACACACATGCCTTATACACAAAACACACACACAATGCCCTTATACACAAACACACACACACAAACACAAGTACACACACACACTTTAATGAAGCTTTACTTTAATCAAACTTCACATCTACACACCGTGTGTGTGTGTGTGTGTGTGTGTGTGTGTGTGTGGTGTGTGTGTGTGTGTGTGTGTGTGTGTGTGTGTGTGTGTGTGAGTGTGTGTGTGTGTGTGTGTTGTGTTCTCAAGAAACTGGACGCTTTCAATGTACAATGAAATCTGATTCATACGGAGGCGTTTTGGGGGATGACAGTGTTGTCTGCCTGACAGTGTTGCTGACAGTGTTGTCTGTGTGACATCATTGTTGTCGATGTGACATCGTTGTGGGTGGGTGTGACAGCGTTGTGTGTGTGTGACATTGACAGTGTTGTCGATGGGACAGTATTGTGGGTGTAACAGCGTTAATGGTGGAACACAGTTGTGTCGCAGTCTTGTCTGCATGAAATAGTTGTGTGACAGTGTTGTGGGTGTGACAGTGTTGTTGATGTGACAGTGTTGTTGATGATGTGACAGTGTTGTCGATGTGACATGTTGTGGGTGTGACAGTGTTGTTGATGTGACAGTGTTGTTGATGGACAGTTTGTGGTGTGACAGCGTTAATGTGGAAACAGTTGTGTCACGGTCTTGTCTGCATGAAAGTTGTGTGCAGTGTTGTTGATAACAGGTTGGCGATGTGACAGTGTTGTCGGCGTGACAGTGTTTTCGGTGTGACAGTGTTGTTGATGTGACAGTGTTGTCGGCGTGACAGTGTTTTCGGTGTGACAGTGTTGTTGATGTGACAGTGCTGTTGTCGATATGACAGTGTTGTCGGCGTGACAGTGTTTTCGGTGTGACAGTGTTGTTGATGTGACAGTGCTGTTGTCGATATGACAGTGTTGTCGGTGTGACAGTGTTGGCGTGACAGTGTTGGCGGCGTGACAGTAATGGCGGCGTGACAGTGTTGTCGGTGTGACAGTGTTGTCGATATGACAGTGTTGCCGCTGTGACAGTGTGACAGTGCTGTCGGTGTGACAGTGTTGGCGTGACAGTGTTGTCGGTGTGACAGTGTTGTCGATATGACAGTGTTGCCGCTGTGACAGTGTTGTTGGTGTGACAGTGTTGTCGGGCGTGACAGTGTTGTCGGCGTGACAGTGTCGTGAGCTGTGAACTGTGAGCACTGACCGGGAGACCAGGGGTTGAAGAGGACGATGATGGGCTTGGGGTGGGTGTAGAAGCCCTCCTCCTTCTCCCCCTTCAGCTTGGTGGTCACGCTCATCTCCCACTCGCCGATGGCGGAGTTTCCGGGGATGAAGACGGCCACCCTCATGGTCTTCTTTTCCTTGTCCATGGTTCGGATCCTGGCCGCCCAGTGGGGCAGCTCTTTGAAGGGCTCCTTGCGTTCCTCGTCCAGCTTAAACTCCGTGCTGAGGTTTTTGCCAGGGCTGTCCTTGTCTGCAGCAGAGACAGCGTCAGTAGAAAGCCGGAGAAGACATTTACAGGACAACTGGACAGATGGACAGGACAGCGTTAGCTTAAAAAAAGCTGAAGGAAGGCAATCTAGGACAGCTGGACAGGACAGCGTCAGTTTACAGCTGAAGGAAGACATTACAGGACAGCTGGACAGGGTCAGTTTACAGCTGAAGGAAGACATTACAGGACAGCTGGACAGGGTCAGTTTACAGCTGAAGGAAGACATTACAGGGTCAGTTTACAGCTGAAGGAAGACATTACAGGACAGATGGACAGCGTCAGTTTACAGCTGAAGGAAGACATTACAGGGTCAGTTTACTGCTAAAGGAAGACATTACAGGACAGCTGGACAGGGTCAGTTTACAGCTGAAGGAAGACATTACAGAACAGCTGGACAGGGTCAGTTTACAGCTGAAGGAAGACATTACAGAACAGCTGGACAGGGTCAGTTTACAGCTGTAGGAAGACATTACAGGACAGCTGGACAGGGTCAGTTTACAGCTGAAGGAAGACATTACAGGACAGCTGGACATGGTCAGTTTACAGCTGTAGGAAGACATTACAGGACAACTGGACAGGGTCAGCTTAATGCTGAAGGAAGACATTACAGGATCAGTTTACAGCTGAAGGAAGACATTACAGGGTCAGTTTACAGCTGAAGGAAGACATTACAGGACAGCTGGACAGGGTCAGCTTAATGCTGAAGGAAGACATTACAGGATCAGTTTACAGCTGAAGGAAGACATTACAGGGTCAGTTTACAGCTGAAGGAAGACATTACAGGACAGCTGGACAGGGTCAGCTTAATGCTGAAGGAAGACATTACAGGATCAGTTTACAGCTGAAGGAAGACATTACAGGACAGCTGGACAGGGTCAGCTTAATGCTGAAGGAAGACATTACAGGATCAGTTTACAGCTGAAGGAAGACATTACAGGGTCAGTTTACAGCTGAAGGAAGACATTACAGGACAGCTGGACAGGGTCAGTTTACAGCTGAAGGAAGACATTACAGGACAGCTGGACAGGGTCAGTTTACAGCTGAAGGAAGACATTACAGGACAGCTGAACATGGTCAGTTTACAGCTGAAGGAAGACATTACAGGACAGCTGGACATGGTCAGTTTACAGCTGAAGGAAGACATTACAGGACAGCTGAACAGGTCACAGAAACAGTTAATTCGGGGTTTTTTTCCAATTCTTTAAAAACAAAAAAGATGTGGAGGCTTATCAAGAAACAAAAACGGTACTAAAAGTGGTTTTCTTGATGTAATGCGCTTTTTGATACAATGGCTGCAATCAATCCTGTGAAAAATGTGTTTATAATTAATTATGCTATAACACAAACATGTCGGTGGTGGTAGAGGTGGTGGTTATGATGATAATATTGATGACGACGACGACGACGATGATGATGATGATGATGATGATGACGATGATGTTGATGATGATAACAATGATGGTGCTTTCTTCTGTTTTTTGTTTCTTTTCTGTCCTTTATATTTTGTTATTCTTTCTTTTCTTTATTTTTAGCTCCTTTCTTTATTTCATTTTATTTTCTTCATCTCCTCCTCCTCCTCCTCCTCCTCCTCCTTCTTCTTCTTATTCTCTTTCTCCTTCTTTGTCTTTTTCATTTTCTTTGTTTCTGTTCATGCTGACATTTACTTATCTGACTAAACCATCGCTATATCTTCAAACACAGGCTTCAGGAGTGCAATGCATGCTAGCCAGTCATTTCACAATTGCAGCAGACACAAACTTTACAGAGCATGCACGTAAAACGTATTTATACCCAGCATGCGCCTTGTCTCTTAGACAAGGACTGGCTGCGCCAGGTTGATATTTTTTCATGACTCATCGCCTAGACCAATTCACTACAGGAAGTCAATAACTCCCCCCCTTCCCCCCCCCTCCCCCGAAAAGAAGCAAGGAGTCAAGTCTTCATGAGAGATGAAAAAAATCACCGTCAATATCAGCATCAAAATCAACACCAAAATCAGCATCAATATCAGCATCAGCATCAAATCCAGCATCAAACTCAACATCAGCATCGACATCAACATCAGCATCAGAATCAACATCAAATTCGACGTCAGCATCAACATCAGCATCAGGATCAACATCAACACCAGCTTCAACATCCACACCAAGATCAACATCCACACCAAGATCAGCAACAACATCAGAACCAAAATCAGCATCAACATCAACATCAACATCAACGCCAACATCAGCATCAACACCAACATCATGTGGAACGGTGGTCTAGAGGTAACGCGCCTGTCTAGAAAGCGAAAAGTTCGGGTCGGAAGTGTGCGGTGGTTTGAACCCCGTTTAGGCCCAAAACTTTCCTCCCCATCCATTAGACCATGAGTGGTGGTCTGGCTGCTAGTCTTTCGGACGACACGATAAACCGACATCCCGTGTGTGACTCAAAATTATTTAGCGCACGTAAAAGAACCCACGGCAACAAGAGAGTTAATCCTGGCAAAATTTGTAGAAAAAAGCCACTCTGGTAGGGAAATAGCTGCTGCAGACCGGAAAAGACAACAACAACAACAAACAAAAGAAGAAAAAAACCTAATTGCTAGCGCTGCTTTTTGTGGCGACGCGCTCTCCCCAGGGAGAGATGACAGCCCGAATTTCACGCAGAGAAATCTGCCCGAGACTGAAAAGCGGTATGAAAATAAAAATAAAATAAAAAGAAATAAAATAACCCGTCCCTTTCATTCCTTCCTTCTCCTTCCTTCCTTCCTGCCTGCCTTCTTTCCTTCCTTCCTTCCTTCCTTCCTTCCTTCCTCCCTCCCTCCCTCCCTTCCCTCCTTCCTTCCTCCCTCCTTCCTTCCTTCCTTCCTTCCCTTCCTCCTCTTTCCCTCCTCCTTCCTCCTTCCTCCCCCTCCCTTCCTCCTCCTCCTCCCTCCCTCCCTCCCTCCTACCCTCCCTCCCTCCTCCCTCCCTCCCTCCCTCCACTCCCTCCCTCCCTCCCTCCCCCCCCTCCCCTCCCTCCCCCCCTCCCTCCCTCCCCACCTCCCTCCCTCTCTCCCTCCCTACCCTCCCTTCCTTCTCTCACCAGCGGCAAAAGACAGGACCAGGTCGTCTTGCTCTGGGTTGTAGTTTCGGTTGAAGGTGAAGGTCACCCTGAACTCGCGGCCCCGTCGGAGCACGGGCTGGGGGTCTTTGCCCTTGGTGCAGGCGAAGCGGTGGGTGTGGTGGCGCTCTCCGTTGCTGGGGCACTTCTGCTGCTGGCTGCTGCCGCTGCTGCTGCTGCCCTCAGGCTGCGCCTTGGGAGGAGGCTGCATGTGGAAGTTGACCTTGGTGATGACCAGCATCTGCAGCTTCTCCACCTCCTTCTCCCGCACACGGCTAGCCTCTGGTTGGACATGTTCGGGTCGGGGGCAGTTGAGAGTGATACGCGCATGCATATATATATATATATATATATATATATATATATATATATATATATATATATACATGCATATATGTATGTATGTATGTATGTATGTATGCATGCGCGCGTGCATAAACATACACACACGCACGCACGCGCGCACGAGCGCGCGAGCGCAGACACACACACCTACCTGTGGACATGGGAAACCTGACAGTGATACATACACACACACCTCTCTAAATACGGGACACTTCACACACACACACACACACCTCTCTAAATACGGGACACTTCACACACACACACACACACACCTCTCTAAATACGGGACACTTCACACACACACACACAACCTCTCTAAATACGGGACACTTCACACACACACACAACACACACCTCTCTAAATACGGGACACTTCACACACACACACACCTCTCTAAATACGGGACACTTCACACAACAACATCACCACAACACCCCACACACTAACACACAACCTCTCTAAATACGGACTCACACACACACACACACACACACACACAATTACCCACAAACCACATACACACACACACTCTCTAAATACGGGACACTTCACACACACACACACACACCACACACACACACACATCACACACCACACAACACACACACACACTCACAAATACGGACATTCACAGTCACACACACACACACACACACACACAACACACACATACACACACACACACACAACACTACACACACACACACACACACACACACACACAACACACTCACACACACACATAAACACCAAAACACCACACACACACCACAACACTCACAACACATCACACACACCATCAACACACAACACACCATACACACACACACACTCACACACACACACACACACACATACACACACACACACACTCTGGAAAGACCAAAATGCCTGCTCGTATGAGTGAGTGTGTGTGCGCGTGCATGCGTGCGTGCTTTTTTGTTTGTTTTGTTTAATGTTCATTCACTACTTGGTGATTTAGACACACGCGTAAACACAACACACTACATCTACACACACCCCATCTCTCTCTCTCTCTGTATATATCTTTATCTCTCTGTAGTGTGTGTGTGGTGTGTGTGTGTGTGTGTGTGTGTGTGTGTGTGTGTGTGTGTGTGTGTGTGTGTGTGTGTTTCTATACAAGTGAGTGTATTTATGTGTACGCGTTCACACACATACACACACACACATCACACCACACACATACACACACACATACACACACACACACACACACACACACACACACACACACATGTAAGTCACCAACACAGATGGATATAGATAGATAGATAGATAGATAGATAGATAGATAGATAGATAGATAGATAGATAGATAGATAGATAGACAGACAGACAGATAGATAGAAGACGACGACAGACAGACAGACAGACAGACAGAAAGATAGATAGATAGACAGACAGACAGACAGACAGAAAGATAGATAGACAGACAGACAGACAGAAAGATAGATCGACAAATAGACAGATAGACAGACAGATAGATCGATAGAAAAAGAGCGTGACCCTTTCCCTCCAACCCAACCCGCGCACCTTCCTCCTTCTCTTCCTCCTTGTCCAGCTCCTCCAGAAGGTCAGCCTCAGGCCCCAGGATGGGCTTCAGACGCCTCAGCTCTCGCTGCTGGGAGCTCCTATCCCTGGGCGGCCCATAGCACCTGCGGTGAGGGCGTGCGGCGCGCTTTGGCTTCTCCTGCAGCTTGTTCTGCAAGAGCTTGGAGAGGAAACTCATACCTGGACTGCCGTAGTGACCTTGGCCTTCACCCTGACCCTGGCCTTGGCCTTGACCCTGGCCTTGACCCTGGCCTTGGCCTTGACCTTGGCGCCCGGCAGGGGGTTTGGGGTCAGAGGCGCCGACGACAGTACGAGGATGCCCGTACCTTCGTCTGTACATGCTGGCTGAGCTGTCGTCTGCTCTAATAAGGGACCTGAAAGATAGCAGGGGGGTGATGAAGAGAGGAGGCAGGTTTTGGTAGAAAGAGGAGAAGGGTGAAAAAGAAGAAGTGCCACGAAGAACTGCGAAGAAGAAGAATTGAGAAGAGGAAGAATTGAGGAGAAGAAGAAGAATTGCGAAGAAGAAGAAGTGCGAAGAAGAAGAAATGCGGAGAAGAATTGCGAAGATGAAGAATTGCGAAGAATTGCGAAGAAGAATTGCGAAGAAGAAGAACTGCGAAGAAGAAGAAAAATTGCACACACGCACATACAACACCCCCGCGCGCGCGCAGACTGAAAACAAGTTAGTAAACTTTAACACTGGAATGTACTCTCCCCCTTCCCCCGCCTCTTCACTTTCCCTCCCAAATGCTGCTCTTCTTCATTCTCTCTCTATGCCTCTCCATCTGTCTGTCTCTGTCTGTATGTCTGCCTGTTTATCTGTCTGTCTGCATGTCTATCTCTGTCCGTTTCTGTCTGTCTGTCTGTCTGTCTGTCTGCCTGCCTGCCTGTCTCTCTCTCTCTCTCTCTCTCTCTCTCTCTCTCTCTCTCTCTCTCTCTCTCTCTCTGTCTGTCTGTCTGTCTGTCTGTCTGTCTGTCTGTCTGTCTGTCTCTCCTGTTATTATCTTTACATCGATAGTAAGCGCAAAGACAGATTCATTAGATTTGTTTTCTAAAGGAGGAAAAAAAAAACCACACCCAGTTTTACAGCTCAATAAAGTTGTTTCTGTTCGGCAATGCAAAGAAATAACAGCAAACACCTGCTTTGAAATTGTTGATATAAAACTACAACCAATACTGCTATATGCAGCGGAACATTGGAGATTGAATAGATTCGATCAGCTTGAAAAAGTGCACATCATGTTTGCGTGTAAAAGGTTTTCAGCAGTACCGTCAAGACACCAAAAGAAAATGGTGTACGAGATCTGGGCACACCTCCATTGCACGTCAATGCATATGTTGCATGCATTAGATATCGGTTTAGATTGTGACAGATGAATACTGAAAGATTACCGCACAACAGCCTATGGAATGGTATTAGAACTAGATAGATCTGGTAAGTAATGCTGGGTGGGTTTCAAAAGTTGGAGATATATTATGTATAACTGGATACAATATTGTTTGCTTAAATAAGGAGGCGTAAACATGTGTGTGTGTGTGTGTGTGTGTGTGTGTGTGTGAGTGTGTGTGTGTGTGTGCGTGCGTGTATGTGTGTACAAGTTATGCAAAGTATTTTTCTTGTTTGGGGGGGTAGGGGGGTCCATTTTCGTTATTGATGAGTTTGTTTTGGGTTTTTTTTGGTCGCGTGTGAGTGAGTGAGTGTGTGTGTATGGTGTGTGTGTATGTGTGTGTGTTGCTTTCTTTCTTTTTTCTTCTTCTGTTTCTATTTTTCTTATGGAGTTAGTCTTATTATTATTGGTTATGGTAATAATGTAGTTAGATAATATTGATCAAGTTGTTTTTTGTTCCTAGATAGATGGCTTGATGAAAAAAAGCAAATGTATTGCTTATTCCATGTACCATCTGGAAATAAAAATTTGACTTGACCTGACTTGACTTGACGTGACTTGACAGAGAGAGAGAGAGAGAGTTCAGGCTTCAGACTTGTCCTGTACTTTGGCCTTGGCCACAATCCCACACACACACACACACACACACAACACACCAACACACACACACACACACACACACACACACCACGCAACGCAACGCAACATAACACAACACAACCTAACCCAACCCAACACACACACATTCATACACATACTCAAGTACATACACGCGCACATTTGTACTCACTTAGATTTGGATTACAAGAAAATGAGAGAAAAAAAGGAAAATATCAAACAAAATATATCAGGTTAAAATATTACCCGTTTCGTTGGCATACTTTATAATTAATGACAACCAACACACAAAAAGTCGTGAACCCCGCCCCTCCAAACAACAACAACAACAAAAAAACAACAACAACCAAACAAACAAAAGAATCAAACAAGGAAACAAACACACAAACAGAACAAAGCATCCCCCAAACAAACAACAACAACAACACACACAAAAAACAAAAAAAAGAATTAACAAAAACATCAACAACAAAAACAACAACAAAACAAAAATCCCCAAACAAACAAACAAAAAGAAGAAAATACTATGCATCCATACCTAATTGCATCGATAATACTCTCAGCAATTATATCCCTCCTCTCTTCTCAACATGCATGAACATTTATTCATATGCGCTCATGTTCTTAAAGTACAAATCAAACATAAAAGATCGGACAAATAACTCGATAATAATGATTATAACAAGTTGATACAACAACGATAATCACCCATCACCACTAAAAATAATAATACAGTAATAACAAAAAAGTAATGGAAAAAGACAGGAGGGGGGGGGGGGGTATCAGGTTGGAACATAAAAAAACAAAATCAAAACAACAACAATCCAACATACAGAAAAAGAAAAAGAAAAAAATATACAAACAAAAAATAACTAGTGTACATACATCTATGAATTCCTACATAATGAAAAAAAAAGACAAACATGGCCTACAACTAACTAGACTGTCAAACCAAAACAATAAAATTTATGACAGTACTTAAAATCCTACCATGTGTGTGTGTGTGTGTGTGTGTGTGTGTGTGTGTGTGTGTGTGTGTGTGTGTGTGTGTGTGTGTGTGTGTGTGTGTGTGTGTGTGTGTAAGATTAAACGCTTATCTGTAACCCTTGAAAAGTACAGCAAGTTTATTTTATATATATATATTCTTTCATGGATTCGTTCATTCTTTCTCTTTGGTTTTTTTTTTTGCTTGTCTGTCTATCTGTCGCTATGGTTATTTCTCTGTCTGTCTATGTTCTCTCGCACTCGTTTTGTACATCTGTCTGCTTCTGTCTGTCTGTCTGTCTGTCTCTCCTCTCTCTCGTTCTCTATCTCTGTCTGCCTGTCTGTCTGTCTGCCTGTCTGTCTGTCTGTCTGTCTGTCTCCTCTCTCTCTCGGTCTCTGTCTCTGACTGCCGTCTGTCTGTCTGTCTGTCTGTCTGTCTGTCTGTCTGTCTCTCTCTCTCTCTCCTCTCTCTCTCTCTCTCTCTCTCTCTCTCTCTCTCTCTCTCTCTCTCTCTCTCTCTCTCTCTCTCCACAAGAGCTGTGATTTCTATAGAGACTAAAGGACACACACTGACACATTGCATTCACTATTCAAGGCGTGTTCAATACACTGCGACTGAACAGCACGCAGACCTCATGACTCTGACAGAATAAGCTACATATTCAATGCTTGTCAATATGCCCCTCTTCTCACCCTCTACCCCCCCTCTATCTCTCTCCTTCTCCCTCTGTCTGTCTGTCTGTCTCTCTCTCTCTCTGTCTGTCTGTCTCTTATGTATGTTTATGCTTTTCTCTCAATAAAAAAAAGTTTCAGAAAGCCTCAAAGTGTCAAAACTCTCTCTCTCTCTGTTTTTAAACTTGACTTTCAAAGGTTTGTAAGTTTACTGCTTTATTCCATTACATGTTTTCTATGCTATTCTCTGCAATGTGCTAATTTTTGTAAGACCAACTTCCTCACTGGGTATAATTCTGTTGATGCTAGGTTGACAATTTAACCATCTTATTTGTTTTCATTGGTGATAATCTCTCTCTCTCTTACTCACCACACACACACACACACACACACACACACATACACACGCGCGCGCACGCAGAAGAGACTATAAAACGATGTCCGTGTGCAAATGCACGTAGAACATCTTCTGCACGTTAAAACCCGTTCCGCTTTTAGGCAGTGTAGGCCAATTTTGTGCCGGTGGGAACGGATGACAAAATTTACGAAATTGCGTACACACGAGGACTGGATGTAAAAAAATCACATGAGTGCTTATTCCGTTATTCTTTAGAACAAAAGAGGAAAAAAGTAATAAACACACACTCACACCCGCGCACACGCGCGCACACACTACACACACACTGCACACACACACTACACACACACACACTACACACACACACACACACACACACACACACCACAGCTTCAGTGAGAAGTATCAAAGAAAACAGGATTTAAATTGAACAAGTTGGGTGGGGGTGGGGAAAGGCGGGTGGGGGTGGAGGGTACCCCGGGTAGAATATGACAGGCGGGCCATAGCGACGTGAGCTGGTTTTGTTTGTTTATCTGGGCGGAGCTTCTTTTGCCTTTGGTTGGTAGCCATGTTTAGAACTGTGTCAAGAGCAGTTTTACGGGCAGGGGAGAGACAGAGAGAGAGAGAGAGAGGGGAGGGGAAAGGGGAGAGAGAGGAGAGAGAGAGAGAGAGAGAGAGAGAGAGAGAGACTGAGAGAGGCGGGGAAGAGAGAGGGACAGAGCAGAGAGAGAGAGAGAGAGAGAGAGAGAGGAGAGAGAGAGAGAGAGAGAGAGAGAGAGAGAGAGAGAGGGAGAGAGAGAGAGAGAGAGAGAGAGAGAGAGAGAGAGAACTAAGAGAGAGAGAGAGAGGCGGGACAGAGAGAGGGACAGAACGAGAGAGAGAGAGAGAGAGAGAGAGAGAGAGAGAGAGAGAGAGAGAGAGAGAGACTGAGAGAAAAGAGAGGACTGAGAGAGGGGCGGGGAAAGAGAAGGGACAGAGCGAGCGAGAGAGAGAGAGACTGAGAGCGAGAGAAAGAGAGAGAGAGAGAGAGAGAGAGAGAGAGAGAGAGAGAGAGAGAGAGAGAGAGAGGCGGGAAAGAGAGAGGGACAGAGCGAGAGAGCGAGAGAGAGAGAGAGAGACTGGAGAGAGAGAGGCGGGAAGAGAGAGGGACAGAGAGAGAGAGAGAGAGAGAGAGAGAGAGAGAGAGAGAGGGGAGAGAGAGGAGAGAGAGAAGAAACATGAGAGAGAGAACTGAGAGAGAGAAAGAGAGAGAGACTGAGAGAGAGCGAGAGAAAGAGAGAAAGAGAGAGAGAAGAGGAGAGAGAGACTGAGAGAGAGTGAGATTGAGAGAGACTGAGAGAGAGAGACTGTGAGAGAGAGACTGAGAAGAGAGACTGAGAGAGAGACTGAGAGAGAGAACTGAGAGGGGACGGAGAGAGGGGGGGGGGAAAGAGAGGGACGGAGCGAGAGAGAGAGAGAGAGAGAGAGAGAGAGAGAGAGAGAGAGAGAGAGAGTAAGAGAGAGAGGAGGGGCGGGAAAGAGAGAGAGAGAGTGAGAGAAAGAGACCGAGAGAGAGAGAGAGAGAGGGGGGGATGGGAAAGAGAGAGGGACAGAGCGAGATAGAGAGAGAGGGGGGGGGGGGGGCGGGAAAGAGAGAGGGACAGAGCGAGAGAGAGAGAGAGACAGACAGACAGACAGACAGACAGACAGACTCTCAACGACTAAGACCACCCACGTGTGTACACAGGATGAAAGATGAACGCAAACAAAAATATAAGGAAGAACAAGATGAACGAATGAAGGGAATGAAGCCAGTAGCAGGGACAGAGACAGAGGAGGACAATTCCAGCACCAAATCTGACCGTGGGCCTGGAATAACAACAAAGACAGCCGCAGGGGAGACAAAACAAAACAAAACAAAACAAAGCAAAACAATAGCTTTAAAAAAAAATCATGACAATCAATGATAACGAGGATGACGTAATGATGCTGTTCTGGAAGTATATATGCTGTGAGACTACTTGACAGGATTGTACTCTATGCTTACTATGCAACTTTTCCGAAAACAAATAAACAAAGTCAAACTCTTAATCCATTCAGCAAAGACAGACTACTACTCTTCCCGAGTTCTCTGTGCTACATCCATAAAATCTCTTTTTTCCCTCACCTCAAATCTCCTTGGATCTGCAAAAACAACTCCTCTGCCTAACACCCACAGCCTGTCTGAACTTCCATCCATATTTTCTGCCTTCTTTTCAGACAAAGTTCGAAACATACGCTCCAGACTGGATCAGACTCAATTCCAGCCTGCGCCTCCTGATCCCCAGTTCACTGGCACTCCTCTCTTTTCCTTCCATCCCACAAGTGAAAAAGAAATCATGACAATTCTGAAGGAAATGACTATAAAATCATGCGACCTTGATCCCATACCTGCTCCTGTTTTCTCACAATGCCTTCCACAACTTGTACCTATTATCACTAAAATAGTAGACTCATCTCTTGTGTCAGGAAATTTTCCATCAGCTCTTAAAACAGCAATAGTCACACCTCTACTGAAAAAGCACGACCTCGATCCCAACACTCTGAAGAATTATAGGCCTGTCTCAAACTTACCCTTTGTCTCTAAAGTACTAGAAAAAGTCGTTCTCAAACAGCTCAACAGTCACCTTCATTCCAATGATCTCCTTCCCACTTTTCAATCTGCCTATCGCCCCAACCACAGCACCGAAACCACCCTAGTCCACACTTTAGATACACTTCTACTTGCTTCTGATGCAGGAAAAATCTCCCTCCTCACTCTTCTTGACTTATCTGCAGCCTTTGATACCATAGATCACTCAATTCTTCTTTCTCGCCTCCAAAATACGTTTGGTATTAACGGCACAGCCCTCACCTGGTTTACTTCATATCTCACAGACAGGATCCAGAAAGTTATTGTAAACAAAATTCAATCAAAACTGTCAAAAATGGAATGTGGAGTCCCGCAGGGATCAGTCCTGGGCCCTGTTCTCTTTTCTCTCTACACTGCTCCACTCTCACATATAATAAACAACCACCATATTGCTCATCATTTAATGCCGATGATACTCAGCTTCAGTGCAGTGATACTGTTGAAAACTTGCCTTCCCTCCTGACAAATATGTCCTACTGCCTTCAAGACATTCAAAACTGGATGACTCAGAACAAGTTACAACTTAATGCCGATAAAACCGAAGCCATGCTCATAGGGACCCACATAAACTTTCCTCTATCGCAAAAACTTCAATAGAATTCGGCAATACGTCAGTTCCTTTGTCCAACTCTGTGAAGTATTTAGTAGTTCTTGACAACACACTCTCTATGAAAAAAATTCATCACCCAGACCTGCCAGTCTTGCTACTATCAATTACGGCGCATAAGCGCGATTCGCAAGTATCTGTCCACTGATGCAACTTCCAAGCTTGTCACATCTCTCATTCTTTCACGTTTAGACTACTGTAATTCTCTTTTGGCTGGCCTACCAGCATCATCTATCCACTCTCTTCAACGCATACAAAACTCTGCAGCTCGACTGGTCCTAAGAAAGAAAAAATCTGAACACATCACTCCTCTTCTGCGATCTCTCCACTGGCTGCCTGTCTCACAAAGACTGGAGTATAAAATCAATACCCTCTGTTTCAAATGTCCCCACAAATCTGCACCCTCTTATCTCTGTAACTGTCTTCATCTGTACACTCCATCCCGTTCCCTTCGTTCAGCCGCAGATACTTTGTGCTTTCGAACACCAGATTCAAACAAACCACTGTTGGCCGTCGCTCCTTCTCTGTTTCTGGTCCATCCACCTGGAACGACCTCCCTCTTTCACTTCGACAAAAGCCTTCACTTGATACCTTCAAATCCAGCCTCAAAAACACACTTATTTCCTACCTGAGACCTTCCCCCCAAATATCTGTCCTAATTTTCAACAGCATTTTTCACCTTCTAGTGTTGTTTCCGAGTGTGTGTGTGTGTGTGTGTGTGTGTGTGTGTGTTGTGTGTGTGTGTGTGTGTGTGTGTGTGTGTGTGTGTGTGTGTGCGTGCGTGCATGCGTGCATACGTGCGCGCGCTTGGTTTTGAAATCTGTTGTTCATTATGTTTAAGGAGAGTTGCATGCCTGTAAATGATTGAGTGCAAGCGCTTCGATTTGTTTGTCTTTTTACAAGATTCAGCGCTATATAAATTCCATATATTATTATTATTAATATTACTATCATAATAATATATATCCCGACGTCAAGCGGGACCGAGAAATACAGACACCTGCAGTGTTAGGTAATTTGAGTAACACTGTCAAACTCGTTTTCGTTAAGTGGTTTACAGGTTGACACTCTGAAATCGACAGTAATTTTTTTTTAAATCGATTAAACAAAACAAACAAACTACCAGACGTTTGTGGTGAGCGCAAAATGTTGACCTACCAT